>CAVLGL010000090.1:2655000-3245000 GCA_963668995.1 Parnassius mnemosyne | reverse complement strand
AAGTGCTAGGTTATAGCACTAGAAGCGCTAGTTGGTTACGTTGAATACATGGCGGCGTTGCATTGCGTCATTATATTATAGGTATATCTTATACGTGGCAGAGCCACGCTGCAGCTATATTATAGTTATAGCACGCTCTCACAGAATACCAGCGTAAAATATCTATCTCAATACCCTCAATGCTGTTGGGAAATTTGTCGTGTGTGAAATTCCATCAAAATCGGTCCAGCCGTTCTCAAGTGAAGATCTTTAATTATGCGATTTTTTTAAAACTTAAATGACTTAATTTTTTTATAAGACGGGCAAACGAGCATGTGACTCACCTGATGGTAACTGAGTACGGACGCCCGTGGACAACTGCAGCACCAGGCGAATTGCAAGTGCGTTGCCGACCTTTTAGAAGAGTAGGGTAGGTAGGGGAGTCAGTTTAAGTCCCTAAGTGGTACCAGTCCGGAAAAATGGCTGATGGTAGTCGATTCGATCGACACAAGGAAGTAGTGCGAGGAAGAAAACTTCTTGTAAATCGCACAGTGGCGGACCGCCATTCATCCAAATGGTATGTAGAGTATCACGATATAAGTATACATAAATATTTATTCTTTAAATAGTATTCTTGTTATGTAAAATTTATTCTCTAAAATTTATTCTGTTCTATTCTATACCGTTCATGTCATTAGTCATAGACGAGGCAAGCAAAAACGATATAACGTCGCTCGGGATGCTCAGTGCTCGCTCTAATTCAGGAAGTGATACTTGCCCCATTGTGTGAGAATTAGACGCGACTGCAACGAGCGCGGTTCATTTCGATGTGCTGAACGCTACCATGCCGGTGCTATTATAATTCATATATGTATGTAATTCTTTGTACGTGGTAGAGCCACGCTGCAGCTATATATGGTTGTAGCATGAATGGGTCGGTTCGACCGGGATAGGACCAAGCTCTCACAGAATACCAGCATAATATAGCTGCTTGATGCTGCCGTGTTTCGTATGGCGAGTGTAGAGAACCGGAGACCCTTTTTACTGGAAGCGGATAACGGAAACCGGAGACAATTAGTCCTCAGGGGTGACAACGCATTTACATTTTGATTCTTAATCGAGGATAAATGTAAATGTCTGTGGGCCACAGCATCCACTTAACATCAGGTGGACTGTGTGCTTGTTTGTCACCCTTATTCTATAAAAAAATATAAAAATGTATACAAAACTTTTTTACTTTATAATAAAGTTATATTTGTCTAAAAAAATATAATCAAAGTACAGATTGTTAGTCTCCTTTGAGACTGGCTGCCATGACCGAGGTGCAGTCTGATGGATATTATTATTAGGTCAAAAAATGTCATTACATAATTAAAATAATTTTGTTTACGAATTATCTCAACGTTCAACAAAGACGAATAGGCAGCTTTAAGACAGGCAATAACGATCACGCAAATCACATCGTAGTTCAAATTCGTTCTAATAAATGGCGCTAATTTTTCTACCGACTTCAAAAAGGAGGAGGTACTCAATTTCACTGGATGGTTTTTTTATGTGTGTTACCTCATAACTTTTCCGGGTTAACCAATTTCGATGATTCTTTTTTTATTTGAAAGCTGATGCTTCTCATGTGGTCCCATATAAATTTGATCAAGGTCTGACTAAATAGTTCTTAAGTTATTCTTAATAACTTATATTGAAGTCAACTGTAATTTTTTTTTAATTTTTAATTTTCTAATACGGAAAACGGGTCAGGCAAATATATTCGTACAACCGTATCTTCACTTTTTATATCAATGGTTCTAGGAAGTGGAATATATGGGACAAAGAATGCTTTGAAGGTGCAAGACGCAATGATAGTCATACGTTCTTAATAAGATAACTTTAATAAAACTTATTTTAAGAATTTTTACGTGCTAATTTTTTTTTATTTTAACCTGTTTTTATTTTCCAACATTTCGGGTGTTTAACAGGACCCATGGTTACGCGGGACTGACACGAAAATTAAAAAAAAGTTAGCATTAAATGCTATAATCAGATTGCGGTAAACAACTTATTGCTTGCACTTGCGTGAAGGTTATAAACATAGTACAATTAACTTACAGTAGATGGCGCGCGTATCGTACCGACAAATTATTTGAAAGATAAAATATATCATTCAATTTCAATGAATGTATTATAAGTCCTAATTAAACTAACATTTTCCACAATTATATCTTCTTCGGCAGAAACGCGCAGGGTACCAGCTAGTCCTAAATAAAATATTAACTTGTTTCTGTGTTTTCATTCATGTATTTTTTTTCGCCGCCTATTATATTCTTTTTCCGTGTAAATGCAACGAAAATGATATATAACATAATAAAAATAAAAAAGTTTAGTTTCTTTGCTTGTCCCGTGTGCGCCCTTGTACCGTTCATCCGATCACGATGAAACTACGACGAGTTCTTGAACCCAAATGCGTTCAAATTTTACTACTTTTTTGTATTTGCAGATGCAATATATAAATATTGTATAGACAATGTCACTCCCACCATTAAGACGAATCTAACGACACCTCATATGTTCAAATCCATAAAGTCGTTTAGGCTACAGAGCGTGCCAAAGAAATATACATACAGAAAATACGTACATACATACATACAAAAACATTACTCACCTTCTTGCCAGTCGGGTAAAAAAGCATTGCAACGCATGCAGGACACAGCTAGTTTGATATAAAAAGTTGCTAACCCTAATTGTACGTAACTCTGTGTACGTGATCAGTAGGTACTCGAACTTGGAACATAGATTAATTAATATTCGACAAATCGTTACCATGTACATCCTAAGATTATTTTTGTTGATTGCAATGCGTCACTAGATTCTTCCGTCAACGTACAAGTAAAGGACATAAACATCACACAAAGTATAGAGTTGAGGTTCTCGAGCAGGACTCACCTTCAGTAGGATTTGAGACAGCGTCGTGCACGAGTGACGCCAGACAGCCCGACAGACCTGGAACGTATGAAATCATATTTAAAACGACTGGAATATTAGAATAATGTAAATCTAAAAGAAATATACGTAAACAAGTAATTAATAAACAAACGAGCACACAGTCCACCTAATGGTTAGTGGATGTTATGTTATGGCTCATACTACATGTGTGTGGGCCTTCATCCATCCTTGATTAAGAACCAAAATGCAGATGCGTTGCCACACCTGAGGACTAAGATGGAATGCCTTGTTTCCAATAAAAGGGTTCTCTACACTCACCATACGAAACATATGAGCGTTACGCAGCTATCGTGGGGCAGACGGACAGACATCGTGAAATCAATAAGTGACTTCGCACGCTTCGCCAATTAATAATCATTTAATTAAAACGTGAGCATCAAAGGGAAACAAGGACACAAGAAGAAAATGTCGCGTGTATGTTGTGTTGCCGTTAAGGCAGGTGAAGTGAACATACATACGTGATTTTTACATACAAAACGATTTAACCAATTAAATATATATTTTAAACATTTTGTTCACGTGGATGTTTGAGCTAAGATGCCTTTGCTTGCGTTATGCAAACAAATACTAAAAACAAAACAAATAAAAAAAAAGTTATGCAACTAAATACTTAGCGTTTTTTCACACAACTGGTCAAATTTGGAACTATGAAATTCGAGTAATATCGATTGATATGGAAAAATCTAAAGTTAAAACCTTGGAGTAAGAAAACCTATAATTCAAATCTTTTTAAAGATATTATAAGCTACTCGGAAATCGAACCCTATAATTTTCGGCCAAAAAATATTGCCGTATGGTCCCGTATGGTAAGTTCTCTAAATTAAGTACCATGCGACTTTTTTATAAAAAAAATATTTAAATACGATTTTTTGGAACCAAGTTCCTTATCGGATGGTACGAATTTGGCGGATGGGGGCTAGGCGAGAAAAAGTGTAAGATTTTTCCATCACGACCCCTTTTAATATAGCGACATGGAATACTATCCATCTCCCTCGCACTTTTTCTTATCTTGCCATGAAAGAAATATTATTTTATTTTAAATGACGCTTTATTTCAATAGACGCTAGTAATTCATTTATTTGTATTTGTTAATCAATAATATAATATGTTCATCAAAAATAATATACTGTGAAACGAAATACGTTCCAACCGGGTGTTCGACGAAACTCACGCATGGTTTTTTTTAAATATTTGAATAATTTTTTTAATTACTCCCTCTCTATCTGTTCCCAATATTAATCAGTGTTTGGCTTATTTAACGTCTTATAAACGTCAAAATCTACTACCGTTAGCTCTTAGAAAATCAGCCTGCTTAAATACTCATACGTTACTTGTGAGTTAGAATGGTTCGAGTCGAACTACAATCGAAATTACGAACCGCGCAATTGTTTTCTGTTGAATTAGGGTTGCCAACCCCATTACATATTAAAATATCCTGCTATATTAGAGTTCCAACTCCTATATTTAACAAGAATCCTACACGATAATATTTCATGGGGCTGTTCATAAAGGCAAAGCAACATAAACGCAGAAATATTGATTTAAAACATCATTATCATCGTCAACATTACAGCCCTGTCTAAGTGCACTGATAAAACATAGGCTCAACCCAAGGAATGCCACATAACATGGTCCTAAGCCACCTGCAGACTTCTTGCACGTCTTACCAGGTAATTGTCTCGAAATACAATATCAAATATTGTATTTTCGAGGCAATACCTGGTGAGACGTGGCAACCCTAGTTGTAATTGGCACTTACTTCATTAGACGTAAGACTGTGTCCCACTTTACTAGAGCGATATAGGTGAAGTGTCCTAGTACATCGCAGCAAATATTTAAAGATAAATAGCGACTCCGTAAAGTGGAGTGAGAAATGCTAAAATACCAAGGCTTCCAAGATGGCGGTATTGCTCTATTACTCGTATTACCGACCGATGACGGGTAACTGCGTCAATAAACGTCTGCAACACCACACGCGATATGGAATTTATGTATCTTCCCGCTAGCTCTCCGCGACTTCGTCCACACGGAATTTATTTGATATCATGAAATTGGATTTCATGGGTTTTGATTATTATAAAACAATAGTGCCCCAAGTTACTCCTTATAACATCAACTGTCTGCCAGTGAAAGTCCCATCAAAATCGGTCCAGCCATTTTGGGGATTAGCCGGAACAAACACCTAGAAAGACAGACAAAATTTTTTTTTTGTTATAGGTACCGTATATACCTACTTTCATATGCATTTGGTTTTACACTTCAGTTTTATTTATTTGTATATAGATAACAACGGAGGAGGTTCAATTTCTACACCTACAGCGAACTACCTGCAGCGGTGGACTTGTACGTGCGGAGAAAAAAATTTAAAAATTGTCATCTGTATTTTGAATCTTGATCGCGGATAGATGCTGTATATGGACCGTAGCGTTCGCTTACAATTAGGTGGATTATATGCTCGTTTGTTAGTCTCATATCTATAAAAAAAATCTGTTCTGGACTACAACTACTGACAGGTAGAAACACTACCTTTAGGGACTTATCTCACCGCCAACGATGAACGAGAAGCGAGTAGAGCTAGAAACTAGATAATAGTTGGCGAGTAGTGAGAAGGGAGTGGGTGGTAATTCCGATAGTTTTGTCGCTGGCCTATAAGCGAGTGCACTCAAATCTGCACTGTAAAATCAAATGACCGCTGGTTTGCCTCTCGGCGTGAGTTTCGGACCGCCAAGCGAGCATCGCTGAGCAAGTTTTACCTTTGATAACCCTTGTCGTTGCGACAAACTAATGGACAGTTCTCGCCGGCAGTGTGAACAGCCAGCGATCAACTATTGATATATGAATCTCTTTTATTGACACGGGATCTATATCTATTGTTCGTTTCTTGAGCGAGAAAATAGTCAATAGTTAATCGCTTCGTCGTCGGCGGTGGGACAAGTGTTTTATGCCCAAGAGTCGGTCTGGGTAGGTACTGTAGTGTTTGTATCTATTTAATAGATTCAATACACTGTTTCATAGACACAAGTAGTGGGGGGTAGCACGTTATTCGGTGGTTGTATTGAATTCCGGCAGTCAGTTGCATTCTGGAGCGCGCCGAGGTAGGACGTGTTACCTAGAGAGACTTGGTGTGATAGTGAGCTAGTGTTACGTATTGTGAATATTATATAAGTTCTACAGGTACCATCTTCTTACCTATTTATTCCGCCAAGTAGCCGATTCTGTGTTTCGATTTGTAGGGTATAGAAGAAAGCCATACAGGCCGTAAGGCATTCCATCTTAAACCTCAATGGTAACAACGCATGTGTAGCCTTCTTTGTTTGCAATAGTTTGCAGATGTACATATGTAGGCTGGGACTGACGTTTTGTTTTTATAGAAAAGGTGACAAACGAGGAAACAGTCCCCCTGATGTTAAATGGATGCTACCCATAGACACCTCAATAGGGTATTACTGTTACATCCCTATTCCCATCCCATAGTTTAAAGTAAAAAGGGTCTCCAGTTCTCTACACTCACCACACTAAACACAGCAGCATTGAGCTTATATTTTACGCTTGTATTCTGTGAGATCGTCGGTTGCCAACCATATTTTATAATAACGTATCCTAGTTTATTTTTGATAAATATACTTTATACTTTTGCATAAAAATGAAGTATGCGAAAATACTTTATTTCGAATCTTCAGTGTGATGATGCGCCTAATAAAACACTCCCATACGTAATTTTTGAATAATTTATCGATTTTATTGATACCTAAGGTAAAATAGAATGGAGTACACACGATTAATATGATTATTTGTTACTGGTCGAAACGGTAGATGTCAGATGGTGAAAACTACTACTGAAAAATGGCAATAAATACTTAAATATGCGTTGCGATAACTTACCAAATATAAAAAAAAATATTTATTATTTAGTTTCTGTTCCCGCAACCTCAGCTTTCACTGAAATAGTTTATTCGGTGATGAAAGTGAAGTAGAGAGACGAGAGAAATAGGTAGTACATAAATGTAATAAAAAATAAATAATTTATCTATTTAAATCTAAAGTTAGATTATAAAACTAGTTCTGAAACTATTAAAGATAACCAAATATTGTTAACGCGTGTAAAGAGTAAAAAAATATGTATTTAAAGCAATAAAAACAAATTTGAAAAATACTTTTTTTGCAAATATTTTTTATATTCAAAGGATTAAATATGTTTTTTGCTCAAAAAAAGTGTGCAACCCTAGTCCTACCTCGGTCGAGCCGATAGATTCATTGACTTCTACACTTTGTGAACTGTTAGTTCGCATGTCACTTCAACTGTTATAATAGAAACCACTTACCGTGGGTGATGTGATCGTGGCGGTGTCGTGTGAGATGGCCCAGCGTGTGCTTGCTCTGCTCGTAGGTCGCGAAGAAGCAGGCGTGTGCCGGCCCCGCGCCTGCCACCACCGCCGACATACCTCGGATCGGCCTGCGCACAAACACACCGCAACACTAAATAAAATCGAAATTAGAAAAACTTCGGTTTTAAAATCGATTCAAAAGTATTGATATACATATATCAAAAGGAAATTATCGATGTTATAGGTGGCAAAATCAACACACAAATGTATTTATTAATTTTATAATAAAAAAAAATATTGATAAATACCCATAAAATAAAATACTGAACATTCTCATATTCAGTATTTTATGGGTATATTGCAAAAATGTAAATTAGTCAGTAGTTATCCTTTTTAACCCCCGACGCAAACAGAGGGGTGTTACATGTTTAACGTGTTATTTGTGTTTTTGTGTGTCTGTCGGTGGCATCGTAGCTCCCAAACGGATGAACCGATTGACATTTCGTTTTTTTTAACGGTGACTTGATCAAGAGTGTTCTTAGCCATTATTCAAGAAAATATTTAGTCTTAATATTCTTAATATCAGCTCTTTTTGTGTCGAAGACTTAGTTCGTGTATTTTTTAAGTTTTTAATTTAATATTATATATATATATATATATATATATATATATATATATATATATATATATATATATATATATATATATATATATATATATATATATATATATATATATATATATATATATATATATATGCTCTTTTTTCGATACAGATGTTGACCAGCTTTTGACAAAAGCCTTTCCGAAACTGTCGAAGTCGCTGTGCAGCACAAACATAGATTAGGAGGTAATCTATGAGCACAAATTAATGCTTAATAGCTACTTTTTTCAACTTAGAATAGGTGGATTGGTTGTCTTGTTGCTGTAAAAGTAATGGATCCCAATAGCCGAGAATAATAGCGTCTATTTGACGGCTCCGTAGCGCAGTGGCTTAGCAATGAGTTCCTGCGCTGGGAGGCGCGGGTTCGAATGCCGCACGGAACAAGTATTTGTATGGCCTACAAATAATTGTTCCGGGTCTGTATGTTTGTCCTTGCGCAATTTGTGTTTGTGAACTGCCTCCACGATACAGGAGGAAATCCTAGTGTGGGGGTAACGTTTTTTTTAAAAAAAAAAAAAGAAAAGAAAAAAGAAATTAAAATGAAGCGTAATTTAAAATAAAATAATATTTCTTTCATGGCAAGATAAAAAAAAAGTTCGCGGGAGGTGGATATTATTCCATCTCAAATCCTTATAGCCGCCAAGGCCGTCTACACTACGACAGAAGGGGTCGTAAAAATTTTACACTTCTCGGATCTAGGCGGATGGGATCTATCCCATTCGCCAAATTCGTACCGTCTGATAAGGAACTTCGTTTCAAACGGTTGCCAACCGGCTTACCAAACGTGACAATCTATGGAGGAGGCTTATGTTCAGCAGTGGACTTTGATAGGCTATAACAGACAGAACAGACAAAGTCCACAGCTGAACATAGGCCTCCCCTATAGGGAGAGAGTTTTCGCCATAGTTACTAACCTTGGCAGCCGTGTTGGGAACCGCAGCTTAAATGATTTAGAATTGTTTTCATGAAGATGTTTCATTTACGTCTTTTGCCTCGAACAATATCCTCGCTTAAAGAACGTCACTTTATAATACTTATTATATTTACAATTTACGTAAAAACTATTTGAAAATAGGTTTTTATCAAAGTCCATTAGATCCCGTAGATAAGTGGAAACGTCAAGCGCAACTAACGAGGAAAATGTAAAATAGCGATACAGTATAGCAATAGCAGCAATCCAACTACAGGATCACTCGTTTCAAAATAAGTAAAAAATAAAACATATGAAATAGGTTCCAATATCCGACATTTATACCGCGTATGTGGCGGTGTGAGAATATCCACTACGCCATATACGCCTTGGGTGTGGTATAAGGCAATAGAGTAAAACTAAAACAGGAGATGGGCAGCAGCATCTTCCTGATAACAACTTAAACGTATAAAAAACTGCGGTTACCATTACGCTTGCTTAGCGTGGCAACTATGGCAAATATCTCCTTTATGAGAAAATCTATAGGGGAGGCCTATATTCAACAAGGGACTTTTGATAGGTTGTAGCGGATAAGTCAAAGTAAAACCGTCAAATTAGTGAACATTTTGTATTTTGTATTTCATATTTTAGTAACTATTACTTATTGTTTGAATTTTTATTTATTTATTTATTACTGATACGTGTGTTTCATCACTTGCCTAAGATGAGTACTGCGCAAAGGCTGTGGCAGAATAGCAGGAGTAATGGGTTTCCCGTTACAACTGAGTCACAGACCGTTTTGTCACAATTCATTATGAAGCTGTCTATTTAAATTTTAACATTGTATCGTTTTGTGGCAAATAAATACTTTTTATTTATTTATTATTTATAACGAACGGGTAACGGATCTAACATTTGCATAATTGCTTACATAAAAATCTGTTTAGTTCGGGTTGTTCCTTAGAGTACTGAATTCTTTGCTCTGTGAGTCATTCAAATAGATAACAAGAACACTAGTTACATATCAGGACTTTGTTTAATGGCATTCCCTGGGGGAGACCTATGTTCAGCGGTGGACTTGTGAAGGACTGTAATGATTATGTAATGAGCTTTTGTTACGCTAAGACTACTAAGACAGTGTTATTTACCATCTAGAGTTTCATCACCACTTAGAACTAAATGGGATTGTAGTCGGATTACAGACAGAAACTACACTGTACAGCTGTGGAGTTAAACAGATCGCTATTACAATTAAATAGAATGAAACCTCTTTATTTTATGACGTAAGGAAACAATATTTCGTTTAAAGATGTTTTTACATCGTTATACGAATCAGCTAGCTAAAATCCTCGTAATAAAATAAAATGATGTGTCGTGTGTAGTTTGAGAAGCACCTCCTGCCCTCCCTCAATTGTGTGCACGATTCAAATCACCACTAATTCTAGCACCAATACTCCCAATACTGCATACTAGGACACACTGTACTGTGTGCACTACACTAGGAAAGACCGTTGATAATACGACACGTGTTACCCCTTTACAGCTTTACACGAGACATCCTCAGGTGAAAACAGCTGCTATTTACATATATAACTCGCTGACGCAACCACTCCACACTTAAGTAGCAAGCGACTAGTTCATGCGATAAAACATGCGATTTTTTTTTTTTTTTTTTTTTTTTTTTTATCTGTCTTTATTTAAAAAGGCTTTTATCCTACAAGGATATGTCAGCCTTATCGTAACCTAGCTTGTTCCCGTTTCACCAATGCTGTTTGGAAAGGGGCAATCAATGTGGTAAAAATATGGTACTGACTGATTTTGCTACCGCTGAGTGTGGCTCCGCAAGTATACTCAAAAACCAACCCGTTTCACACAAATTGATACTAAATTTTTGTACCAGATTCTCCCTTTCCCTTTGATATTTGACACATTCTGCTAGCATATGTTGGACATCTTCTACAATATGACAAATATCGCAATTGGGCGAGTCTGCTTTTTTCATTAAAAATACAAATTTTTTATTGGGGTAGTGCCCAGAACGTAATCTATGAATAACAATTATATGGTTTCTATTCATTTTAATATTATTATACCACGGTATTCGAAGAGGCTGACTTTGTATTGTTTTATACCATATTCCCTTTTCCCTGCTTCTTTCATCGAAATACTCTCTAAATTTATCATAACACAGGTTTTTGAATTTTGTCAAGATTTCCGTGTAAATTGGTAAAATATTTAATTCGATTCCATGCGTTATAGCTGCTTTTGCTAATAGGTCAGCCTCTTCGTTTCCCTTTAAACCTATATGCGATGGAACCCATTGCAATTTTATGTTTATATAGCGACTTCTGTAATTATATAGTTGGTTCATGCGATTTGTTGCAATTACCACCTGATGTACGCAGCCGTTTGCTGCTATAGAATAATACTCGTAATTGGTACACCTTTCAAATACACACGATGGCATTTTTATAGCTGTTAAAATGTTCAATACAGTGCCTTTCTCGTCGCCCTGCGTGACGCGAACTAAACACAAAACGTGCCAATTAGAACGTTTTTGAGTCCTCACTAAGCGCGCGCCAATAACATATCTGCTTCTTTTTGTATAATATATTATCATTGCGCATAGGTAACTAACACGTTGTTTTTATTTCTTTTAGAAATGCGAAGAGGCCTGTGCCCAGAGGTGGCACGTATAGGCTGTTATTTTACTTTTATATCCAGATAAAACTTTAATAGTATACTCGTACACAAACTAAAAAGTATAACATGCATACATAAAGTTATAAAAGCGATGAAACTTCTGTTTTCCCTACACTACACTACGCGTGCAGTGTGACGCCGGAAGCTGTAGCGAGGGCGCGATGTATTATTACTAATACTACGGTTAGTAACTATTATTTATTCTGTGCGAATACGATGTTCGATTCGCGGAAAAACCATATTTACATAAATGGATAATTTATGTAAATATGGTTAACAGATACACACAGATACACAAGTCGGTGAAATATTTTGCGGCGCAGTTTCTTAACTTTTTTATAAAACTGAAGTGACAAACGAACTTTCAGTTTACAGATAAGTGGCTACTGTAGCCAACATCGAATGAAGAAGGCCACGGTAGAATTGACGCTTCGTGGCGCAGTGGCTTAGCAAGGAGTTGCAGTGCTAAGAGTCATTAAAATTCCGCCGCACGGAAAGTTTGTCCTTGGAAAATGTACATATATATACTATGACGAATACAACTTTGGCTTTCTTTGTAGAGAAATCCTTAAGTTTAAGTTTTTATAATAGCCAAACGGATTAGTAAGATGAAGTGGCATTGGGCCGGTCATGTAGCTCGAAGAACTGACAATCGATGGGGAATAAAGGTTCTCTCGAGTGGCAGCTTCGTACCGGCAGGCGAAGTGTAGGGCGTACCCCACTTGATGGAGTGACGACCTGGTAAGACATGCAGGAAGTCGATGGATGCAGGTGGCTCAGGACCGTGTGTTGGGCATTCTTTGGGGAAGGCCTATGTTCAGCAGTGGACTTGTAAGGGGCTGTAATGATGATAATGCAGGCAGTTGTGTGAGTAGGGGAAATGCTCGTCAAACAATTCCCGCCATTTTATTTTTCGCGCGAATCTAAGCTTATTACTACATGTCTAAAACGCAAAGCGCGTAGGTATGTTCATTAGAAACAGTAGTAAAAGGTAAAAGGTCAGTAGGTTTAGTAAACGCCTAAAAATCAAGATTCCAACGTTTTGTCGCATGAAATCATATCTAACAATCATATTGAAGATATAAATGATATAAAAAGCATATTGTCAGGAAAATAAATGATCGTTGAACTTATTGATTATTTTTTAAATTGATTAAACGCGATAAAATCTGTAAAAAATAGTTTTATTCAATGTGTAGTGTTCGCGTAAATATAAGAAATCATTGATTAATTGCTATTTTTACATAAAAGTGGTTTTAGTGGCTTATGGTGTAGATTTATCAAGCTCGCATGGGGAAGTAATGGGGGGAGGGGATAACCAAGTCCACATGGAGTGTTATACACGATAACTTTTGAAAATATTAATTGTTTAACTCAATCTATTTTTTAATCTCTTCATCATATGGGAAGCCATGAAACGTAAATGTCAGCTTAATATTGTTTTGTTTAGTTATAATTATATTTTTTCGGTTGAGAAATCCCGAAATTTTCGGTATTTTGAGTAGCCTTGTAATAATTTATTTGATTAAATACACTTTGCCTCACAGCTCACTCGCACTTCTTGCTCGGCCTCCGTCGTGAGTGGATTATTGTGTCGTTTGCTTACAGCGGCGGTAATAGGATAGGCAGCAAAAATATCGATCGGTGTAGAAATACAAAATAGGTATTCCACAACCAAAGGGGAATGCCCACCGTTCATAGACACTTCGGCCATGGGTGCCCACATATAAAAGCATATGGGAATGATAATATGCAATTAAAATAATGAAATGGTTAAGGAATTGGTTTAAAAAAAGTCCGGATTTTTAAGATATAAAGATTTTTTATTTTGACAAGAACAGTTTTTAACAACAAAAATGACTTCGTATTTTCGTGACATTTAAACCATAATTGACACAGCGTAAATGTCCTTTTAAATAAGTTGCTGAGAGCTGGGAAGAACTCTGGCCGGTGTAAAAGCTGGGGTCATCGTTAACAGTGGATATCGAGTCCAAGTTCATGTAGAGGTAAGAAGTGGGAGCGGGATCCATTTTAAGGCCGTGGTCAATAGGGTGAGAAGAATTATCGGAGTCCATTTAGAAAGCTATTCGTTGCTTAGATAACAAATCCGCGAGAAAACAAACAAAATAACACAAATGCAAAGGAATTCGACTTGTGACTATTTAGTTTGATAATTATGACATGGGCCTAGCTGTCAGATTCGATGATGCCAATTAACAGATATAAAATCGATAAATAGATAGTGATTTTTTATTCGATTTATAATTTAATAAAAAAGAATAACCTTTGATTCGCTTTAAGTTCTGCACACCTTTTAAAATATGTTTTGTTTAATTTATTTTTAAATTAGTTTTAAATGTTTTTTTTTTTAAGAACAGATAAGAATAACAGTTAAATTGTGCAGTAGCGTTTTTGTTATGTTCTAAAGAGTTCGTGGTAAATCAACTAGCAATTCGCTTTATTAATTATCATAACATCATAATAATTATCGAAAAATAATATTACCATTATAATAATGACGCCACAAAAAATCGATTGAAAAAACAGAATCGCCTTTTTAACGAGATTTGTGATTGACAACACTTTTTATTTATCCACAAACTAATGACTTGCGGATTTACCTAATTTCGTTTTTACCTTTCAGTACTTTTTTTTGTGCAAAAATATTGCAATCTTTTTTGGATACATAAATACCGCTATTAATTACCATAAAAAGAGATGTATTTTTTTAACAAATGCAAATTTTTGGGCGTTTCATGGCCAGAATTGGGCATTCCCCTTTGATACATACTTGACCAAGGTTATATTTTTATAATCACAGATTTTTATTCAAATATTTTGGTTTAATAAAAGTACGTAGGATTTATATTTAAATAAGTATACTTATACGTCTTGGACTTTATGGTTTTACGCACTTCGGTGACTGCTACTGGAACTCCTCAAATAGTAATAATAGTAATAGGTGCGCTTAGTTTGGGCTCGTTTTGTTAGTTATGATGAGACCTTAACTCCGGACAGTGGCAGACTATCCTTAAGGCAAACTAGGACCGTGCCTAGAGGCGCACTTCGGTGAATGCTACTGGAACTTCTTGAAGAGTGGAACTAGGTGTGCAGAGTTTGGCCTCGTTTTGTTAGTTATGATGAGACCTTACCTCCGGACTTGATAGAAGCACCTAAAGGTGTACTTCGGTGAATGCTACTGGAACTTCTTGAAGAATGGAACTAGGTGTGCAGAGTTTGGCCTCGTTTTGTTAGTTATGATGAGACCTTACCTCCGGACTTGATAGAAGCACCTAAAGGTGTACTTTGATGACTGCAACTGGAACTCCTGGACGAGTAGTAATATGTGTGCTGAGTTTGAGCTAATTTTGTTAGTTATGATGAGACCTTACCTCCGGATTTTTTTTTAGAGTGACCTGAACGTGTACTTTGATGACTACTACTGGAACTCATTGACGAGGAGAACTAGGTGTCCCGAGTTTGGGTGCGTTATGTTTGTTATGAATAGACCTTACCTTCGAACTTGATGGAATGACTTGAAGTTGTACTTCGGTGACTGCTACTGGAACTCTTTGACGAATAGAACTATAATTTACAATTTTTTTTAATTTTTTTACGATCTTGAGTCGTGCCCTTTTGAATTTTCCAAGCTCTTTTTAATTGAAATTTGACATAAAATTATCGGAAAATTGGAAGTGTAGTAATAGTTATAAGGTTTTTAGGGGAAACTTGTGTCTAATTAAGCTACTTTCAAAATCGTAGTATACGCAATTTTTTTAATGCGATTAAGGCTGCAATTGGATTTACCAATATTTTTATAGACTTTCGCAAATTACCGCCATATTATATTTATTATCCAAAGAAAAATTTTTCATAAACTTAGATTTATTACATAAGTTTATATCATAGACAAATTTTCAAACAGGTGTAGCATCGCAGAGTGCATCATATAAACGGGAACGTAGCATAAGTAATTTAGTGTAAATAATACTAACTAATAGATTCAATATGAAATTTACATATGTACCTAGTGATGGTATTAAATAACATGGAATATGTTCAGCGATTGCTCACGAGTCGTTTTAGTTGGCTTAGTCGGTATCCATTTTGTAACTGCAATCCAGTGTGAACTTAGTTTTCTTAAGTTATAGTTTTTATATTTTTTTTTATTTTCATCGTAAATAGTTGTAGCAACGAATAAACAATTTCCTTCTCTCTTTTTCTATACAGGTGTTCCAAGAGTGTCTATTCTAACTCCTGAAGCATGTGTATATAACTGTAATATGGTGAATGATGATGCAAAAATAAAACAACTGCTTAAAGTAAACATAATAAATATAATACGCCTCGCTGCGTCGCGTCCCTGCAAACAATTATTGCCACTGTCAATAATTGTCTACCGCTGAGACGTGTGCGAAATCTTCTGTAAATGAAAACAAGATCCTGTCATAATAAAAAGTCCTTACTCGTATTATTAATATATTCAATTTACAGTCACGCTGTGTTCACGAAATACGTTTTTTTTTTAAATAAGTGTTCAAGCCTTGTCACCAGTAAAATGCCAGCAACCACTGACACTCAACATACAATACACATTCTCGCGCTGATATTCTGTGAGAGCGTGACTTTCTACACTTTCCCCGGTGGAGTCGCCCAAACACTTAACACGTGGTAGAGCCACACTACAGCTATATTATGGTTGTGGCACGAATGGCTCGACAGGACCGGGGAAGGACCACGCTCTCATAGAATACCTGCGTGTAGATATACCTCTAACAGCTCAATACAGCTGTGTATTGTATGGTAAGTGTAGAGATCCGGAAACCATTTCTTCCTTGAAACGAGGCAGTCCATCTCGGTCTTCAGGGTTGACAACGCATCTGAATATTAATTCGTAATAAGGAATAGATGTAGACGTTTATGGGCCACATAATCCATTTACCATCAGGTGAACTCTGTACTCGTTTGTCACCCTTATTCTAAAAATAAAATTTACAGCGTCCACAGCAACTCCCGTAAAAGATCACTTATTACCTAACATGTAGTATAAAATAAATTAAAACCCCGTGCCAGTAAAAGCTGAAAACGAGCGCTTTCTTTTAGCTATCGAGAGTGAAAGCGGACTTCCTTACTTCCACGTGCCCCTCGGTGGCACCGACAGTGACGTTTCGCGATCAGGTCAAGGCCGGCGCCGCGACGTACTTGATACCATTTGTAATATTCATGAACAATCCATAGTCATTTGTTTTGTTACACAAGAATATGGGTTTATTCCTAGATTAAATTTAAATTTCGTGTTAGTATAAATACTAAAACATCTGAATTTATTTATAACTTGTTTGTGGTACTGCATTTCGCTCACTATTTTCAGCAATAGATAAATATACACAATATTACCCATACATATCATCATTTTAAGCATCCGTTTTTTCGGGAGTTATCGTGACCACATACAAAATCAACATCCGGACGACCACGTAAAATTTATTTCAAACCGTTTTTTTTTTTTATCAAAGTAGCAATATAAAATGAATTATTAGAAAATATAAGATGGATTAATTAGTGTTTTCTTGATATGCTGCTACTCATATTATCGTATAAGAGCAATATGGTTATGATAGAGGCATTTTAAGACTACAAAATTGCTTGATATTGACGTGTCGAAAGTAATACACTGCCTAATAAAGCTTCGCGTTATGAGGCGTGCAATAATACATAATACGAGGGGTGATCCAAAAGTAATGATAATCGGTTACTTCAGTTCCGCATAAAAATCCATAAAAAATATTTTTTGCTTGCTTATATACTCACTACGTCAGCCTAAAAAAATCATATAAATAGATCACGATTTCCGGGAGATACATTCATTTGAATACGAACTGTCAAAGAGATAACATCAACATGGAGAAAAACGAAATTAGAGCTGTCATCAAGTACCTCTGTTTGAAAAAAATGTCTTCAAAAGACATACAAAGTGACTTATTGCAAACATTGGGGGACTCTGCTCCTCCATATTCTACAGTTGCACGCTGGGCCAAGGAGTTTAAACTGGGCAGAACATCCACTGCAGATGAACATCGCGAAGGACGCCCATCCATGTCCCTCACTGAAGACAACGTGAAAAAAGTCGAAGATGTTGTGTTGGCAGATCGAAGAGTGCCCATCAGGCATGTAGCTGAGGTCACAGGGATCTCATATGTTCAAAGAATCCTTGCGAACGAGTTGCATATGAAAAAGGTCTCAACGCGTTGGGTACCCAGAATGTTAACCGACGAGCAAAAGAAAAATCGAGTTGACATTTCGAGGGTCAATCTCGAAAAATTCCAAGCAGATCAAGAAAATTTTTTGTTCCGTTTTGTGACTATGGACGAGACCTGGATCCACCATTTTGATCCTGAAACGAAACAACAATCGATGACTTGGAAGCGAGCCTCCTCACCGACGCCAAAGAAAGTGAAAGTTTCAAGTTCGGCGGGAAAGGTTATGGCATCTGTTTTTTGGGACGCTCAAGGCATAATTATGGTGGAATATTTGGAAAAGGGAGCCACTATTACGGGCTCTTACTACGCAGACCAAATAAGAAGATTACGGGAGGCCATTAAGGAAAAAAGACGCAACAAACTGCGAGCTGAAGTGCTGTTTCACCAAGACAACGCACCGGCTCACAAAGCCGCAGTTGCGATGGCTGCCATTCAAGAAACGGGATTCGAACTGCTCGAACACCCTCCCTATTCGCCAGATCTAGCTCCTAGTGATTTCTACCTCTTTCCTCGGCTCAAGGAACGCCTCCGAGGCAAGAAATTCGAAAACGATGATAGCGAAGTAATGGCCGCTGTTGAAGCGTTTTGGGAGGGTCAAGACAAAGAATTTTTTTTAAAGGGAATCCTGGGTTTAGAAAAAAGATGGACTAAATGTATTGATTTGTTAGGAGACTATGTAGAAAAATAAATTATTATTTTAACTTTAATTACCGTGTTTTATTTTCATTATCATTACTTTTGGATCAGCCCTCGTACATACATTTTAAGCGTACGAACATATTATACAAAATCAAATATTTTTTATAATATCGAGCCATACCGAAACATTTAAATAAGAAAGTTGTTGGATGAAGAAAGGTAGTGACCAGTTTAAAAAAAAATTAAATGTGTAGTGTAGTTAATGGGCTATATAAAGAACTGCATACATATGCAAAATACATTACGTTAAAGACAAGAGAGCTCGAACTAAATTTCACAGTACTCGAGCAAGCAGACTTTAATGTTCACTGGCAGAAATTGTTAACCACAATTTTAAATGATGCACGTTATCAGCGATGACGGAGCGGTGACTAAATAGATCAAACAATCTCATTGTATTTCTCCTTGTCCCTTACCGCTTTTATATTTATTTATTTTTTAAAAAAGGGTGACAAACAAGCACACAGTCCACTTGATGTTGAGTGGATACTGTAGCCTATAGACATCTACTTTTATCGTCGATTAAGAATCAAAATGCAGATGCGTTACCACACCTGAAGACTAAGATGAAATGCCTCGTTTCCAGTAAAAAGGGTCTCCGGTTCTCTACACTCACCATACGAAACACAGCAGCAATATGCTTATTATATTTTACGCTGGTATTTTGTGAGAGTGTGGTCCTACACAGGTCGAGCCAAGCCATTCGTGTTAAAATCATAATATAGCTGCAGCGTGGTTCTAATACATAGAAAATTTCAGTAGTGACAATAACAATAGCGTGAATGATATCTACGAATAAAAAATACTCATTGTTTACTTTTTATTTCCAGAGTTCATACGTTTCAGATAACATGAACACGCGTGGACACCTTTCCTGCACACGCGCAGGCTATATGTCACACATTATGGAACGTTTAGATAAGCCGACGAACAACTAGCTCAACAACCCGCCGAACAACTTGCAAAGTTATATTCGTGGAAGAGTGCGAAGCGTTTACGTATTCGTCTGTATTTATTCAACGTAAATTTTTTAAACACATATGAATATAAGGCAAATATAATCCACTCACAAATATTTTAAATGAAAAAACAAGAAAAGAAGGCAGTTGTAGAAATAGTTAGTGTTATGTAGAATATGAAAGTAGATTGACTCTTGTGTAATTTTTTATTTCAGCACAACCGAGTACATACATATTTTTTTATATATTTTGTCAAAGAAAGTTATTAAAGATATAACAATAGATTGGCTGAGTAAATTATAATGAACCCGTGAACTAGGTCAATATATAATGACGAGTATGTAAACACCGATACGAATACACACATACAATCCTTTGATTCGCGCTAAATAATCGACATCGATTGAAGAACAGGCGAATACTCGGGCCGAATAGCGAGCACATCCGAACAAGGCGTTTACAAGTTCGCACTCGTGCTTATTCGTCTGTGCTCGGCGAGTATCGAAACGTTCCATTATACGACAAAGTTATCCGGCTTTGAAGTAGGTACATATAAATACGTCGTTTCAGTCGTTCTCGGTGATGTTTTAACTGTTCGCCGGAAAACTTTTACACTTATTAAATAGAGTGGGAATTGATAATGATAGAATAGAATATAATTGTTTGTTCAATATAGATTATAAAATACTTTTTGTCATTTAATGATTTTATCATTGGAAAAAACCTCCATCCTGGGAAGAACCGACAAGAAACGTAGCAGGACTTCTTTTAAACATTAATTTATAATATAATGTTTTATACAATTAAGTATGAAAACATTTAAAAACAGCATGACCGAGGTCACCTCATTCCCAGAGGTTATTGTCAATCATGTATAATAGTGACTAAGATGATGAGCTGTTCGAGTCTCATCATCAGCGCTTGTATATGGGGGCTCCCTATTTTAGTTGACAAATAATCTACCCGCCATCTGTGTGCGTATTTACGATGTATGGGGTGAGAAACACCGAGTCAGTTACAGTATTTTTTTTAAATGGGAAATGCCTACGCATCCCACCCCGCGGGGGCAAGGACGTGCGTGGTATATCGGACTCGCGCCGACTAAAAAAAACCCCTTGGTATTCTTCGGAACGCTTTTGCACACATCTACAACCCCGCCAGTCACCAGCGCCGGCCTTCTCGGGGGAGAACTCCCCCGAGTCAGTCACAGCCTGAGCTGACAGTTCTAGTTACGGCTGCGTTCGATAATATGCAATTCAATGTAACTACACAGTAAGCGCGTCGTTCTACTTCAAATTAAGATAACGGTTAAGACAGAAATAGGTAATTTGCAAATAAAACTATGTGTTTATTTAAAACTGGAAAGATAGTCTCGCGGAATGATATAATAAATACACCTAAATTGGTGGTTGACTCGACCGGGGAAGGACCTCGCTCACACAAAATACTAGCGTAAAATAGTAGCTTAACGCTGCTGTGTTTCGTATGGTGAGTGTAGAAAACCGGAGATCTTTTTTACTGGAAACGAGGCATTTCATCTTAGTCCTCACGGGTGACAACGCATCTGCATTTTGATTCGTAATCGAAGATAGATGTAGATGTCTATGGGCCACAGCAACCAATTATCATCAGATGGACTGTGTGCTCGTTTGTTACCCTTATCCTATAAAAAAAAAGGCCGGCCCTTGCCATTTCAGTTTACTAATCCGTTGGGCTATGTCGGTTACTCTGGTCCTATTACGGATATCCTCATTTCTAAACCGATAACGCAGAGACTCCGAGCTCTGCATAGTTCGCTGAGCGACCTCGTGCTTCCTCATACGGCTAGCAGTGGAGCAGCCACGTGTAAGAATATAGTAGGTATATTTGAACACTCCGGCACACAGCCAACTGTTCAGTGTTCACACTTCACACTCCGCAAACATTTAGCGTAATTAACGTCTGCGACAAGCGTTTCTATTTACTTACATTTAACAATATAATATACAAAATAACTTTTCCCGAGACTGTTATTTTATTTATTTACTAGTTGTTCCCCGCGACTTCGTCCGCGTTTATTTATTACGGTTGGGGATTTCAGTGGTTTTAATATTTTTCAACAGAAACTTAACTCTTTTTCTAAAATAAAAGTAGCCTAAGTTACTCCTTATAACATCAGATATTTGCTAGACAAAGTCCTGTCGAAATAGGTCCAGCCATTTCGGAGATTAGCCAGAACAAACAGACAGACAGACTGACAAAAAAAAATTTTTTTCGTTATAAGTATATTATATTTCATTTACTAAAAAGTTGTTATTTTCACATTACAAACAGACACTTTAATTATATTTATTTGTATAGATTTAACTTCCTATACACTTTAATGTACATAAGCTGAGTTAATGCCTCAGCCATTATCTACCGGTCTACCTTAGAGTAGTGCAGAGATAAGAGGTAGGTGTAAAAAGAAGCACAGAACGTCTATATACATACGTATTACAACTACATATAAACATAACTCACATATGGATAGAAATAAATAATGTATATATACATGTCGTTTACTTATCAGTTTCGAGCGGCGACACAACAGCCATGTGCAAATAGAATTAATTGATAACATTCAATGCAAAATGTGAATGCGTAAGGAACTGACTTGCAAAAATTATATTGTATTAAATGTTAAACCATAATGTAATTTATTCCAGAGAATGAAATACAATTGTCGACCTACTTTAAAAAAAGGAGGACGTTCGCATTTCGACTGTATTTTTTTTTAGTGTTACCTCAGAACTTTTGTCTAGGTGAACCGATTTCCATAATGCTTTGAAAGCTGATTCTTCTCATGTGGTCCCAAATAAATTTGATTACGTTCTGACCACATAGTTTTCTACCGACTTCAAAAAGGAGACGGTACTCACTTCGAATGTACCTATGTTTTTTTTTGTATGTGTAGGTACCTCATAACTTTTTTCTGGGTAAACCGATTTCAATGATTATTTTTTATCTGAAAGCTGGTTGATTCTCAAGTGATGAAGGTCTGACCAATAGTTATTGAGTTATTCTTAATAATTTATATTGAAGTCGGTTGTACAAAATTTTTAATTTTAAATTATTGAGTTATGCTTAATAATGCGTATTAAATTGACTTCGACTACATTGATAATATGTTCATTTGATTTATATTGAAGTAGGTTGCATAGTTTTTATTTTTTTATTTTACCAGTTTATTTTTTTAAATAATACTATTATGCTATTAAACATTACTAATAATCCCTTTAACAACTTCTGGTAAGCTTAAAATGCTTCTGTTAGAAGTGGTTCACGACAGTAGTAGTAATCGAATGGCGGATTCGAACCCACGACCTTTCGAGTTCGTTTTTTTTTTTATAGGTAAGGGGACAAACAAGCATGCGGCTCACCTGATGGTAAATGACTACCGCCGCCCAATGAACAACCGCAACACCAGGGGAATTGCAGATGCGTTGCCGGCCTTTTAAAAAGGAGTAGGCTCTTTTCTTGAAGGTCCCTAAGTCGTATCGGTCCGGAAAAATCGCTGGTGGTAAACTATTCCACAAGGAAGTTGTGCGAGGAAGAAAACATCTTCTAAATCGCACAGTGGTGGACCGCCAATCATCCAGATGGTGTGGATGGTATCGGGAGTTCTGCCGCGATGTGCGTTCGTGAAATTTGGCGGCTGGGATTAATCCGAACAATTCCTCAGAGCACTCGTGATCCGTGCACTGCCATTAGGCTACTGACGCTTGTTGTGTTTTTTACTATTCTAAGCCAGCGCTTAACTACTATCCCATCTTATAAGTGGTAATGCATCCGAAGATGGTGCAGCGCACTGACTTAACAAAAGCCTATTCACTCGTGCCTTGAAGACACTCACATTGTAATGTGATGGAAAAACAGATTCTGGCAATTAATTCCACTCCTTTGCTGTTACCCATGATGAAAGATGTAGCAAACCGTTTGGTTGGTATGTACGGTAAGTCGACAACAAAAGGGTGGAGACTAGCCGAGCGACTGGTTACCCGATGGAGAGGAATTGAGTAATGCAATTAGATATAATAAATTCTCATAAATAATTAGATTAAAGATGAGCTAGTCGGTAATTTTACCCGAATACAAACAAAAAGGTTCAACGTTCTTTACCAGGTTGTCCGACTTGATAATAGGATCTATGCGAAAGTCATCAGATTGAAATTGAAATATTTGTTTACCTAAGGGTTGAATGAAACGAAAGTAATTTTTAACACGCTTACATTAGCTTCTTGTGTATCTATATATCTATCTATCTATGTAACGGAATCTTTTAACGTAATTTTCACCAACTTCTAGACGACCGAATGACAATATCATAATTCATCATCATCATCATTACAGCCCTTCACAAGTCCACTGCTGAACATAGGCCTCCCCCAAAGAATGCCACAAAGCACGGTCCTGAGCCACCTGCATCCATCGACTTCCTGCATGTCTTACCAGGTCGTCACTCCATCTCGTGGGGGGACGCCCTACACTTCGCCTACCGGTACGAGGCTGCCACTCGAGAACCTTTCTTCCCCATCGGTTGTCGGTTCTTCGAGCTATATGGCCGGCCCACTGCCACTTCAGCTTACTAATCCGTTGGGCTATGTCGGTTACTCTGGTTCTACTGCGGATATCCTCATTCCTAAGTTTATCACGCAGAGAAACTCCGAGCATAGCCCTCTCCATAGCTCGCTGAGCGACCTTGAGCTTCCTCATACGGCCAGCAGTGAATATCATAATTAAATAACTTTAATCCAGTATCCTGATCAGGATCACCAGGATAAATTCCCTCTAGAAATCATCACAATGATCAATGAGTGTTTTATAAGTTTCTTAAATTATTTAAAGATAAATATTCTGTCGCGTTAATTTTTTTTTATTTGGAAATTCAGGCCCAAATAAAAATAAAAGTGTAAATAGTTTTATTTAATATACATCTATACAACATATATTTATTATTCTTCTGATGCAATTTCTATAAAAAAATTACTTGGACATATAAAGGTATTTCATTAGACATGTGTCTAGTACCTATACGGGCAATGGCGGTGTAAGAATATCCACTACCCCATATCGTGCTGAGAGTGGAAAATGAAACAGAAGATTCTTCAGATATTCCTGATAACAACTGTAAATATTATGATTTAAAATTAAAAATATTGTACAGCCCGGCTTCAATATAATAAGAATAACTCAAAAACTATTGGTCTGACCTTGATCAAATTCATATGGAACCACACGAGATGTACCAGCTTTCAAATAAAAAAAGAATCATCGAAATCGGTTCACCCAGTAAAAAGTTATGAGATAACACACATAAAAAACATACAGTCGAGTTGAGTACCGTCTCCTTTTTGAAGTCGGCAGAAAACAAACTGCGGTTGCCAACCCGCTTAGCAAGCGTTGCTACTATATACTTAAACCCTTTTTACTGGAAACAAGACATTCCATCTTAGTCCTCACAGCTGACAACGCATCTGCATTTTAATTCTTAATCGAGGATATATGTAGATCAATGGGCTACAGCACCCACTTACCATCAGGTGGACTGTGAGCTAGTTTGTCACCCTAATACTATAAAAAATATGGCAAGATATCCCCCCCAATGAGGCAATCTATGAGGGTAGCCTATGTTCAGCAGTGGACTTTTATAGGCTGTAACGGATGAATGGAATGGTATGTAGTACCTGTTTATACATCTATACAAATAAATAAAATTGAAGTGTCTGTTTGTAATGTCAAAATTAAAGCGTTTCGACAAGTGACAAAAACGTTCTTTTTGAATCACGCTTTCTATAATATAGAAGAATATATGAAATGTTCATTTTCTGACTTGCGTGACATGTAAAATAATGTAAATGTAAATGTAGATGTATATTAATTTGTGATTTTAATAATTTAGCGTAATCTTAAATCATTTGAATTGTAATTTTGACGTACCAATGTTATGTAATGTAACGAAATGGCCAATAAATAAAAAAAAGCTTTTTACTAAATGCAAAAGAAAGTATATAAGGTACTTATAACAAGAATACAATTTTTTAAATTTCCATCTGTCTGTTTGTTCCGGCTAATCTTCGAAACGGCTGGACCGATTTCGACGGGACTTTCACTGGCAGATGGCTGATTTCATAAGGAGTAACTTACGCTACTTTTATTTTAGAAAAAGAATTAGGGTTCCGCGCAAAAAAATTAAAACCCTAAATTACACGCGAGCGAAGTCGCAGGGAATAGCTAGTATTATAATAATTATGTATCGTTTATGTACGAACACGAACACCCGCGACCTCGTTATCAATTTACAAATAAAAACTAAAAAGAAACTCACTACCGCTTATCAATGAGGGCATCCACGACTTTTTCTGCCACCAGCCGGGCTATTCACAATCGTCTCGGAAAGCGAATTCGACTCGGATTCGATAACTTCTCGGACCGAAACCAATAAACGCTATTCACATTTAACGTTCGGATAAAGGTCACTTAGATACATCCCATAACTATTGTATCGTCATTTAGTTACATGCATTTACGAATTTTGTAGATAAATAGGCTTTTGTATTTTTTTAGAGTGACGCCTATACAAAAACATGATGCAATATTTTGGTGTTAGCCATTGATATCGAATATAAAAAATATATAATTTAACTATATAATAAATAATAAAAAAACTGAGATATGTCTCGTTTCACAAAGCAGCATATATATATATATATATATATATATATATATATATATACAAATATATATATATATATATATATATATATATATATATATATATATTTGTGATAGAAAACTTATAAAAACACACCTTTCACAAAAATTCAGCTTTACGATTAAGTGCAAATATTGAAGTAATTATATGAAAATACGTCTTATAGATAATTGTAATTAATTTTTGTTACCTACCTTATAATTAAAAGGGTTTATTTATCTCTTCTAATCATCAATATTCGAAAAGTTTTCGCCAGCCTCAGAGCTCTCGTAAAGTTTCCGATGCAAACTGTCACAATTATCGAAAACAAACGTCAAAGAAGTACGGTCACGCCCCATAGAAAAAAACCCAGACCCGACAGAAACGAGACATATCTCAGTTTTTTTGTTATTTATTATATAGTTAAATTATATATTTTTTATATTCGATATCAATGGCTAACTCCAAAATATTGCATTATGTTTTTGTTCAGGCGTTACTCTAAAAAAATACAAAAGCCTATTTATCTACAAAATTCGTAAATGCATGTAACTAAATGACGATACAATAGTTATAGGATGTATCTAAGTGACCTTTGTCCGAACGTTAAATGTTAATAGCGTTTATTGGTTTCGGTGCGAGAAGTTATCGAATCCGAGTCGATTTCGCTTTACGTGACGATTGTGAATAGCCCTGCAGGGCGGCGCCACTAGAAAGCGAGGTATAATATTTAACAGATTTCATAGCGGGGAAGTTAATTTGTTCAGAAAATGTAAAGGTTATTGTTTCTTTTTGCACTATTAGCTATATTTTTTTTTATAGGATTGGATGACACGAGCACGCAGTCCACCTGATGGGAAGTGGTTGCTGTGACCCATAGACATCTACATCTATCCTCGTTTGCGAAGCAAAATGCAGAGGCGTTGTCACCCGTGAGGACTAAGAATGCAATGCCTCATTTCCAGTAAAAAGGTTCTCCGGTTCTCTACACTCACCGAAACACAGCAATGTTAAACTGCTATTTTACGCTGGTATTCTGTGAGAGCGTGGTTCTTCCCCGGTCGAGCCGACCCATTCGTGCTACAACTATATGAGTAATATAGCTGCAGCATGGCTCTACCACGTATAAAAATTTATATTAATAAGATTAAAATAAATAAACCAAACAACCAAACACATATATGCATAAAAGTAGAAAAATTAAAAAAAAAGTTAAAAATGTGCAAGAAAATTAAAGAGCAAACCACTGACGCATTGTTTTGTGTATTAATATAATACTCTAGAAACTGATAAACTTTTATTAAAAACCAACTTCTCAATTAAATGACATTGTGTAACAAAAAACTTTACCTCAGTGTCAACTAGCGACATCTGGTGCGCAGAAAATTATTAGCCCTCATTAATACGACAACTTCGTTCTTTTTTTGCTCGATTACAAAGAAAGTTCTCAAAACTGAGTTTGAACTAAACTTAATTCAAACGTTTTAGACTACTATAAAGGAGGATCAGCATTTACGCTACGATCAATGTGATAGCTATTTTGCCAAATACTTTTAATTGGTCTACAGCAGTGTGTCGCCACGACTAGATGTTCGACAGGCGGTGGCGTGCAGTGCGAGCTGTGGTGCGTGCGTTCACCTCGACTCATTGAGTTTGGAAGACGTAAGGAAAACGTTAGCTAGCCTCAAGCCCAAGCAGTCAGCTGCCCCGGATGGGATACCGCAGTTTTATTTAGGTACTTGCCGAGTAATACTGGAACCACTTCATTGTATATTTATATATGTAACAGTTGTTTAACCCCTTATAAGGCCGAGAAAACCAGAATTGGTACGAAAACGAAATTTTAGTATGTTGACGAGAATATTTTTTTATGATTTTTAATATTTTTTTCAACTCTGAAAAACGTTGGAAAATATGTGGAAAATGTGTTGACAGTATATATGCCTCTGCATAGAAGAGTGATATTTCTGTAAATTTAAATAAATTAGATGTTTACTATAAATTTTATATTTATTTTTAATTATGAATAAAAGAGTAAGTATTTGACAATACAAAAATGTTTACTTTTAGAAAAAACCGGCCAAGTGCGAGTCGGACTCGCGCACCGAGGGTTCCGAACAAATCCGTAGGTATATAAGTTTAAAATTATTAAAAATATTTTTATTATATAATGTAACTAAAAATTTATACTTTTCGAAATTTTTCCTATATCTGTGATATAATAAGTTGCTTCGTACCAAATTTTAAGATTCTGAGTTCACGGGTAGGTGCTGTAGCTGTAGGTTTTGATTCCCTTGCGAATGTCGAAAATTTGCGGCATAAACGGCTGTATATTGATTGCGTTGGCTTAGAAGTTTGATTTTTTCACAGTTCCAAGGTACAGTAGACTTGAGTATTTAATATGAATTTCAGCTTGATACATCCACGCGTTCCTGAGAAAAAGGGCCTTGACAGACAGACAGACTGACAACAAAGTGATCCTAAAAGGGTTCCGTTTTTTCCTTTTGAGGTACGGAACCCTTAAAATGTGCTCATAGCTATTATGGTATAGTAACATCAATCAACTATAGAGTATTTGAGATCCATCAAATTTTTGGCTTTTTACATAACTTGGCATAAGCATAAGTTATGCTTATCTAATGCACACTTCAGTTCTTTGTGTGAAATTGAGTTAAGCAAGGGTATACACACAAAAATTCTTTACATGTCGGACATGAAAACTTACTACGTAAGCAGTTTGTATTTGTACTACATAAACGGCATCTGCGCGGTGAGTCAGACTTATCTATATGTTTGTCCTTGTGCAATTTATGTTTGTAAACTGCCTCCACGACATAGGAGAAAATCCTAGTGTGGGGGTAACGTTTTTCAAAAAAAAAAATCTATCAAGTGTTTTCCAACATCTTTGTAACCATAGATTCTATGTTTGTAACGTATATCGTCTTGCACTCCTACAACTTTCTAATAGCTGGTAATGACAGTAGCTTGCTTCTTTTTTCAATTAAATTGGGTTCGTTTGAAAGGCTCCTCTTTCTGGACGTTCCTATGAGTGATCTAGCAATTGCGATACGAAATTGTAGATTATTAGCGTCCATGATTTCTCGGTAAAACAGAGTGCAATATGAAAGCATCTGCAATAGCCAAGACGATCAGGATATAAAAAATGCTACACCAACAACGCCTATACCTTCATCCAACCTCATACGTGCTTCTTTTTTGATCGAAACGATCGACATCTCCCATTTGAGTAACACACATTCGAGTGGACTGTGTGCTCGTTTGTCACCCTTATTCTTTAAAAAAAATTTTTATTAAATAGACTATACCTCAAAGGTGGTAACCATTTAAGTTTGAAGAAAAAAATTCATATCAGAGGGAAAAATTTTGAAGGAATACGGGAAGGAACGTCCTCACCGTCAACCTTATGGTAAGTGGATGCTGTGGCTTGTAGACATCTACATCTATACTCGATAATGAATCAAAATGCAAATGCGATGTCATCACCGGGGACTAAGATGGATTGCCTCGTTTCCAGTAAAAAGGATATCCGGTTCTCTACATACACCATACGAAACACAACAGCATTCAGCTGCTATGTGATGCTGGTATTCTGTGAGAGCATGGTACCTTCCCTGGTCAACAACCATGATAAAGCTGCAGCATGACTCTACCACATACAAAAGGAGTTTAGAATCTATTATGTATTAATTCTGCAAACTTACGAGTGTTTGGTGTCTAACGTAAGTTTAGGAAAACCCGCAGGTCACCAATGCCCTTTTGTGAATAGATTCTTGAATAGTACATATTGAACTGCTTATTATTTGACACCATAGATATTTAAGCAGTAAAAATGTTGTTTTATTAACAAAAATTCAAAATTCCTTAAATTTAATTATTAATTCCTCAGCAAACATTATTTGAATTTTTTTTATAGAACTAGGGTGACAAACGAGCACACAGTCCATCTGATGGTAAGTGGTTGCTGTAGCCCATATACATCTACATCTATCCTCGTTTGCGAATCAAAATGCAGATACGTTGTCAGCCTTGATGACTAAGATATAATGCCTCTTTTCCAGTAAAAAAGGGTTTTCGGTTCTCTACACTCACCATACGAAACACAGCAGCATTAAGCTGCTATTTTACGCTGGTATTCTGTGAGAGCGTGGTCCTTCCCCGGTCGAGCCGACCCATTCGTGCTACAACTATACTATAAACATATCTGCAGCTTGGCTCTACCACTTATAAAATTATAAATTTACAGTAATAAATATTATGCTACTTTATCGATAATAGTATTTTTTATTTAAAAACACTTAATCGTGATCGTCGATTATTTAGGGCAATAACTGTAATCGCGATCTCTAAGTGATAATCGTTTCATCACTATTTGTAACACATTATTTATTTAAATTTTAGCGTTGATTTTAGTTTTCTCTTCACGTATTAATATTGATTCGTGAGAACGAGTAAAAGTGCCGATTAGGATCAAAAGGAATGTATTTTTCCACACACACATTAAGTTTATAAATACGTCATCAAAATCGCTAAGCTTCTTCGGTGAAGTCATTATAATGAATCATTATAATCGCAGATGTCCTAAGTCGAACTATCTTAGGCTGTCGTAATAATAATATACACATATATATAGCTGTTCCCCGCGACTTTGCCCGCGTGTAATTTAGTGTTTTAATTTTACTGCGCGGAACCCTAATTCTTTTTCTTAAATATAAGTAGCCTAAGTTACTCCTTATGACATCAGCTATCTGACAGTGTAAGTCCCGTTAAAATCGATCCAGCCGTTTCGGAGATTAGCCCGAACAAACAGACAGACTTAAAAATTTATAGATTTAAAAATTGTGTTTTTGTTATAAGTACAGTATATACTTTCATATGTATTAAGTAAAAAGCTGTTATTTTGACATTACAAACAGACACTTCAATTTTATTTATTTGTATATATATAGGACGACTCCGAGGCGCAGTGGCTTAGCAATCAGTTGTTGCGCTGGGGGCCGCGGGTTCGAACCCCGCACGGAATAAGTATTTGTATGGCCTACAAATAATTGTTCCGGGTCTGGATGTTTGTCCTTGTGCAATTTATTTCTGTAAACTGCCTCCACGACACAGGAGAAAATCCTAGTGTGGGGGTAACGTTTTTTTAATACATAATATATATATATATATATATATATATATATATATATATATATATATATATATATATATATATATATTCTTACAACAGCCTACGAAATTTTATATCTTTATATAAAAATTACGTGTCACATTGTTTGTCCGCGATGAGCTCTTAAACTACTGAACTGATTACAATGACATTTTGCACACTGTGCGCAGTTTGGTCCAGCTTGAGAGATAGGATAGTTTTTATCCCGATAAGTGACCCTTAATTTTTTTATTGCTAATCTCAGGGAGTTTTTTAAGAAAGCAAATGGTCGTCGGAAAGGGTAGAACAAAGTATGACTGGTCAGCTAGTATTTATATATAATATATTTATATATATTATAGGATAAGGTAGACAAACGAGCACACAGCCTACGTGATGGTATGTGCATATTGTGGCCCATAGACATTTACACTTATCCTCGATTACGAACCAAAATGCAGATGCGTTGTCACCCGTGAGGACTAAGATGAAATGGCTCGTTTCCAGCGACTTTTTACAACCATACTACTAACATAGTTACAGCATGGCTCTACCACGTAAATCTATACTCTATACAAATAAATAAAATTGAAGTGTCTGTTAGTAATGTCAAACATACAGCTTTTTACTAAATGCAGATGAAAGTATATACGATACTAATAACAAAAATACAATTTTTAAAGTTTTTGTCTGTCTGTCTATCTGTCCCTCTGTCTGTTTGTTCCGGCTAATCTCCGCAGGGGCTAGACCGATTTTGACAGGATTTTCACTGACAGATAGCTGATGTCACAAACAGTAACTTAGGCTACTTTTATTTTAGAAAAAGAATTAGGGTTCCGCGCAAAAAAATTAAAAGCCCAAATAACACACGGACGAAGTCGCGGAGAACAGCTAGTATTTTTTATAGATAAATAATTATTAGAGATACGATAACGTCTTTTGTCTAGACTGATTGTTTTTTAAATCTTATAATCATTTAATATTATTAATATTCCGGAAATAAAGGACTTTCAAAATTGCAAAATTACAACACTTTCGGAATGCACTTCGTTACATCAGTTCCGTTTACACACACAGCACGACAATGGAAGTGGGGCCCGAGGTCAAGTTGGGAGGTGGGCGCGGAGCATTGTTCCGACGACCTTGGCATTGTTCAGCCGTTTGATAAACCGAAGAACCGTAACAAGTAACAAGAATGCCGGTCGAATAACTTTGTACGTGGTAGAGCCACGCTGCAGCTATATTACGGTTGTGGCAGTGGCACGAATGGGTCCTTACTCTTGGGTCTTAGCTAGCTTAGCTTTTTATACGTGGTAGAGCCATACTGCAGCTGTATTAATAGTATAGTTGTAACACGAATGGGTCGGCTAGACCGGGGAAGTACAACGCTCACACAGAATACCAGCGTAAAATAGCAGCTTAATGCTGCTGTGTTTCGTATGGTGAGTGAAGATAACCGGAGACCCTTTTTACTGGAAAAGAGGCATTCTATCTTAGTCCTCAGGGCTGACAACGCATCTGCATTTTAATTTGCAAACGAAGATAGATGTAGATGTCTATGGGCCACAGCAACCACTTACCATCAGGTGGACTGTGTGCTCGTTTGTCACCCTTATTCTATAAAAAAAAGCTTAACAAAAGCCTATTCAATTCTTCTTAAAAACACCCACTTTGTAATCGGATGGAGAGACAGATGCTGTCAACTTATTCCACTCCTTTGCTGTACGCATTATAAACGATGAAGTAAATTATGATGAACTGTTATCAACTATATTCAAACAAACAATTTAAATTATTTATATGTGCATGGTAAGTGAATCCGTGGCAACTATGACAAAATTCCCCCATGAGACAATCTATAAGGAAGGCCTATGTTCAGCAGTGGACTTTAATAGGCTGTAATGGATGGATGTATGGATGAAATCTGCGGGAAAAAACTAACGGTTTACCTAACTTGAAGAGGTTTAGGATAAGGCAGACAAAGGAGCACACAGTCCACGTAATGGTAGGTATGTGGATATTGTGGCCCATAGACTTATCCTAGATTACGAATTAAAATGCAGATGCATTGTCACCCGTGAGGACTAAGATGCCTCGTTTAAAAAAGATCTCCGGTTCTCTACACTCACCATACGAAACACAGCAGCATTAAGCTTATTATATTTTACGCTGGTATTTTGTGAGAGTATGGTCCTACCCAGGTCGAGCCAAGCCATTCGTGCTACAATCATAATATAGCTGCAGGGTGCTCACGTAATTTCTTCTTCTATTAAAAACACCAGCATTATGCCGCTCTATTTTACGTTGATATTCTGTGCAAGCGTGGGCCTTCCCCTCACGCCATATAAAACAGCTGCGGCACAAATGGATCGGCTCGTCCGGGGAAGCACAAACGAAGTGTGTAGGTACTTATAGTATAGACAGTTAGCAATTAATTATTACATCATAAATTTACTGTCAGTGACAGAGTCGGCAATGGACGCCGTCTAGATGTTTATCGAACAAACTGGTTTATCGAAATATTATATTAACGATAGGCCAAATTAAAAATACTACATATTACGTGGTAGAGCCATGTTGTTGCTTTATTATAGTTGTAGAACGAATGGGTCGGCTCGACTAAGGAAGGACCATTGCTCTCACAGAATACCAGCGTAAAATAGCAGCTCAATGCTGTTGTGTTTCGTGTGGTGAATGTAGAGAACCGGCGAAATTTTTTACTTGAAATGCATCATTCCATCTTAGTCCTCGGTGGCGACAATGCATCTGCATTTTGATTATTGATCGAGGATAATTGTAGATGTCTTTGGGCCATAGTATACACTTACCATCAGGTGGACTGTGTGCTCGTTTGTCACACTTATTTTATAAGACAGAACCCATAACCGACTAACATATAATTACGTGTATTTATATGAATGTAAAAAAACCGAGGTGTCGATCGTGCTCAACAGAAGTCGTTAGTCTCCGCCTAGTGCTTACGCTTCTGGATGACAGGCGTTATTTTATATATGTATCTATCTGGGTCTGGTGGTTGTAAACGTAACTGCTGATCACGAGGTCCCACAATCAAATTCCGGGTCGACTAAAAAAACATCAGTTAGTGATTTTTTCTGTCAAAAAATTCTCAGTAGCTGCCCGGGGTGTGGAAGTTGGCGGTGTCTCACCCCCGTGCCTCGGAAAGCACGTAAAGCCGTTGGCCATCGGACTATGAGAGTAAGGGAATCAAGAGTGCACCTGTGCTTGTGCATACTTGAGCACTATAATCCTGTCCTGCGCCGATGGCTAGTTTCGTGTGGTTGTGGTTGGCCGCCATGACCGCAATGGATTGGTTTGGAGGAAATTATTATTATTATCTACCTTCGCTTGCACAAAGCAACAATGTTTAGAACATAACAAACACGTCCACGTGATGCACATTTAATTGGGTCAATCAGATTGCCACAACGTCATTATTACATGAATAGACCTATTTAGATTTGTGTTTTCCCGTAGTTAATAAAGTTTGCAACCTTGTTGCAGCTACTTTGGTTTTAAGGTGCATGTATTTACCTACTGTTGACTGCACAGCTAAGGGTGAAGTCTCTTGTCCTGGATTAGGCTCCTAAGGCACAATTTGCGGAATTGAAGCGTAAATTTCGCGTCGTCGCGCGGAAAGACGCGGGCATTCAAGCGACTGCGACTCGAAGCTAATTAAGTGGCTGCGAGTGCCACTTCCCGGCTCCCAGCGGATTTCATAACCTTCGCGCCGCTTCCCGCGGATTCCACAGACTGCGTCAACAGTAGCTAGGGGAATCCTCGAAAATTCCACAAAAGACGCGCGACTTTTTTTTTGGTTCATATCTAATTTGAACTTTATACAATTAAGATAAAACTCATTTTATTATGTACAATTTGGTTAGAAAAATTCGCTTCCGTTCCGTTCCGCAGCAAATTGGGCCTAACAGGAATTAACACTGATGATATTAACACCACCTCCACTGGAGGTGGAAGATTAAAACAAGAAACAACTTAGTAAGTTATACCTGAGCCTACTTACGTAGACGATGACAAGATATGGCCAGTTGTAGTTTTATGTTGTGTACGCGATAGATTCTTTATATATATATATATATATATATATATATATATATATAAGAGAGGTCAAACGAGCATGCGACTCACCTGATGGTAAGTGTCCCCGCGACCCACAAACATCTTACAGCAACTACCACCAGGGCAATTGCAAGTGCGTTGCCCGCCTTTTACAAAAGAGTTTTTTTTTATAGGATAGGGTGACAAACGAACAAACATCCTCGATTGCGAATCAAAATGCAGATGCGTTGTCACCCGTGAGGACTAAGATGGAATGCCTCCTTCCCAGTAAATAGGGTCTCCGTTTCTCTACACTCATCATACGAAACACAGCAGTGTTAAGCTGGTATACCTACTGTGAGAGCGTGGTCCTTCCCCGGTCGAGCCGACCCATTCGTGCTACAACTATACTACTAATATAGCTGCAGCATGGCTCTACCACGTGTGCAAAGTTGGTCCTTTTGCTTGAAGATCCCTAAGTCGTACCGGTCCGGAAACGTAGCTGGAATTATAATCATCTCGTTTACGCCAATTATAATCAAAGTTGTTCACGTTTTGTACTGCAATCGTCAATTCGCCTGCCAATGGTGAAGAGAAAGCATTGAACTGCTATTTTACGCAGGTATTCTGTGAGAGCGTGGTGCTTCCCCGGTCAACCCAACCCATTCGTGCTACGACCATAATATAGCTGCAGCATGGCCGTACCTGGGGAGGCCAAGATTACAGCAATATACTTTTACAAGGCTGACAAAGATTGGTGGGTTGGAGAAGTTGGGCATGGAATGAAAGCTACTTATTTCTATCTCTTTTGCTGTTTGTGCGTGAATTACTCAAGTAATGTAATGAAAACTATGTCTCCAAGAAAGTGTTTTCAAAAACGACAGCCTCGGTTTTACTTGGGTTTTCTGATTATTGCGAAATACATTAGTATAAATTCTAAAGTATATAACGCGAACGAAGTCGCCGGCAATCGCTAGTACAAATACAAAAGAAAATCTAGTCATTAGCAACGTTTTCTGTTTTTTCAACAGACTTCAAAAAAAGGAGGAGGTACTCAGTTCGACTAAGTATATGTTTTTTTATGTGTGTTACCTCTATAACTTTTTACTGGGTAAACTGATTTCAATGATTTTTTTTTTATTTGTAAGTTGGTACTTCTTATGTGGTGCCGTATATATCATAAATTATAATTTGATCAAGATCTGACCAGTAGATTTTGAGTAATCCTTAATAATGTGTATTTAATTGACTTCAACTACATTGACGATGTTCTCGTTTTATTTATATTGAAGTCATTTGTACAAAATTTATAATTTTACCAGTTGTTAAACTGTTGAGTAAGGCAGTTGATAAAGGTAAGGTGGTTCATATAAAACACCGTGCTCACGTATCGCGAGATTAGATAAGGCACTGATACAGTTATAGTACGCGAAGATAATTCACGATCAATAGACAGGCAGCTTTGCGATTCTAACCCTTCTAATATAGATCATACACAACGTATACAACAAAAAGAAATTGTTACGGAAATCGAACGATTATCAGTGTCTTTGATAAGGTTAAAGTATCATCACACCAAACATTCACGATTACTACAGCATAGAAAATCCACTTTTAATGTTAAGCTAATAAAAAATAAAAAAAATTTGTGGTCATTGTAAGTATGACAAACGAGCACACTGTCCACCTGATGGTAAGTGGATGCCGCGACCCAGTCTCTCCTCCGTTAAGAATCAATATGTAGATGCGTTATCACCTCTGACGACTAATGTGAAATACCTCACATCGAGTAAAAAGGGTCTCCGGTTCTCTACACTCACCATACGAACCATAGCAGCATTAAGCCGCTATTGTACACTGGTATTCTAAGAGAGCGTGGGTACTTCTCCGAACGAACCACCCCATTTGTGTATATAACCACAACATAGCAGCGGCGTGGCTCTACCACTTCAAGAAATCTATATCTATACAAATAAATAAAATTGATGTGTCTGTTTGTAATATCAAAATTATAGCTTTTTACTAAATGCATATGAAAGTAAATACGGTACTTATAACTAAAATACATTTTTTTTTAATTTTTATTTGTCAGTCTGTTTGTTCCGGCTAATCTCCGAAACGGCTAGACCGATTTTGACGGGACTTTTACTGGCAGATAGCTGACGTCAGGAGTAACTTAGGCTATTTTTATTTTAGAAAAAGAATCGGGGATCCGTGCAAAAAATAAAAACCCTAACACGCGAGCGAAGTCGTGGGGAACAGCTAGTATATAATAAATCTCTAAAATCTGTAAAAAATACGTGATAGTAAATAATAGATAAATAATTACAATGAGTTTTATAGAAAACTATAATTCCATTTGTATATATTTAACCCCCAACGAAAACAGAGGGCCAGAGATTTATAAGTTTATAGTGTGTATCTGTCTGTCTGTCTGTGGCATCATAACTCCTAAACAGATGAAGCAATTTTGATTAAATTTCTCTCGTTTGAAAGGTGTCTTAATGAAGAGTGTTCTTAGCTGTGTTTCAAAAATCTATTCAGCCGTTTGAACATCATCAGCTCTTTTTGTTTCACGGGATTTTAATTTTTTTATAAATTTAAGCTTGGAAAATATCAACGAACTTGTTAAGATCCAACATACTTAACATAGACTTTTCTTGCTTTTTCTTTATCACCATTGCATTGCAAAAAAAAAGATCAAAAAAAATAAACAACATTGCAGCCGCGAAACGTGACTTGAAGCATGCGAAAACAGAGCGATATATAGGAAAGTTCAGCATTGCATAGGCGATACGGTTCCTCGTACAAAACAAAAATTACTTCAAAAGTGATAAGGCTAAAAATTTGGCCACCGCATGTACTGATAACACGATGACCTGGAGTAGCCGGGTCCAACACGTCGCGATAACGCGCTGACGAGGCCGCCAATATACGTAGAGCCACGCTGAAGCCATGTTATGGTGGTAGGACGAATGGCTCTCGATCGGGGAAGGACGCTTGGTCCTTCTCACAGAGTACCAGCGTAAAATAGCAGCTTAACGCTACTGTGTTTCGTATGTTGAGTCTAGAGAACCGGAGACCCATACTACAGGATGTGGGAAATACGATTACCATCTTAGTCCTCGGGGGTAACAATGCGTCTGCATATTGATTCTTAATGGAAGATAGATGTTGATGTCTTTAGCCCACAAACATCCACTTACAATCAGATGGACTGTGTGCTCGTTTGTCAAAGTTATTCTATAAAATACAAAAATAAATAATTTATTTACACTTTAAAAAGTCAAGGCAGCGCCGTATCGCTGGAGCCGCGACGCGACTCTTGCAGCATCACGTACATCGATAAGAAGATAACTTCTGATAAGAGCAGGTACGTTATAAGTATGCAGTGCACTACCCGACAGAACTAGCTAAACTTTAATCTACGAGTAACTTTAGAAAAATATCGCCGTTAAATTATTGAAAAGTTAAAGTTTTTATACGTGGTAGAGCCATGCTGCAACTATATTAGTGGTATAGTTGTAACACGAATGAGCCGGCTCAACCGGGCACGCTCTAACAGAATACCAACGTAAAATTGCAGCTTAACACTGGCGTGTTTCGTATGGTGAGTATAGAGAACCGGAGTCCCTTTTTACAGGAAAAGAGGCATTCTATCTTAACCCTCACGGGTAACAACGTATCCGCATTTTGATTCTTTATTGAGGATAAATGTAGATGTCTATGGGTCACAGCAACCACTTACCATCAGGTGGAATGTGTGCTCGTTTGTCACCCTATCCTATAAAAAAAGTAACAAACCATCTTACAGTCTTCATTACCATACATTAGACACCTGCAAACACCTTTTTTTTTATATAGAAGAGGGAGCAAATAAGCATACGCTTACCAGGGGAATAGCAGGTGCGTTCCGGCCTTTTAAAAAGGAGTAAGCTCATTTTTGGCGGTTCCTAAGTCAAATCGTAACTTCAAGCATAGAAGACTTCAAGATGCGATTTCACCTCTGAGAAGTGAGATGTAGGCCATTCAGTATTGCATTCCGTTCCCTAAATCATAATCACTAGGGTTTCTTTTTATGGAGTGAAACAAATTTTACGGATTTCACCGCTATTTTAGCTTTTTAAATTTCCGAAGTTGCCGGCAACTTAGTCGCCCCCACTCCCCGCGTGACGTCGGCAATTAAATAAGTTTAAATTGAACGCGACAAAATCAATAAAATTAGTTTTATTTACATGCGTCCACCCATTACAGCTTACTAAAGTCCACTGCTGAACACAGACCTCCCCCATAGATTGCCTCATAGAGGATATTTTGTCATAGTTGTAATGTTACTGTTGATTTAATAATTTCACCTCTCAGTGGGTCATGTGCTCCTGGTAGATTATCTTCTACACATCCATCCATTACAGCCTATTAAAGTCCACTGCTGAACACAGACCTCCCCCATAGATTGCCTCATAGAGGATATTTTGTCATAGTTGTAATGTTACTGTTGATTTAATAATTTCACCTCTCAGTGGGTCATGTGCTCCTGGTAGATTATCTTCTACACATCCATCCATTACAGCCTATTAAAGTCCACTGCTGAACATACGCCTACCACATAGATTACATAGGGATTTTGCCATAGTTGACACGCTTGACGTACGGATTGTCATCAGCAGTTTTTTTATTGTTTTAAGTTGTTGTCAGGAAGATGCTGCTGCCCATCACCTGTTTCAATTTCCCTCTGTCACCTCTTACGACACCCACGGGACAATATGGGGTAGTGGATATTCTTACACCGCCACTACATAGTCAAGTATACGGTCCGTACATGTGTAGGATTCGCGTAAATATAAGAAATCACTAGGTTTCTGTTTAGTTTTCACTGCGTTAATTCAGATTGATAACATTCGTCACTCGTATCAGTTTTCTGTGCAGACTACACGACAAAGATACAAAACAAATTATAGACAATGGTGACACAGAACTGTTAAGTTTCTGCCAATCACGGTACGCCACATCCGGTTATCGTCCACGCTATAACAAGATGACTGTGTAGTTTTTTTCCTCAGTCATAAATAACACAGTTCAATTCAAAACCAGATGTAATGTCACAAAAAATTTATTTATATATTTTATTTTTAACCGACTTCAAAAAAGGAGGAAATTCTGAAATCGGTAGTTTTTTTTTTTATTAACACGCTACGCTTCGTTAGGCGATTGATCACCACCACTTCCTCTGCTTAGGTCTTATGGGAGTTGAACTGTCACGGTCTAGTGGTCGTAAACGCGATGCTGATCATGAGGTCTTAGGTTCGGATCCCGGGTCGGACCAAAATCAGTTACTTGATTTTTTATGTTAAGTTATTCTCAGGAGCAGCCCGGAGTCAGGAGGTTAGCAGTGTTTTCATCACCGTGCATCGGAAAGCACGTAAAGCCGTTGGTCCGGCGCCTAATCCCTCTTCGGCCGTATAGGATTATCGTTTCAGCGGACTATGAGAGTGAGGTAATAGAGAGTGCACCTGTAGCACCTTCGGCACTATAATCCTGTGGTCTCCGTTGAGACTGGCCGCTGTGACCGAAATTCGGTCTGGAGGACATTATTATGCGAGTTCGAGAAGCGTGTGATAAGCTCGCTTGCGGTACCCATTTCACCACCTGCGGATTGAGTATCTGCCGAACTCTCCCACCCCCGCCTCCTGCAACAACTGCTCTGAGCAGGCGACTACAATGTTCTATGAACTCTCGCATCAGACAAGCCTTGATCATCGCTGGGAGCTAGTGGTCGTTCCTCGCTTTTAATGACACTACCTATTCAATATAATAGTTAATGTTACCTTAGGAGGCCTTCTCGCTGGACCATGTACCGTAGGGTCTCGGCGATGCTGCCGTTGTGAGCGGAGCGCAACGACTGCATCCGCGTCTGTAACAGACATATCACACTTGAGATAGTTATTAGATTTACGCTTAAGATACTTATTAGATTCACGCTTGAGATAGTTATTAGATTTACGCTTGAGATAGTTATTAGATTCACGCTTGAGATAGTTATTAGATTTACGCTTAAGATACTTATTAGATTCACGCTTGAGATAGTTATTAGATTTACGCTTAAGATACTTATTAGATTCACGCTTGAGATAGTTATTAGATTTACGCTTAAGATACTTATTAGATTCACGCTTGAGATAGTTATTAGATTTACGCTTAAGATACTTACGAGTATTAGATTCACGCTTGAGATAGTTATTAGATTTACGCTTAAGATACTTATTAGATTCACGCTTGAGATAGTTATTAGATTTACGCTTAAGATACTTACGAGTATTAGATTCACGCTTGAGATAGTTATTAGATTTACGCTTGAGATACTTATTAGATTCACGCTTGAGATAGTTATTAGATTTACGCTTAAGATACTTACGAGTATTAGATTCACGCTTGAGATAGTTATTAGATTTACGCTTGAGATACTTATTAGATTCACGCTTGAGATAGTAATTAGATTTACGCTTGAGATAGTTATTAGATTTACGCTTGAGATACTTATTAGATTCACGCTTGAGATAGTTATTAGATTTACGCTTGAGATAGTTATTAGATTCACGCTTGAGATAGTTATTAGATTTACGCTTAAGATACTTATTAGATTCACGCTTGAGATAGTTATTAGATTTACGCTTGAGATACTTATTAGATTCACGCTTGAGATAGTTATTAGATTTACGCTTGAGATACTTATTAGATTCACGCTTGAGATAGTTATTAGATTTACGCTTGAGATACTTATTAGATTCACGCTTGAGATAGTTATTAGATTTACGCTTAAGATACTTATTAGATTCACGCTTGAGATAGTTATTAGATTTACGCTTAAGATACTTATTAGATTCACGCTTGAGATAGTTATTAAATTTACGCTTGAGATAGTTATTAGATTCACGCTTGAGATAGTTATTAGATTTACGCTTAAGATACTTATTAGATTCACGCTTGAGATAGTTATTAAATTTACGCTTGAGATAGTTATTAGATTCTCGCTTGAGATAGTTATTAGATTTACGCTTAAGATACTTACGAGTATTAGATTCACGCTTAAAATACTTAGATTCACGCTTGAGATAGTTATTAGATTTACGCTTAAGATACTTATTAGATTCACGCTTGAGATAGATATTAGATTTACGCTTAAGATACTTATTAGATTCACGCTTGAGATAGTTATTAGATTTACGCTTAAGATACTTATTAGATTCACGCTTGAGATAGTTATTAGATTTACGCTTAAGATACTTATTTCACGCTTGAGATAGTTATTAGATTTACGCTTAAGATACTTATTAGATTCACGCTTGAGATAGTTATTAGATTTACGCTTAAGATACTTATTAGATTCTCGCTTGAGATAGTTATTAGATTTACGCTTAAGATACTTATTAGATTCACGCTTGAGATAGTTATTAGATTTACGCTTAAGATACTTATTAGATTCACGCTTGAGATAGTTATTAGATTTACGCTTAAGATACTTATTAGATTCACGCTTGAGATAGTTATTAGATTTACGCTTAAGATACTTACGAGTATTAGATTCACGCTTGAGATAGTTATTAGATTTACGCTTGAGATACTTATTAGATTCACGCTTGAGATAGTTATTAGATTTACGCTTAAGATACTTACGAGTATTAGATTCACGCTTGAGATAGTTATTAGATTTACGCTTGAGATACTTATTAGATTCACGCTTGAGATAGTAATTAGATTTACGCTTGAGATAGTTATTAGATTTACGCTTGAGATACTTATTAGATTCACGCTTGAGATAGTTATTAGATTTACGCTTGAGATAGTTATTAGATTCACGCTTGAGATAGTTATTAGATTTACGCTTAAGATACTTATTAGATTCACGCTTGAGATAGTTATTAGATTTACGCTTGAGATACTTATTAGATTCACGCTTGAGATAGTTATTAGATTTACGCTTGAGATACTTATTAGATTCTCGCTTGAGATAGTTATTAGATTTACGCTTAAGATACTTATTAGATTCACGCTTGAGATAGTTATTAGATTTACGCTTGAGATACTTATTAGATTCACGCTTGAGATAGTTATTAGATTTACGCTTGAGATAGTTATTAGATTCACGCTTGAGATAGTTATTAGATTTACGCTTAAGATACTTATTAGATTCACGCTTGAGATAGTTATTAGATTTACGCTTAAGATACTTATTAGATTCACGCTTGAGATAGTTATTAAATTTACGCTTGAGATAGTTATTAGATTCACGCTTGAGATAGTTATTAGATTTACGCTTAAGATACTTATTAGATTCACGCTTGAGATAGTTATTAGATTTACGCTTAAGATACTTATTTCACGCTTGAGATAGTTATTAGATTTACGCTTAAGATACTTATTAGATTCACGCTTGAGATAGTTATTAGATTTACGCTTAAGATACTTATTAGATTCTCGCTTGAGATAGTTATTAGATTTACGCTTAAGATACTTATTAGATTCACGCTTGAGATAGTTATTAGATTTACGCTAAGATACTTATTAGATTCACGCTTGAGATAGTTATTAGATTTACGCTTAAGATACTTATTAGATTCACGCTTGAGATAGTTATTAGATTTACGCTTAAGATACTTATTAGATTCACGCTTGAGATAGTTATTAGATTTACGCTTAAGATACTTATTAGATTCTCGCTTGAGATAGTTATTAGATTTACGCTTAAGATACTTATTAGATTCACGCTTGAGATAGTTATTAGATTTACGCTTAAGATACTTATTAGATTCACGCTTGAGATAGTTATTAGATTTACGCTTAAGATACTTATTAGATTCACGCTTGAGATAGTTATTAGATTTACGCTTAAGATACTTATTTCACGCTTGAGATAGTTATTAGATTTACGCTTAAGATACTTATTAGATTCACGCTTGAGATAGTTATTAGATTTACGCTTAAGATACTTATTAGATTTACGCTTGAGATAGTTATTAGATTTACGCTTGAGATACTTATTAGATTCACGCTTGAGATAGTTATTAGATTTACGCTTAAGATACTTATTTCACGCTTGAGATAGTTATTAGATTTACGCTTAAGATACTTATTAGATTCACGCTTGAGATAGTTATTAGATTTACGCTTAAGATACTTATTAGATTCACGCTTGAGATAGTTATTAGATTTACGCTTAAGATACTTATTTCACGCTTGAGATAGTTATTAGATTTACGCTTAAGATACTTATTAGATTCACGCTTGAGATAGTTATTAGATTTACGCTTAAGATACTTATTAGATTTACGCTTGAGATAGTTATTAGATTTACGCTTAAGATACTTATTAGATTTACGCTTGAGATAGTTATTAGATTTACGCTTGAGATACTTATTAGATTTACGCTTGAGATAGTTATTAGATTTACGCTTAAGATACTTATTAGATTCACGCTTGAGATAGTTATTAGATTTACGCTTAAGATACTTATTTCACGCTTGAGATAGTTATTAGATTTACGCTTAAGATACTTATTAGATTCACGCTTGAGATAGTTATTAGATTTACGCTTAAGATACTTATTAGATTCACGCTTGAGATAGTTATTAGATTTACGCTTGAGATAGTTATTAGATTCACGCTTGAGATAGTTATTAGATTTACGCTTAAGATACTTATTAGATTCACGCTTGAGATAGTTATTAGATTTACGCTTAAGATACTTATTAGATTTACGCTTGAGATAGTTATTAGATTTACGCTTGAGATACTTATTAGATTCACGCTTGAGATAGTTATTAGATTTACGCTTAAGATACTTATTTCACGCTTGAGATAGTTATTAGATTTACGCTTAAGATACTTATTAGATTCACGCTTGAGATAGTTATTAGATTTACGCTTAAGATACTTATTAGATTCACGCTTGAGATAGTTATTAGATTTACGCTTAAGATACTTATTTCACGCTTGAGATAGTTATTAGATTTACGCTTAAGATACTTATTAGATTCACGCTTGAGATAGTTATTAGATTTACGCTTAAGATACTTATTAGATTTACGCTTGAGATAGTTATTAGATTTACGCTTAAGATACTTATTAGATTTACGCTTGAGATAGTTATTAGATTTACGCTTGAGATACTTATTAGATTTACGCTTGAGATAGTTATTAGATTTACGCTTAAGATACTTATTAGATTCACGCTTGAGATAGTTATTAGATTTACGCTTAAGATACTTATTTCACGCTTGAGATAGTTATTAGATTTACGCTTAAGATACTTATTAGATTCACGCTTGAGATAGTTATTAGATTTACGCTTAAGATACTTATTAGATTCACGCTTGAGATAGTTATTAGATTTACGCTTGAGATAGTTATTAGATTCACGCTTGAGATAGTTATTAGATTTACGCTTAAGATACTTATTAGATTTACGCTTGAGATAGTTATTAGATTTACGCTTAAGATACTTATTAGATTTACGCTTGAGATAGTTATTAGATTTACGCTTGAGATACTTATTAGATTTACGCTTGAGATAGTTATTAGATTTACGCTTGAGATACTTATTAGATTTACGCTTGAGATAGTTATTAGATTTACGCTTAAGATACTTATTAGATTTACGCTTGAGATAGTTATTAGATTTACGCTTGAGATACTTATTAGATTTACGCTTGAGATAGTTATTAGATTTACGCTTGAGATACTTATTAGATTTACGCTTGAGATAGTTATTAGATTTACGCTTGAGATACTTATTAGATTTACGCTTGAGATAGTTATTAGATTTACGCTTGAGATACTTATTAGATTTACGCTTGAGATAGTTATTAGATTTACGCTTAAGATCAGTCTGCGAGAGAACGTGATAATCAGTATACAGTATTTCCTATTATGTATGGAAATTATGCATATGATGTGTGAGCAGTAATGATTAAGGACGAAATTTCTTGATCAGAAAATATTTAAGTTCCTACTATGATGAAATTGAAAACATGGCGTCTGTATAATATAATATACTAATATAAAAATTATGTAGAATAAAATGTAAAATAATTTTTAAACTTGGTAACAATAATAATACAAATAAACCCTACAATTTATCCTAATGCTAATACTCTGCATTCGTCTCATTCTCTCAAAGTTTCGTTTTCTGAACGTTTCACTTCTGACGCGTGTGAAAAGCACAAATGTATTTTTAATATATTTCCATTTTGGAACGGCAAAAGGATCTTATTTCATACAGCTATGAACGTGATCTGAGTACAGAACCAGAGTACGAAACCTATCCAACTGCAGAGAGATGTAAGACAGGGTGACGTAATATCCCCGAAACTCTTCACCACTGCATTGGAAGACGTTTTCAAGCTGGACTGGAAAGGATACGGTATTAACGTCAATGGCGAGTACATCACTCACCTTCGATTTGCCGACGACGATAGTTCTTATGGCAGAATCGCTGGAGGACCTAAGCACTATGGTCAATGACCTCAATAGTGTCTCCCAACGGATGGTGACAACGCATCTGCATTTTGATTCGCAAACGAAGATTGATGTAGATGTCTATGAGCCGCAGCAACCACTTACCATCAGGTGGACTGTGTGCTCGTTTGTCACCCTTATCCTATAAAATTAGATAATTAGCTATCTAAGATTAGATAATTAGTTAAGATCCTTAAGATCCGTAAGATCCGATAATACCAAATCCAGCAACTGGAAGCAGCGCCAAAGGTGCTCACGTCTGGTACTGCGATGTTCAATGCGTCTGCCAAGTGTAACGGCAAATCCTGTCAGTTTAGTACGTGGTAAGGCCATGTTGCAGCTATATTATGGTTATAGTACGAGTGGGTCGGCGCGACCGGGAGGGGGTCGTGCTTCATGCTATAACCGAAGGACCACGCTCTCACAGAATACCAGTGTAAATTAGAAGGTCAACGCTGCCAGTGAAAAGGATCTCCGGTTTTTACACTCACCATATGAAACACATCAACATTAAAAGCTGCTATTTTACGCTGGTATTCATTCTATGAGATATTTATATATTTTTGTTATATTATATTTTTATTGTTTACAACCACAGTTTTTATAATTTTGAGTTGTTGTCAGGAAGATTCTGCTGCCCATTCCCTATTTCAGTTTTCCTTTGTCGCCTTTTACGACACCCACGGGACGATATGAGGTAGTGGATATTCTTACCCCACCAATACGGTTAGGAAATTAATGACCATGTCCTAATGATTACTTTCTCTTTAAATACCTAAACTATTCCTCGTCGTGGTGTCTACGTAACGCACGAATGGGAATTTTATGCGCACAGCCACGCTGCAGCTATATTATGGTTGTAGCACGAATGGATCCGCTGTACCGGGGTAGGGCCACACTTTCACACAAACCTACCGTAAAATAGAAGCTAAATGCAGCTGTGTTTCGTATGGTGAGTGTAAAGATCCGGAGACCCGTTTTACTGGAAAGTAGGCATTCCATCTTAATCCTTAGGGATGACAACGTATCTGCATTTTGATTCTTAATCGAGGATAAGTGTAGGTCTGTGTTCGTTTGTCACCCTGATTCCATAAAAAAAGTCCACGTTCTGATGATGATAATGATGATTGATATGACTATATACATATAATGTTATATTTGACTGAAATCTTATTTTCACAGCTAACCACTAACCGATGTCTGTAATTTTGAAAACATCTATTTGCCATCCGCTGTTAAGCTGCTATATAATTTAATCAAATGATTCGGCTGAAAAAAATAGAAAAATGGCAAACAAGCACCATACAAACACACATTTTAATAACAGTACCGAGTCTACAATTTAATAATCAATCCAGCCAAACGAATGCGATCAGCGGACTGTAGTGACATTGAGTCCACCCATATATAAAGCTCCATATTTGTATAAAATCGTTAATCCACAAGTAGCAACACACATCAAAATGGAGGGAAGATTTATAGGCATCATACTCGTTACAATATTTGTAGGAGCATTCGGTTTGGACGACGAAATGGCAGAGCTGGCGCGAATGTTAAGAGAGAACTGTGGGGAAGAGACGGGAGTTGACCTTGGACTGGTGGAGAAGATAAACGCGGGAGCAGACTTAATGCCGGATCCGAAGCTGAAGTGCTATATCAAGTGTGTGATGGAGACAGCGGGAATGATGTCAGAGGGCGAGATGGACGTGGAAGCGGTCATCGCGATGCTGCCCGGTGATTTGCGCGAGAGCGAGGCTTCTATACGAGCTTGCGGCACTGTGCACGGTGCAGACTTCTGCGACAACGCATATTTAACGCAAGTGTGCTGGCAGAAAGCCAATAAGGCTGATTACTTTCTAATATAGTTACTGAGATGTATCAGTAGCTAGGAAGAAAAATTACAAAACAATTCTATATCAGTGAGATGCACTTACTACAATTGAGTAAATTTAATTAATTCATTGTAAGAACATCTACCTGTATTTACTACTTACTATATAAATATTAATAAAATTAATATTAAAATCTTTAAAATTCTGGTTCGGTTAAATATATTGTAAGGAAATTTAAAAAAATCCTAAGTCAATCCTAATCCAACACAATCAGTAATGATTATATAACACATGTATTGCCTCATAGGGAGGATATTTGCCATAGTTGCTAAAATTGACAAGTGGCCTGGCTACAGCAATTTTTACAATTTTGTGTTATGCTGGTGGATCAGGAAGATCCTGCTGCCCATCTCCTATTAAAAATCCTCAATCGACTTTTAGCATAGGATAGTACAGTGTAATGGATTTTCTTATACCACTACACAGTGCATTTGTAAATAAAACTACATCCAAACCATACATGTACAACTGCAAGACTGGAAGGTACTGCTTTTTAAAGTGCTCATTCTGCATTATGAAGTAAAAAAAAATTACAGCCTATATATGTCCCACAGCTCGGCACCAGCCTCCTCTAAGTTTTGTAGGGCAAGGAAATGTCCACCACACAGAGTGTGTATTTTTATTAGAGTATTTCCTTGCCCTACTCCTATTACAACATTTATTTTACTCTTATTACAACTTATTACAACTCAATGTTATTCTTTACAGCCAGCATGTGATAAATTAGCACAATAAAATACAATTGTTTTAATTAAAAATAAAAAATAAATTATAAAAGAGGGGGCAAACAAGCATCCGACTCACTTCATGGTAAGTGACTACGGCCACCCATGATCAACTGCAACACCAGGAGTTTTGCAGATGTGTAACTGGCTAAAAAATAAGGTTCTTTTTTGAAGGTTTTTAAGTCACAACGTTCCGGAAACTCTTTTTGGAAAAATTATTAATGGTGGCAGGTATCCAACAAGAGTGGGCCACGTACTATGAAATTTTCAGCGAGTGCTTAACCTCTGACCTACCTTGGCTCCCTATATCATCATTCATCATTACAGCCCTTCACAAGTCCACTGCTGAACATAGGACTCCCCCAAAGAATGCCACAAAGCACGGTCCTGAGCCACCTGCATCCATCGACTTCCTGCATGTCTTACCAGGTCGTCACTCCATCTCGTGGGGGGACGCCCTACACTTCGCCTACCGGTACGAGGCTGCCACTCGAGAACCTTTCTTCCCCATCGGTTGTCGGTTCTTCGAGCTATATGGCCGGCCCACTGCCACTTCAGCTTACTAATCCGTTGGGCTATGTCGGTTACTCTGGTTCTACTGCGGATATCCTCATTCCTAAGTTTATCACGCAGAGAAACTCCGAGCATAGCCCTCTCCATAGCCCGCTGAGCGACCTTGAGCTTCCTCATACGGCCAGCAGTGAAGGACCACGTCTCAGTTCCATAAGTCATTACTGGCAACACGCACTGGTTGTACAATTTCGTTTTCAGGTTTTGAGGTATGTCTGACGAGAAGATGTGTCGTAGCTTCCCGAACGCTGCCCAGCCGAGTTGAATCCGTCGATTGACCTCTCGGTCGAAGTTGGACTTACCTAGTCGGACTATTGGCTCCGACTAGGTAAGTCCAATTTGATTGAATTTACTTTGGCTCCTTATATAGCCAAAGTAAATTCATGAGTGAAACTCGTTAATTATTAAGAAGGTTAAATTAAGAGATACAGGAAGTCAATAAATACAGGTGGGTAATGACAATGCTTTATGTAATTCGTTTTGTGGAGGTATATGTTCAGCAGTAGACTTGTGAAGACCTATAATGATGATGATGAAAGTAAAGATGTGTAAAATGTTAACATTATCTACTACATGTATTTTGAAAGCAAAGTAACAACAAGTACCTATTTCTAACAGCTGTGCAAGGCATCTTCTCACTTCATAGGGGTTAAGGGTAAGAAGAGCCTACTATGATGCCTCTATGCAGGTTTCCAATATTTCCTTCTCTGGTAAATACGTTTTTTTATAAAATTGTAGTGACAAACAAACATACAGTTCACATGATGCTAAATGACTTTTTATATAGGATAATGGTGACAAACGAGCACACAGTCCACCTGATGGTTAAGTGAATGAAGTGTTAGGTGTGGCCCATAGACATCTACATCTGTTAGGTACAATCAAAATGCAGATGTGTTGTCACCCATGAGGACTAAGATAGTATGCCTCCTTTCCAGTAAAAGGGGTCTCCATTTCTCTACACTCACCATACAAAACACAACAGCATTATGCTGCTATTTTACTACTGGTATTCTATGAGAGTGTGGTCCTTCCCTGATCCAGCTGCCCATTCTGTGCTACAACTATACCAGTAATATAGCTGCAGCGTAGCTCTACCATGTATAGAATATGATACTACTACTAATACAACTACTGTAGTTCATAGACACCTGCAGCCATCTTCAAATAAAGAGACCTGACAGATGCATTGTCACCTCTGAGAACTAAAGTGGAATGTCTCACAGCCTGCAAGTATACTGGCTCTCTACACCCTTCAGACGGGAACACATCGGAGCAAGCACTGCTGTTTGGAGCAGAAATTGGTAAGAGGATGGCACCTATCCAGATAGACACCTTGTTTAGCTAACAAACTTAACACCAAACTTTTTAAGTAAATTTAGTTCTTCCTGTTCTCCCTAGATGACGCTGTCGCCGAGTGAATCGCGGTATCACTTACATTTTTCATTATGATATATAGTTGAATAATCTTTGCCGCCTTGAATTTTTCTCTAATACAGTGAATTGGTATGTGAGTAAAACCTAGTGATAAAGTTTGATAGTGAAGAAGATTGGTGAAACAGAACTTAAATATGCATATAACAATGTTATTGGGACAGGCAACTATCAAATTTGATTTGCTTGCATACTGTATAATTTTAAGACATGTTGTGCAAAGAGTTTCTCTAATAATTATTTCTTATACTTATATGAATGCCAAAAACATTAAATAAAACTAATTTAATAGATTTTTAATACATTTAATTTTTTTTATAGAGCAGGATGACAAACGAGCACACAGTCCACTTGATGGTAAGTGGTTTCCTGTAACCCTACATCTATCCTAGTTTGCAAATCAAAATGCAGGTGCGTTGTCACCCGTGAGGACTAAGATGGAATGCCTCTTTTCCAGTAAAAAGGGTCTCCGGTTCTCTACACTCACCATACGAAATACAGCAGTGTAAGCTGCTATTTTACAGTGGTATTCTGTGAGAGCGTGGTCCTTCCCCGGTCGAGCCGACCCATTCGTGCTACAACTATACTACTAGTATAGATTTAGAATTTTATACATGGTAGATCCATGGCTCTACCACATATAAAATTTAAAAAAAAATTAACTTATTTTAATTCCCTACGGTTCATAATATTTACAGCAGTCCTGGTTACAGGGGAACCGAAGTTTTTAACATCCCAATGTCATAGTTAAACTGGGCTACCTTTAGTTTTTGAATATTAATTTTTGGTCCAATTGACAAAGCAAATACTTACGGTATCTCTAAATCTTTCAGAGATATGCTTTGGTTGGGATTTAATTTCATTAGTTATAGGATCAAAAACAAATGTGGCACCAAGCCAATCTCTTTAATAGAAATTTGATGTTTATTTTTTTAATTTCAACAGCCTTACGAATCATCCTTGGCAGGAATCAGTCTACTTTTGTAAGCTTTTTGTGGTATATCAAATCTGATGTAACGGTTGAGACAATTTTGAACATATTGACATATTTATTTATTTAATCTTTATTGTGTTACAGCTTAATCTAAGAATTACAATGGGGGGACTTAATGCCTTATGACATTCTCTACCAGTCATATTGCAATCCATCAGTTATTATAAGATTATAACATTTTCACTTGGCACATTATTATATTCAACAGTAGCATTAGTTAAAACACTTAATTTGGCGCACCTTCAATATATCAACAATTTTTTTAAACTACTAGCAATGCTATTATAACATTACAAATATTCTCTTTAGCTACTCCTGGTAAGCTTAAAATGTTTGTGTTAGGAGTGCTTCACTATAGTAGTTAAATAGTGGATACAAACCCATGAACTGACAATAATGAATTTGCAGTCCGCATCCATTAGCCTACTGTAGCTTCAACTATTTAGTTGATGAACCTCAATGAAATATTTAATATATATTTTTTAATTAAAACAAATTAGGTATATGTAACCAAAGCAGTATATTTGTTAATATGAAATTGATACATCATAACAGTCTTTCACAAGTCCACTCTCGGCCACGGCCATAAAGCACAGTCCTGAACCACCTGCATGTACAGACTTTCTGCATCTCTTACCAGGTCACCACTTCATCTTTTGCGGGGCTACCCTATAATTCCCTTACTGGTACTAGGCTGCCACTCGAGAACCTTAATTAATAAATTTATTTGATTCATTAAGTTTTTATCATTGCAGTCATACTAACACAATTAACTGATAATATAATCACAGCACACAAACTTACACAATAACATACACGCTACAACAAATATTAACATTATCCAAGCACAATATCAGTGACCACTGACCACCATATTAAAATAATTTGTGCAATATTTAACTTACAATAATGACTTCACTTAAAACAGGCAATGTAAAATAAGTAATTTTTTTAGTAAAAACACATAAAAAAAACCAACAAACATCAGTGAAATTTTTAGGTCTGCCTTTTATGTTGTCTGTTTTACCTAATTACATATTACAACTTAAATATTACAAATATTTAATATGTACTAATAAAAAGGTAAATAAAACTAAGCGTGGTAAAACTATCCTAACCTAACCATCTATTAGACCTAGTTTTGCAATGTCATCATTAATAATAGGAAATAATGACAAATGAAGGTAAAGATCCAGCATGATGAAATTAAAATGTAAACAACCAAAAGTTGAGATAAAATATGATCGAAAATGGAAATTTTAAAATTCCAAAGAGGCAGAAAACAACAAATTTTATGCTAAAATTCAGGCATAATAATCAATCTATGAATTTAATAGCATTCCTAAGTTGTTGTATCAGTATTAAGTGAGAGCAGTAAGGTTAAAACTAAAACACACGATTAACAAAATGTGTTTCTAAAAACAGTACCACATTTGATTCACGACAGCTTTTGTCAAATAAATTAAATTTTACAGGGCAGTGTACAATATTTTTAGGACAGCTGACGTCTGGACATCTAATATATTACGCAGGCTTTATATAACCCCAAAAGAAATCAGTGGCGTAATGAACGCGCGAACCAATGAGGCAAAGACACCTAGGTTAGGAGACTAACATATGAAGTTTAGCTGCAGGAGCCCACCGGCGGCGACGACTCCTAAGCGCAACTCACCTTGACGGAGTCGAGCGGGTACATTATGCAATGCTCCATCACCCCCGCGATTGCTCCAGCTGTCATATGTGTTATAGAGTTCTGGGTCGGAAGGGTTTCATAGTCCTCAAAGTTCATAATACTCACTTAATACTGACACTTAGCACGAAATAAACACAAAATTGGTCAAATTTAAAGGTTTTACTGTATTTACCAATTTACTAGTGTCATTTTCACTACACTATTTTTGTCACTCAATCATCTAAAATTTAGAACGAAACGAAACGAACGAACAATCAAATTGATTCCGTATTGCGATTAGCACGCGCGGCAGCGGCAGACAGCGACGGAGTTGCCAGTTATTTGATAATTGAATTCATACTACGTTAGTACTTATTAGTTTTTGATTCATACTAAGCTAGTGCTTACTTTTGGCAAAGTAGCTATAGTTAAGTACTTAATATAATTTTTTATATGTAATCTACAGCATCTGTACACTTTGTTTTATCAACTAACTTTCTCAATACTTTTAACACACTTTGAATATGCCTCATTAGTTCCTGTCGAAATTCTGTCTAGAGCACACACACACTTAAAACTTTAGACATTTTGTGCCTTAATCGCTTGGAATGCCGATTAATGATCGCAGTACACTTTAAACATTAGCATTAGGTGTCAAGTGGTATATTAAATTATGATTTTGTAAGGTGAAAATTTTTATTCAATATAATAAATCAAACAATTTGTCCTATTTTTGTTTTAAATTCATAATGCGAGATAATACATTATTTTAACTGATTGTCATTCATAAATATTTAACGCCTACTATTTTACTACTCACGCATTTGTAAAGGTCGCTTGATCGGCAAAAACGTTGTGAATTGAATCGCACACAGAGGAGCACGCTTACGCGTAGTTGTTACCCATTAAGAGGACTACAAAATCCAAGTGGCCTTGAATGATGCACGCACACATTTACAGAATCAATGTGAGCGCCATCTAACGACGGTGAGGTTTAACACGTACGGATTAGCGAGGTTACGCCTGAGTGTTCTAATAGACGAAACTCAACTAAGATAAAGATCTAACAAAGAAATAGATGGGACAAGGAAATTATTTTTAATTTTAATTTAATGTTACTTGAAAATTTAAGGATGTAGGTGATTTTGAAATAAAACTGATTCAATGAACATTTTTATTTATATAATAATAGTAATAAACTTTATTTATATAAAATGATTGTAGTACATGGGTAGGACATTACATCGTTTGTATTATCTATAAAATATTATATTCGATCTAGTGGTTGTAGCTCTGCTCTATGTCACTAATTTGGATTAAGGTGAAATTATTTCTTACACAGGTGTTTATATAGTGGTTTCTTGTGTATGTATATACACAAACCATTGCCTCAATACTGTAATCTTTAATTTTTTACACATTTTTAACTTTTTTAAAATCATTGTTATTTAAAACTCTATGAAACGAAAAAGGGACACTAAAAAGAGACAAACATACACATCTATAGGATTTAGTCTGCGAGAAAATAAGATAGCAATAATAAATTAATTACAACAAATTAATAAATTATATTTTGAATTAATAAAATATAAATAAGGTTTCACTTCTAACGCGTGTGAACAACACACTTGTTCTTTTTTAATTTTCCTACGTTCAGGTGTAGTTTGGTTCATCTATTTCTAAAGTAATTCATATAAAATATAACTCATATTTTTGAAAAATATTAAGTCGTAGGACCCTAATTATAATGGAACAGAAAATTTTGTTTTTGGAATTATGTTTACCTCTAAATTTGGTTACAAAAAATTATAATTCCTACTAAAACTATTTTTTCCAAAAACAAAGCAACACCTTGCTGATAATGACATATCTTCGTGACACACGTAATAACTTTTTTATTAAGAACTTGGCTTGGACGCTTGTTTTTTAAGCCATATCTTTATTTCATTCGGGATCTTCGTTTATAAGATTTTCTATTGTGGATATAGTACAATTATTATCGAGAAGAAAGCTCTGACAGAACTTTATCTGTGGATAATATACAGCGCTCTTTACATTAGAATTAGTTTTACTGCCATCTGTATACAAGATATAGTTTTTTATAGTAGTTATAGTAAGTGAGTTGTGCCGTGTAGTGGCGGTCAAGAATACCACTACCCCATATCCTCCCGTGGGTGTCGTAAAAGGCGACAAAGGGAAACAGGCAGGAGATGGGCAGCAGCATCTTCCTGATAATAGCCAAAATTACAATAAAAAAACTGCGGTTGCCAACCCGCTCGCCAAGCGTGGCAACTATGGCAAATACCCCCCTATGAATGTAACAAAGATACGGCCCCCAGTCCCCGGCGGCCCCGCTATTCCTGGCTACGGTGGCGACCATGGTAACGGCGGGGCAGGGGGTGCTAAGAATCTCCGGTGGAGGTTCGGTTGCCACCTTAGACGACTCGACCTGGCAACGTACAACGCACGCACCCTGAGGACTGACGAGAAGATCGTGGAGCTGGAAGAAGAGATAGACAAGTTGCGCTGGCATATTATAGGATTATCCGAAGTCCGAAGAGAGGGGGAGGACACGGTAATCCTCGAATCCGGCAACTTGCTCTATCACCGGGAGGGCGACCATCTGTCCCAAGGAGGTGTCGGATTTATCGTCCACAAGTCTCTCGTTAACAACGTTGTAAAGATCGGGAGTGTGTCGACGAGGGTTGCGTACCTTATACTCAGAATCACCAAACGGTATTCGCTGAAGGTCATACAGGTTTACGCACCAACCTCGGCACACCCCGATTGGGAGGTGGAGGAAATGTATGAGGATATCTCTAGAGCCATGCATTCCTCCAAAACCCAATATACGGTGTTAATGGGAGATTTCAATGCAAAACTAGGCACAAGAGAGAACGGTGAGCTGAAAGTAGGGAAATTTGGAATAGGGCAACGGAACCCAAGGGGCCAGCAGCTGGCCGACTTCATGGAGAAAGAGGGACTCTTTATGATGAACTCTTTCTTCCAGAAGCGGCCCCACAGGAAGTGGACCTGGTCGAGCCCCGACGGTTCGACAAAAAATGAGATTGACTTCATTATAACGACCAGACGACAACTGTTCAGTGATGTCTCCGTGATCGCGAGGGTGAAAACTGGTAGCGATCACCGAATGGTTAGAGGCACACTGAACCTAAACGTTAAGTTGGAGAGGTCTCGTCTAATGAAGTCAACGCTCCGTCCCCCTCGTGCTCTGTTCCAAAGTCCCGAAACCTTTCAGCTCGAGTTACAAAACCGTTTTCAGTGCCTAGAAGACTGCAATGAAGTGGACGATATGAATGACAAGCTCGTGGAAACTGTCCATGCGGTCGGAGCTAAGTTCTGCAAGACCCGCCGCAGAAGAACACAAAAACTCTCCGATCACACTCTTAATCTCATGGCTGTTAGACGGGAGATGAAGCTACATTCTTCAACAGACTTGACAGCATACAGGCATCTGAACAGACAGATCTCCAAATGCATGCGGCGGGACTTACGCAACTTCAATACAGCTCGTATTGAAGAAGCGATCGAGCGGAACCAAGGCTCCAAAGTCTTTGCCAGAGATCTGTCTGCCAGAAAGAGCCAACTGTCAAAGCTGAAGATAGAATGTGGCAGCATCGTTTCCGGGACACCTGAGATTTTGAGTGAGATTGAGAGGTTCTATGGGCAGCTGTACACGTCATCGTTGGAGCCACACGCAAGTGTGAGTAACGATCCAAGAGCGAGTCTCATCCGACACTATTCCGAAGATATCCCGGACGTCAGTCTGAGCGAGATTAGAATGGCTCTCCAGCACCTTAAAAACGGTAAGGCCCCAGGCGAGGATGGAATTACAGCGGAGCTTCTGAAAGCGGGTGGAAGACCGGTACTTGAAGTCCTTCAGAAGCTCTTTAATTCCGTCCTCCATGGTGGCATTACACCGGAGGCGTGGAGCAGAAGTGCGGTGGTCTTGTTCTTCAAGAAAGGTGACAACGCTCTCTTGAAGAACTACAGACCGATTTCCCTTCTGAGCCGCGTCTACGTGCTGTTTTCGAGAGTCATTACGAATCGTCTCGCGCGCAGACTTGACGACTTCCAGCCTCCCGAACAAGCCGGTTTCCGAAAGGGCTTTAGCACCATAGACCACATACATACCCTTCGGCAAATTGTACAGAAGTCCGAAGAGTACAATTTGCCACTATGTCTGGCGTATGTGGACTATGAGAAAGCCTTTGATTCCGTCGAAATTTGGGCGGTGCTGCAGTCCCTTCAGCGGTGCCAAGTTGACTGTCGGTATATCGAAGTGTTGAAGTGCTTGTACAGTAGGGCTACGATGGCTATCCGAGTACAGAACCAGAGTACGAAACCTATCCAATTGCAGAGAGGTGTAAGACAGGGTGACGTCATATCCCCGAAACTCTTCACCGCTGCTTTGGAAGACGTTTTCAAGCTTCTGGACTGGAAAGGATACGGTATCAACATCAATGGCGAGTACATCACTCACCTTCGATTTGCCGACGATATAGTCCTTATGGCAGAATCGCTGGAGGACCTAAGCACTATGCTCAATGACCTCGATAGTGTTTCCCAACGGATAGGTCTTAAGATGAACATGGACAAAACAAAGATCATGTTCAATGTCCATGTCACACCTATGCCGGTAGTTGTTGGGAGCACTAAGCTCGAAGTTGTTGACGAGTATGTTTACCTTGGACAAATAGTCCGACTAGGTAAGTCCAACTTCGACCGAGAGGTCAATCGACGGATTCAACTCGGCTGGGCAGCGTTCGGGAAGCTACGACACATCTTCTCGTCAGACATACCTCAAAACCTGAAAACGAAATTGTACAACCAGTGCGTGTTGCCAGTGATGACTTATGGAACTGAGACGTGGTCCTTCACTGCTGGCCGTATGAGGAAGCTCAAGGTCGCTCAGCGAGCTATGGAGAGGGCTATGCTCGGAGTTTCTCTGCGTGATAAACTTAGGAATGAGGATATCCGCAGTAGAACCAGAGTAACCGACATAGCCCAACGGATTAGTAAGCTGAAGTGGCAGTGGGCCGGCCATATAGCTCGAAGAACCGACAACCGATGGGGAAGAAAGGTTCTCGATTGGCAGCCTCGTACCGGTAGGCGAAGTGTAGGGCGTCCCCCCACGAGATGGAGTGACGACCTGGTAAGACATGCAGGAAGTCGATGGATGCAGGTGGCTCAGGACCGTGCTTTGTGGCATTCTTTGGGGGAGGCCTATGTTCAGCAGTGGACTTGTGAAGGGCTGTAATGATGATGATGAAGTAAGTGACTACCGCCGCCCATGAACAACTGCAACACCAGGGCAATTGCAGATGCGTTGCCAGCCTTTTAAAAAGGAGTAGGCTCTGTTCTTGAAGGTTCCTAAGTCGTATCGGCCCGGAAAAATCGCTGGTGGTAATCGATTCCGCAAGGAAGTTGTGCGAGGGAGAAAACTTCTTCTAAATCGCACAGTGGTGGACCGCCAATCATCCAGATGGTATGGATGGTATCGGGAGCTATTTCGCGATGTGCGATGGTGAAATTGAGCGGCTGGAATTCGTCCGAACAATTCCTCAGAGCACTCCCCGTGATAGATGCGATAAAATACGCAAAGAGATGCAACATCTCTACGCAGTGCCAGTGAGTCAAGCCGATCGGAAAGAACTCTGTCGTCGACGATTCGAATCGCTCTGCGCTGGATGCGGTCAAGTGGAAGGAGCTGGCACTGGGGAGCCCCTGCCCAGAGATGGGAACAGTATTCCATGTGAGGCCGAACCTGCGCCTTGTAAAGTTGCAAGCGGTGTGCCGGCATGAAATATTGTGCCGCTCTGCTGAGCATGCCAAGCTTTTTAGAGGCCAATTTGGCCTTCTCTTCCAAGTGACCACGAAACTGCACGTTACTCGATATGTCGACACCGAGGAATCCGATACTGGCTGAGGCAACAAGGGGAGTGCCTTGAAACTGAGGAGATACGACAAAGGGGTTCTTTATAGCGGTAAACGCGCAAACTTGTGACTTCTGGGGATTGAACTGGACTAGATTTAGTCGACCTCAGTCTGATACTTTGTTCAACAAAATCTCGACTTCAGACACAAGTTTGTTCCGGTACTCGGCGACGTTTTCCCGAGAAATATTGGCACGGCCGGTGTATAAAGCATCACCAGTGCTGTCGTCCGCATAGCAATTAATGTTACTGGTAGTAATTATTATCATCCAAAGATTCTCGTAAATCCTAATTATTCTCAATTTTTGTTTTAATTATGTTTACCTCATGTAATAGCACTGAAAATTGTTTTGAGTTTGGAAGAAAACGGAGAGATCTCCCGCCGGGCAGTGTTCAGTGCGGGGAGCGGCCAATGCTTCGTGTGTAATTTCGGAGCTGTTATTAAATATACTGTTCTTACTTTTACTGGTGGAGAATGCATGCTGTGTGCGTAAGGGCAATGACGCTAGTGCGAACTATATGCCGGTGTGTAACGCATGCCGTACTATACGCACTTGCAAGTGATGCCGGTGAGAACGATAGGCCGGGGCAAGTGCCAGAAGTCTGCCTTATAAATAGAATACAGGTTAGACTGGATTGCGCTGAAGACTGCAGAAGACGATTATCAGAAGTGAATGGTAGTAGGGGTCCTTGAGGAAAATGACGAATGCTTGCAGTTGTAGTCACGAGTTTGGCTGTGGAAGGAAAAGGGTATTTCTCCCTCCGGGTAAGGTGTTCAGCATGGGAAAAGGCCAATGCCCCGTGTATTAATTCGGAGCTGCCCTATATATATATACTGCCTTTACCTCGGAACTTTGATAGCGCCATTTAGGCTTCGATTTGTTTCGCTTGTGGTGCGACGACACTACTGCCACATGAACATAAAGGCCACAAGCATTGTTTATGTATATTTTTATATTGTATTTGCAGTTTTATAAGAATTTGGGATAATTTTTTTTTATTCAAAGTTATGTACGCATATTAAGTTTAAGAAACAAAAATAAAATTAAGGAAATGTTGTATTTATGCCATCATAAAAATATAAATAAAATAACCTTTGTTTTTCATACCTTTTTAAAAACATGCTTAGTTATTGCCTTTTCTTATGAGGTATTATTTACGCAGATGAAAGTTGATGAGACAACTTTTGGAATTAGGGTGTACAAAGTAAATTGCGGACGAATATTTTTAATTTTTAACAGACCAAAAACAACATTTTTCTTCGGGAAACACTACTGAGTTCATTGAGCACAGTACCAAGGTTTTCCAGTGTTAAGGCTCAAACTGACTTGTGGGAAAAAAACAGGTCTTAATAATTTGTTTATAGCGATTCTTTTTAAAGCAATTATTTAGAAAATTGTTTATCGCGAAAACTGAAGAATATATGAAATCTGAAGGTGACAAATTTGATTATTAAGGAATAATAAGTTCCTGACGTAGTGGTGTTCTTTAAATTGGAAACACAAACGCGCCAAAAGAATAGAACGAACGTTTTATTGTCCAAAATTGACACTGTAAAGGAAAAAAATAGGCTCTATTATAATTGGAATCAGTGGCGTAGCTAGGCATGGGCGAAGTGAGGGCCTCGCCCACGGAATCACACTTAAAGGGGCCTCACGAGGCCCCTTATGCCCGCAGTCTGTACCACAAATTACTAATTAATTTGATAATTTTTTACGCTCGAAAAAAAAGCATCACAAATTTAAAAGCGTGTTTGTTTGGGGCCTCCTTCAAAGATCGCGACCGTTAGACTGACGGAATACGAGACTTGTCAGGAATTAATAGCTATGAGTAGGTATGTCGTGTTTGGCATGTATGGTAGGATAGATCTATTGTGTAGATCTTGGGAACGAAAAAAAGGGGCCGCCTCCCTGATGCGACTTCGCCCACGTCTATATTAGTCCACGCTACGCATCTGATTGGAATAGTGTAGCCGGTGGAAGGAACGACGCAAGCTTCTGATATGTGCAAACCATAGTTACGGGTCGTCTGGGTTAAACGGGGGCACTCTCGCTCCTCGCGGGCAAGAAGCGAGAACTTTGTGATTTAGGCTTCGATGTGTTTCGCTTGTGACGCGACGACAGCGCCGCCACATCACCCCTGCGCAGACAGGAGATCGATAGTGCAGTCCGATTGCCGGTACGTCCTTAATGCCGGTGGGGAATGCATGCTGTGTGCGTAAGGGCAATGCCGGTGAGAACAATGAGCCGGAGCAAGTGCCAGGGATTGCCTTTTAGTCTGCGGTGAGTCGCGAAAAAGGCAAGTAATGTGCGAGAGTGCCGTGAAGCAGAGGCGAGCAGTAAGGCTCAGACACATGAGTAAAGAAACCGACCAGAGGGGAAGCTACATACAAACGGCTCGCTGCGAGTACACCCATACATAGCGCAGCTATGTGTGCGTGAGCTCTCACCGACAGGTTCACCGACGATCCGTCGGGGTACAAACCGGTTTGCGCCGGCTCAGTCAGAGTGTCCATGAAAGGGCTGTTAGTAGTGCGCATTTAAATAAATAGACCAAAAATATTTCGATATTTTATACATCAATTAATTTATTAAGTATTTTTGCAATTATAAAATAATTAGATTAAAGTTTTTTAATAAGAATAATTAAGAATTAAGTTATTATAAATTGATATAGGTAAATAATAAGTTTTCTGTATAAGCAAAAATGGCTAATAGTTGTACAGTATGCATGAATAATTCTAGAGCAAATAAGGATATTTCCTTTTTTTGTACCCGAGAGGTCAAGTGAAGTAAGTACTTTTTTACGTATACAATAACACTAGGTAATAACATTGATAGGTAAGTGAGAATGTGTTAGAAAGGTGCGTCGCCGAGTGATGATGTCGGTCTCACCTACTTGAAACGTTAGTCAGTCTAACTTTGACAGTGCCGTAGATGGCAGAATATCCTACGTAATAAGGCTAAATGTGTGACTTTATCCACCCACATTAGTATAGAGGTAGGTTGCTTCCTGGGGTAGGATATAAGTTACTTTTTGCGAGTCGCGACCGCAGGGGTAAATACCACTGCATTATGGTTGGAATACAATCGCCAGGGATTGGTGTTGGTGGAAGTGGTGCTGGTGTTGGTAGATAGTGTTGGTGGAAGTGGTGCTGGTGTTGGTGTTAGTGGATAGTGTTGCTGATGGTGTCAGTGGTGGTGGAGGTGGTAGTATCGTAGGTAATGGTAGTAGGCAGTGGACCAACAGTGACTTCATCAACACCACCACCATCACCACCATTACTATCACCACCACCATCACCACCATTACTATCACCACCACCGCCACTGCCCACGACCACCACTTACACCAAAACTCTTGATTTCGAACAATTAATAAATATGTTGTTACATTAATATAAGTTATAATTAATACACATGATGTCTTATCATCATCATCATCATTACAGCCCTTCACAAGTCCATTGCTGAACATAGGCCTCCCCCAAAGAATGCCACAAAGCACGGTCCTGAGCCACCTGCATCCATCGACTTCCTGCATGTCTTACCAGGTCGTCACTCCATCTCGTGGGGGGACGCCCTACACTTCGCCTACCGGTACGAGGCTGCCACTATTGAGGTCATTGAGCATAGTGCTTAGGTCCTCCAGCGATTCTGCCATAAGGACTATATCGTCGGCAAATCGAAGGTGAGTGATGTACTCGCCATTGATGTTGATACCGTATCCTTTCCAGTCCAGAAGCTTGAAAACGTCTTCCAATGCAGCGGTGAAGAGTTTCGGGGATATGACGTCACCCTGTCTTACACCTCTCTGCAATTGGATAGGTTTCGTACTCTGGTTCTGTACTCGTATAGCCATCGTAGCCTTACTGTACAAGCACTTCAACACTTCGATATACCGACAGTCAACTTGGCACCGCTGAAGGGACTGCAGCACCGCCCAAATTTCGACGGAATCAAAGGCTTTCTCATAGTCCACATACGCCAGACATAGTGGCAAATTGTACTCTTCGGACTTCTGTACAATTTGCCGAAGGGTATGTATGTGGTCTATGGTGCTAAAGCCCTTTCGGAAACCGGCTTGTTCGGGAGGCTGGAAGTCGTCAAGTCTTAAAATTGCAATTAACAATTTCATTAGTACCGGCAGGGATCGAACCGGGGTTGCAAGCGTACTGTGAAACTCACCGCGAGCGCTAACACTAGACAAGAGTGTATCTACGGGAGGTAAAAACCCGCGAATTGCTGTCTCCTCCTACAGCGCTATCTAGCGCATACTTTATACGACGATTGAAATCGATTTCACGTGGTATCAATAAATTCTTTTTTTTTGCTTTAAAAATCCACAGCAGGTCTCGTAACATGGCGTGTCTCTTTGACTCAGAATATTGAATTATCTAATTTTATGAAAAAAGTAAAAGTTGTCTTCCCCATAGAATAGTCAGAATAGTCAAATATCATCTTAATATTGTATGTATAAGTATATAAGTAGGTATTATTTAAATATATAGTAATATAACACACCTGTTACCTAGGTTTAGTCTCAGTGCATGTGTGTATACGTTATATTATAATATGTTAGCACTACCTTTTAACTCGTAATTGTTAATAGATAACTATGAACTCGTATAAAACTCTTAGTTGGAAGATCACACACCGACTTGTCTGTGAAGTCACAAGGCTCCAACTGAAAACCAGCGCTGTATTTGCAGCATTATGCTGAGTTGGAGACCTATTTGATGTCACATTTTCATATTGATTTTTTTTTCGGTTTTACCTTTTTGTTTGTTTGTTTTATTATTGTGTATGTACTGCTTCTCAATTGTAAATGCGTAAACAGTGTTAGACTGGTACATGCATTCTTTTCCCCCTTACTTTTGTTTATAATATTTTTTTAATGTGTGTAAAATGTGTATATCAAATAAATAGTTCTTTCTTTCTTTCTTCTTTAAATAAAGCTATACTACTGGTATGCTAGTTCCAGTAGGTATAGTACTGTTGTTGTTCAGACTTTAGCGTTTCAATTCAGTATACCGACAGTCAATTAATGGTACCGTTAAAGGAACTTCAGACTGGCCCAATTTGGACGGTATGTGGCTGATTGTACATCAGATCAGAGTTATTTGGTTATATTACCATTTACCAAAGAGTATGTAAATGGTCTAAAAGTCTAGCGCCAAAATTTTACGTGGTAGAGCCATGCTGCAGCTATATTAATAGTATAGTTGTAGCACGAATGGGTCGGCTCGACCGGGGAAGGAGCACGCTCTCACAAAATACCAGCGTAAAATAGTAGCCCTTTTTACTGGAAAAGAGGCATTCGATCTTATTTCTCACGACAAACGAGGATAAATGTAGATGTCTATGTACCGCAGCAGCCACTTGCCATCGGGTTGACTGTGTGCTCGCTTGTCACCCTTATCCTGTAAAAGAAAATCACTTATTCGTTTTTTCTATCTAGAAATTCTTACTAGCAGTCCGAAGTTAGGAGTTTGTTAGTGTTTCACCCATGCGCTTGATCTCTTTCTGGTCGTCTCGGATTGCTGTCCCATCAGGCTGTGTCAATAACCTTGCCCAGTGTAGATATATCTAGTCTCTGTTGAGACTGGCCACCGAGACGGAAATTCCTGAATTTTCTGAAGACATTATTATGCAGTAGGTACTGAAGCTTTTTAGAACTAGACTTGATTGTGACATTGGAAGTTGTCACAATAGGTTACAATTTTTTTTTATAGGAGAGGGAGCAAACAAGCATGGGGCTCACCTGATGGTAAGTGACTACCGCCGCCAATGAACAACTGTAACACCAGGGAAATTGCAGATGCGTTGCCGGCTATTTATTAGTTATTTAAAAGGAGTACGCTCTTTTCTTGAAGGTCCCTAAGTCGTATCGGTCCGGAAAAATCGCTGGTTGTAATCGATTCCGCAAGGAAGTTGTGCGTGGGAGAAAACTTCTTCTAAATCGCACAGTGGTGGACCGCCAATCATCCAGATGGTATGAATGGTATCACGAGTTTAGTCGCGATGTGTGATGGTGAAATTGAGCGGCTGGAATTAGTCCGAACAATTCATCAAAGCACTCCCCGTGATATACATGCGATAAAATACGCAAAGAGATGCAACATCTCTACGCAGTGCCAGTGAGTCAAGCCGATCGGAAACAACTCGGTCGTCGACGATTCTAACCGCTGTGCGCTGAATGCGATCAAGCGGAAGGAGCTGGCACTGAGGAGCCCCTACCCAGAGATGGGAACAACCCTCCACCTCCTATGGCCCCACCGATCCTCAGGTCATACGGGCCGAATCTCGGGAGATGCGCGCGGTACTTGCACGTGGCTCTTTCCCGCGCACACTTTCTTGACTCCCTACAAATATTTAATCTATTCCTTGTCCCAGTTTAACGTCATTCTCCCGCTTCTGGGGCTGACGACACATTGACGCCTACGTCGTCGGGCACTCCTACCAGCCTTCCATCCTGTCTTGTCCTGCGATCGTGCCACCTATGCGCAAACTCGCGCAACAGTCCGTAGTTTACCACATCGCTGACTAGATTCGAGTAGTAAACTGGTCCCTGAACCGGACGAACTAGTCCATCCATCATTTTCACTCTTAGGTCATCATACAGAGGACATTCCCATAGAACATGGTGAACATCCTCCTCCGACATACCGCACTCACACATACTAATTTCACACAGTTTCATGTCGCTCAGTCTCTTCCGAAAGCATCCATGTCCGGTGAGAATCTGAGAGGTTTGGTAGTCCGGTGAGACCCAGGTATAACTGAGTCTCAACGCCACGTCCGGGAAAAATCGATGTAGCTCACGTCCTTTTGTATCACACGTCCATCTATCCTGCCAGGCGCCTATCACATCAGTCCAGATATCGCGATTCCGTCTACTCAACTCCTCTTTGGGCGCGGTCAAACGTGCTATACCCATCCTACCAGCACGGATGACCTCTAGGTCAGCAGGGAGAACGCCAGCCAGCACCGGTAAGGCCGCCGTGCTAGTGGATCGGTACGCCTTGGTTAACAATAAAAGAGCGGATCGCTGCGATCTCAGTAATACGCTACGAACTGTGATGGGAACAGTATTCCATGTGAGGCTGAACCTGCGCCCTGTAAAGTTGTAGGCGGTGTGCCGGCATGAAATACTGTCCCGCTCTGCTGAGCACGCAAAGCTATTTTAGAGGCCGATTTGGCCTTCTCTTCCAAGTGACCACGAAACTGCACGTCAATCGATATATTGACACAGAGGATTCCGATACTGGCTGAGACAACAAGGGGAGTGCCTTGAAACTGAGGGGATACGACAAAGGGGTTCCTTTTGCGGTAAAAAAAAACACGCAAACTTGTGTCTTCTAGGGATTGAACTGAACTAGATTTATTTAGTCGCCGAGTAATGGATTAAACACAAGTTTAATCCAGTACTCGGCGACGATTTCCCGAGAAATACCGGCACGGCCGGTGTATAGACCATCACCAGTGCTATCATCCACATATCAATGAATGTTACCGGTTTGCAACATATCATTGATATGCAGAAGAAACAGCGTTGGTGATAGCACGCAGCCTTGTGGAACACTAGCGTTAATAGGCTTGTAATCGGAACATGCACAGTCTACTACGACCTTGATGCTCCGATCAGCCAGAAAACTGGTGATCCAATTACACAATTTCTCGGGAAGCCCATAGGAAGGAAGCTTTGAAAAAAGCGCTTTGTGCCAGACCTAATCGAAATACTTCGCTATGTGCAAACTAACGGCCTATGCCTCACCCTTGGACTCGATCGCCTGCGCCCTTCTATGTGTTAGGTAATAAAGAAGATCATGAGCTGAGCGACACCAATACAAACATTACTGGCGATCATTATTCAGCTGGTGGTCCTCAAGGTACCGCATGAGCTGGCAGTTAATAATGGACTCCATTATTTTCGAGAACAAGGAGGTGATGGCGATAGTGCTGTAGTTGGACGGATCAGAGCGGTTACCTTTATTAGGGATCGGATGCCCGAAAGCTGTCTTCCATGAATTCGGAACAACGCTTAGGGAGTAGGAGTACCGAAAAGAACACGTTATAAATGGTGTCAACTCTGGAGCGCAAGTCCTCAGCTCCATTGGCGCAATTCCGTCAGGCCCACTCGACTTGTGAATATCCAGGGAGAAGAGTGCTTTGCGTACTGAGCACTGTAAGAATCGCACACCAGACATAGAGCAATCACACTGCGGGATGGTCGGCGATGTGTTCCCCCCGTCATCGAGACTCGAGTTGGACGCAAAAAGGGAGCCTAAAAGGTCGGCTTTCTCTTTTGCGGCATGGGCCAGTGAGTCGTCCTCCCTGTGCAGAGACGGTTGTTATGGTTTACAGAAATTCCCTTGAACAGCCTCGCGAGAGACCAGAACGAACTAATTTCTCGCCAATTAATTAATTAATTTAGTTTAAGCCTGGAGGCGAAGTTATACTTCTTTTTAAGCATGCTGGTGTTTACATCCCGAACCGCCGAAGCCTCAGCCCAGGCCTGATAATACTTCTACGAGTAATTACTGCGTAACGCAGTCTTATAGGAGCGACTAAACCAAGGCTGAGATGTGCCTCCGATATCACAGATGATGGAATAAATAATTCGATTCCCTGTAGCACCACATGACACATCAGTATTATATAAATTTGGAACTTCAGATGGGCCAATCACAAACGCATGTTGAGTATAGCTGATCCGGATGGTATGGATGCTATCGTAAATTTTACTGCGATGTGCGATGGTGAAAGGCAGCTAGAATTTATTCAAATAATTGCTTTTAGAGCTCTCCGTTCTAAATGCGACAGAAAATACTAATTTTTGATTAATAACGTTGATGAGTAATCAAAATTGTTACGGATTTCTATAATATAATCTGTAATCCTTCATCATTACTGGCGATCCTCTTCCTGCCGATACCAACTTTAGCATTTCCTTGAATAAGACCTATTTTACGGATTTTTTTCTCCTTAATTTTTATGGGTTACTTACCAATGGTTACAAGAAATATAAAAACCTAGCGTTTCGTTAACGTCCAACGGTAACCCAGACCCCCACCCATAGCCCTTCATCGCTAAGTGACCTCGAGCTTTCTCATACGGTCAGCAGTGAACAACCACGTCTTAGATTCATATGTCATCATAGGTAACACGTATTGATTGTACAATCTCGTTTTCAAATTTTGATACGTGACGATACTGCTCAGCCGGGTTCAATCTGTCGGTTGACCTCTTGGTCGAAGTGAGATATACCTAGTCGAGAAAGTTTTCGTAAACATACTCGTCGACAACTAAGAGCGTAGTGCTCCTAATAACTACCGGCGTAGGTGTGACATTACACCTTTGTTTTGTCGAGACTCATCCGTTGATAGACATTAATAAGGTCATTGAGCATAGAGCTGATGACTTCTTGATTCTGCCATAAGGACCATATCATCGGCAAATCTAAGGAAAGTGATGTATTCGCCATTGATGTCAATATTTCCTGTCCTTTAGCTTGAAAACATTTTACAATGCAGCGGTAAATAGTTTCGGAAATATAACGTCACCCTGTGTTACACATCTCTGCAGTTTGTTAGGTTTCGTACTCTGGTTCTGTTCTCAGATAGACATCGTAGCCTAGTACACAAAAACAACAGCTTTTCGATATTTACAGTTAACTTGGAACCGCTGAAGGGAACAATCGCCCAATTTTCAACGGAATCAAAGGGTTTCTTAAAATCCACATACAGCACACTCTGGTTCTCTTCCTGAGAGAAAGAAATTTAAGAGATGGGCTTCATTTCAATAAAACTAGTTTATTTTATGCTCCCGACGTTTCGAGTACTTTCCAGCACGAGGAACTGAGGTGTTCGACGTCACAATGTCAGTTACTTTCAAATTAAAGTTATTAATTTATGGTCAGGCCTACTCAAAATGCGCTGATAGTATCTTGAAGTCTTGCAGTCTTGCTTGGGTTGGGATTTATTTTTACTAATGGGAGCGAATCCACGACTTTTCTGCCACCAGGGCGGCGCCACTTAAAAGTGAGGTATAATACTTGACAGATTTCACAGTGGGGAAGTTAATTTGTTCGGAAATGTAAAAGTTATTGCTTCTTTTTGTAATATTAGCTATATTTTATATTAATAACATTAAAAATAAATAAACCAAACCACAGATATTCATAAAAGTAGAAAAATTAAAAAAAAGTCAAAAACGTACAAAAAAAATTAAAGAGCAAACCACTGACGCAGTTTTGTGTATTAATATAATACTCTAGAGACTGATAAACTTTTATTGAAAAACAACTTCTGAATTAAATTAGATTGTGTAACAAAAAACTTTACCTTAGTATCAATTAGCGACATCTGGTGAGCAGAAAATTATTAGCTCATTATAGGGTCGCAAGCAGGTGGCAATCATCATCTTTTCTATTGAAATTTAGGATTTTTTTTTTGATTTTTTTGATATTTTTTAATAGTATGCTTTTATTTGTGTTCTATCAAATCTGATGTAGTGGTGGTGGCTGTAGTGTAGTACATACAAAGTAATAGATAAACATATACAGCATACATGTAACCAAATTAGTATTTAAATATGAACATTATTGTATTTATTTGCAGATTACATCGGAATATGATACGGTTAATATCTATTATTTCGTCGCCACGCACCCATCCTCACGGGCGATCCAGAACGCGTTCACAGATTGCAGACTTTCCGGAGCGTCGATTCTACACATCAGCGTATGTGTTCTAAACAGGGGCGTAGCTACCGCCGTATCAGCCGTATCAATGATTCGGGGCCCCCGGGCTACAGGGGCCCCGAACGTGTATAACCAAAAATTCTAAGAACTTCTATGATACAGGATATTGGTTTGAATTGTTTGGCTAGCTTAGTTCCTAGGAGTATTAATTGTAAGTAATAACTTATAATCAATATATAATTATTTTAATGAGAGTTTTCGTTCCTTTTGTGAAAAATTTTTACCCTTCATTTGGGCCCCCCGGCAAATTTTAATACAGGGCGCCTCTAAGTCACGCTACTTCACTGGTTCTAAACTAAATTTATGCCGGTTTTATTGACGATCTTTTAGTTTCTTCTATGTGAGAAAAGCCATTCACAATCAAGCTTTTACACCCCTGCATCTTGCAGAGGGTTATTACACTTGTCGAATAATAAAAACAGATTAATCTTCTTCGGCGGATTAAATTTGTCAGGCTCTGATGTTGATAGAAATATCTCATGGCTTTCTATAGGTGACGGTATAACAACCTCGTCTGCACCAGACGTAAAGACTGACAACAGACAACGGCTGTGTAAACGGTGTTCAAGTTTGATAATGTGATCGGTGATCCGCCTGCCCACCGTGGTGATTAGGACAAGTGTTCTCAACAACTCATGCCAGTCTCAGTTCCTTTCGAAAACAAAGAAAGATAGAAAAAAAGCAAGACACTTTTATTGCATCACGCCACACATAATTAGGCAATTAAATTTAAAATGTTGGTCAACAACATCAATTAACAAAAGTATAACCAAATAAAAAAATAAAACAACATTTTGACAAATTTTAACATTCAAAAAAGTATGTATAATTATAAATTACTGTATAAAGACGTTCTTCATGTTGTGTTGTGACGCGTTAGGCAAACACGACCTCACTCAGATTATGCTGTCGCCGAAACAACAGCGTTGGTTTTCACTGGGCCCGGACGGATAGTAACGCACGGACGTCCGCGTGTGATACATTCTAATAATATATAACCATGTCAATCTTATAAATTCAAATATGTCAATCTTTCTCTCTCTACTCGTTCGCACTCTTTCTTCCTCCTTTTTTAAGAAATCCTTTACTGTAACTACTGTACGTTTGTGGAACTCTTTACCTCTCCACATTCGTCGTGCTCAATCTCTTCATTCTTTCAAAAGTCTTGTTAAATCGTATTACTTAGAACGCTATTAGATAAATCACTTTTCCTTTTTCGTACTCTTTTCATTTAATCTATTATATTATATCATACATAATCTTCACTTATCTTTATTTGTATGTATTTTTATATTTTTTATTTTTATTTTGTACGATCCCTCTATTTTTAACTATTGTTTACATCAGTTCAAAAAGTGATTTCTTCCAGACAACCTTAGTGTACTAAGGTTGTCTGGAAGAAATCACTTTCAGAGTGATAAGACCGCCTGTTGTACATTTTCTAATTTAGATTTAATTGTATTGGTTTTTGTTTTGTTTTTGGTGTACAATAAAGAGTAAATAAATAAACCATTTTACGTGTCATTGTGGAAGCATCATTTAACAACATTAACGGGGTTATATTAAATGAAACAACAGAAAAATATAATCGGAAATGCAATTTTTATTACTTTGAAAGCATAGTCTTTACATAAAATCACCGATAAATCGCTCTCACTCCATTCGTCCCAAAAAAACAATAGTTGTACAAGTTGCCCTAGAATAAGCGCATCGAAGTGTACCTTAGCGAAGTCAGCGAAGCAACACTTCGCTTCGCTTGCATGTAATTGGCAATCTGGAAGATTGCACATGTGTACGATGCCTGCTTGTATAATATCGTACAATAGAATATGACGCTTATATGTTATGAAAATAATATTTATATACAGCTAGATACAGTTCAATATAAATAACATGAGTGTTCGCTTACGCGAAGTTTGTATCGCATTATATAACAGAATAAAGAGCTCTACAGTTAGTAAGGTATCCTGCGAAGGACGTAGATGAAGTCGGTCTACGTTTCGGGGGTCAGTGTAAAATCTCAATCAATCTAAGTCCTCTTATCTTTTAATATAATAACCACGACAGTACAGTTACATTATTTAAATGCCGTTCAATAAAATCTTAAAGCTTATTTTCTTGTTACCTTTCAGTCTATAGCGTGATCACGGAGCAGCAAGAATTTCAAATTATTGCAATCCATACAAATGTGAACTTTAAACACTTCAGAATAAATTCGGTTTTCAAATCACAAATACTGTTCAAAAGACCCTAAGAAAATCTTAGTTGCAATAGAAATAAAACTTTTTATGATCGGAATTAAGTTTAAAAATGCAAAGCAATAAAAAAATTTCTGCTCCGCGACCGTGCTTTAATAAGTTCACTTTCAACAGTTCAACCTGATCCCCGAAAGTAAAACGCGACAAGTGATGCAGTATCCCAGAATGAAATGGTAACAAATTAGGCATTTTATAAGACATATACTACACTCACACACGCAAGCCTAATGTCGAATGAAAACATACCTCCCTCTCCATATCGTAACACATATATTATCTCGCTAAAATAACATTAAAAACAATAAGTAGTTGGTACAATGTCGTTAGGAACAACTGCGCGTACTTTCGCAAAGTGCTGGCAACATTCCGGCCTTCTATTAGGTCTCTTTTTTACCAATTTATATAATTAAAAAAACGAAGGAATAATAAAATCGCATACATATTTGTAAAATAACAGAATATAAAATTACTTTGCCGATAATTGACTAAAATATTATCTACTTGCAATTTCCGTAGCGTTGCCAACACTAGTGATTTAAAATGAAATCGATCTGCAATATTAATTGAGGCGGATACATTTAAAAGAGTCACAGAAAGATCGTGAATTATTACAAGACAAATTCGACTATATCGCAGTGAATACAAACTCCAAGCCGACTCAGCACCGTTGTATCAAAGGCGTCCGTCGTCAGTGCAAGCTAAAGTGGACTCTATTTACAATACGATACGGGCGAGTGCCGCCCGGTCGCGTCCCTACACCTAGCACGACACCTCTTCTACCGATAAAGCTGCACTTACGCTAAAATATATTATTCATTTCCCAACTTAAACTAACTAACACAAAATATGTTTCCTCTTATAGTACTTATATATTTGGTTCTCCCTACAGTAAGTCAATGACAGAGTTACGCTCGGCAGGTTCTATACAACCCAAGGCAACGGACTCGACACACAAGCGCACACGCTCGCTCACACGCACACAAGACACCAAGTAATCGCACAATTATTTTCAATAACATTTAATTATATAGCTTAGACAATACGGAATAGTGTATGTGTGTAGATTATATATATGATATTCTATTCTATTCTTCTATTTCACCAGTCAGGGGTGGAATTTTCCAAAACTTAGTGGACGTCTACGTCAAGAAAGGAATATATGTGCCAAATTTTAAGTCAATCGAACTTATAGTTTTGGAGATCTCGTGAGATATATATATATATATATATATATATATATATATATATATATATATATATCTCTGTGTGAGTTGACTGGGAGAACAAAGGGCAGTCTTAATACCAAAAGGCATTAAGACTGCCCTTTGTTATTCTTTTTTGAAGGTGTACAATAAAGTATAAATAAATAAATAGCGTTCGAGCGAAAGTGTGCGCTGCGGCTTAGTACAAAAGGTTTATATAGAGAATTACTAATGTGGAAACACTCGATGCGTGAACAGCGAAGAGAGACATGTTCCAATTGGAATTTAGATGCTTCAGGCTCTTGCTATTGTAGCATTACGTTCGCTTGATTTTCGTTTCAGTAGGAATATTTTTTACAATCGTAACGTTAATTAAATCGGGACAATGCTCCCTTACGAGTGACAGTTCCATAAACTCCCGAATATATTATAAATACGAGGAAAAATCACACCGCATACTTACAAACTAAATATTATGTAAAAGATTATTATAATATCATCCATATATTATATAACTTAAATAGAAACATTTTTAAAACAAAGCGTCGTTTAGCTGCGCTACGGCGATGCCTCTGTTGTGAAGCTGTCCCAAAATAAAAATAAATATAACTCAAGAATATATTCCCCTTATCTCTGAAACCAGTAACGTTCAGAAATTAATTGACAAAGGACCTAAATGCTCATCTAAAATGTAAATAATGTTGGCTATGCATAAAAAAAAACAACCGTAAGATTAGCTGCACAAGTGCCATTTTTAAAAATGAAATTAATATTAATAACTTAAATAAGAATACAGTTGCAGAAATTGAAACCCCCGAGATAAATTGCAACAGGGATTTAATCATTATCACATATAATGAGTTGTGAAACATAATAATTATATATCAGGAAAACACCGCAACAGAGGCGCGTCGTGAAAATCTCGGACCAAATAAAATTAAAAATATCAACAGTCATAGATATAAAATTATGCCGAATAAATAACTCGCAGTACGCTCGAGCTGTAGTGAACTGTAAGGATTGTTGTAAAACGTACCGTTACACGCACGACACGTACTATTAGCACGACATACGATTCACGTACAAGAGCAGACACTACGACGAGCCGCGATATAGCTCATAAAATACTTCTTTTGGTTATGTATTTATCAACACATAGAATTTGAATTCAATAGAGATGTTGTCATTAGAGTCGCGTCATCTGCCCACCAAAATTGTGTTCGACGAACAAAAGTATATCGAAAGATTACACATTTTCCAAATAATCAGGTAATCATTTACTACAATATTATTTATAATCATGCGATATGTTTTATATTTATGAACGACGGTGGGGGCGGTGATGACTTGAATTCGGGTGAATAAAATGGCGCACCAGGTCGCTACGTAAGTGAGTAAATGGGCTCGTCGAAGTGGCTCATGGCATGTTGTACGCTGGTCAGTTCGAGGCCGGGGCTCACCCGGCAGGTGGTGCTGATGCTCCCGATGTTCCCGATGCTCCCGGTAGTCCAGGTGTTCCCGGGCGCGGCTAGAAGAGCCTGGCGCGGCGCTTGAGCTCGTTGCGGCGCCACTGCGGCAGGCGGTAGAACTCGCCGCGCGTAACTTGCAGGATCGCCTCGAACTCCGCGTCCGACAGGTGCCGCTGCACACACAACCTTACCTCTCACTACCGCGTCAAACATTTTTTATAGTATAAGGTGACAAACGAGCCACCTGACGGTAAATGTAATTAAGAATCAAAATGCGTTGTCACCCCTGAGGACTAAGATTGAATGCCACGTTTCCAGTAAAAGGGGTCTCCGGTTCTCTACACTCACTGCTATTTTACACTGGTATTATATGAAAGCGTGGTCTTACATCGATCGAGCGGACCCATTCATGCTACAACCGTAATGTAACTACATCGAAGCTCTACCACATTGAAAATATCCAATTACTCAATTGCGCAGATAAACATTACAAATCTGCAATTGTTACAACGACGACGATAATGCCATCAATATAAATCAAAAAAAATATGGAACCTAAATATGAACCTTGGGGTAAGCCATATTAGATGTATTTTTTTTTTATAGAAACGTTTTTTTACTTCACATAATAGATATATAAACATTAAAACAATGTTAACTTAAACAAGAAAAGATAATATAGCCTTGTTTCCTCCGTTGATGTCGTAAAAATGAACCAAAAAAAAAAAAAAAACTAAAAAATTATAAGGTAATCAAAAAACGCCGAGACAACAATTTATACTGAACAGCCGGCATACTCCCGATAGAACCGACTTCTTAATCAATTGAATTTTATCAAAATCAAATGGTAATTCAAAACTTTTATTAATTGAACAAAAATTTCTTTAGAACGGAAGTTTTCAGCTATCCATTGCTAGATGGACTCGTAATCAGAAGCACCGAGAATAAAACATGTCAGTTCTTAACAACTTTAATCTATTTATGTGACAAAAATATTATTTAAGAAATGAATTTTTAATTTATTAAAAATGTTCTCCGGATAAAATTATGCATAACAGTATACGTAGATATCATATGATCGTAACTCAATCCTATTTTTTGATTCGAATTGTTTCGGATTTAAGCTTTTGAAATCAGAGCAACGTCAATTTGAATCGAAAAGTGAATCGAAATTCGAAATCAATTTCGTGAGTATGTACCTCCGGTCAGAAGGCATATAGATAGTATGGCAGACATTATACTAACAAAGTATTTGTCGTCAAAAGTCGTAACAAAGTAATTTATTTGTAATTGTGACAAATAAAATTAGAAAAAAACACATGTCAAGCAATAGACAGTAGTACTATGTAATAAAGTAATAAAAAACAGTATGATGGTGATTATTATGACGTTCCAAACGCATACGATAAGACTAAGTATTTTTATTTAAATAAAATTACACTTTCATGTTTATCAAAGTAGTTTGACGAGTTATGTAAAGGCTTTATACACTTTCTCTTGATTAATCTTTGTAATAAAATATTGAAAGGATTAAATAAAACTATTTATAGTTTTATTCAATGGGTGGTGTACGCATAAATATAAAAAAGTCATTAACTAGAAAGGATATCTGAAGCAGAACAAAGGTTATATATTAAATGCCACGTTTCCAGTAAAAAGGGTTTTGGTTCTCTCCACTCACCATACGAAACACAGCAGCATTAAGCTGCTCTTTTACGCTGGTATTCTGTGAGAGTGTGCTCCTACCCTGGTTGAGCTAACCCATTCGTGCTACAACAATATTACAGCTGCAGCGAGGGGGTACTTTGTGTGCGTGTGCGTTACCTCGAGGTTGAGGCGGTCGACGTCGGGCGGCAGGCGGTAGTTGGTGATGAGCAGCAGGTGGTACGGGTAGAGCTTGGCGGGCTCGTGCAGCAGGTGCGACGTCGCCATGTTGGGCAGCGAGCGCCGCACGCCGCCGCCGCGCGGCCCCACGCCCCCCACGCCCCCCGCCATGCTCCCCGCCCCGCCCGCCGCGCGCCCCGCCGCGCCCCCCATCACGCCCGCCGCTGCGGACAGCGCGCCCCCCACCGCTCCACCCGCCGCACTGCCGCCGCGCACGATCACCCCACCCTCCGTGCTCTACGTTAACCAAAATGACCACAAAATAACAACAACCCACATCGTTTCTAATTTCAAATTCTTATTCTTAAATCTCAAATCATAAAACCTAACATTATTGTTTGTATCGCAACAAATATCTATTTAAAGTGTTAAATACAATAAATAAAATTAGTATCAAAAAGAAACCCAAAAACAGTTAGTCACTTTGCTTTCACTATCGCCGATTTTATAAAAAAAAAAAATGTTTTTTATTTATTTAAAACACACAAATGGTAAAATTAAAAAAGATCCCTGACAAATAAAAACGATTTTACTCTTATACTTAGTGGCGATTCATCATCATTCATCATCATTACAGCCCTTCACAAGTCCACTGCTGAACATAGGCCTCCCCCAAAGAATGCCACAAAACACGGTCCTGAGCCACCTGCATCAGGGGTGTCACTTCCACTATGGAAGGTATGGAGCACTCCATACCTCAAGTTTTTCAAGGTATGGAATTCCATAGCTGAAATTAGGAAATAAATCGCATATTACTACAAACCCCATATAAATAAATCGCAAGCCCTTAAACCTCAATACCCCACATCTTATAGTTCAATAAATAAGTTGAGTATATACACTGCAAACTCTTAAACCTTAATACCCCACGAGTAATGCGAACAAATTTGAAAATCGCGCCTCCATTTTCCATACCTCAGATTTTTACAAAGTGACACGCCTGACCTGCATCCATCGACTTCCTGCATGTCTTACCAGGTCGTCACTCCATCTCGTGGGGGGACGCCCTACACTTCGCCTACCGGTACAAGGCTGCCACTCGAGAACCTTTCTTCCCCATCGGTTGTCGGTTCTACGAGCTATATGGCCGGCCCACTGCCACTTCAGCTTACTAATCCGTTGGGCTATGTCGGTCACTCTGGTTCTACTGCGGATATCCTCATTCCTAAGTTTATCACGCAGAGAAACTCCGAGCATAGCCCTCTCCATAGCTCGCTGAGCGACCTTGAGCTTCCTCATACGGCCAGCAGTGAAGGACCACGTCTCAGTTCCGTAAGTCATCACTGGCAACACGCACTGGTTGTACAATTTCGTTTTAAGGTTTTGAGGTATGTCTGACGAGAAGATGTGTCGTAGCTTCCCGAACGCTGCCCAGCCGAGTTGAATCCGTCGATTGACCTCTCGGTCGAAGTTGGACTTACCCAGTCGGACTATTTGTCCCAGGTAAACATACTCGTCAACAACTTCGAGCTTAGTGCTCCCAAAAACTACCGGCATAGGTGTGACATGGACATTAAACATGATCTTTGTTTTGTCCATGTTCATCTTAAGACCTATCCGTTGGGAAACACTATTGAGGTCATTGAGCATAGTGCTTAGGTCCTCCAGCGATTCTGCCATAAGGACTATATCGTCGGCAAATCGAAGGTGAGTGATGTACTCGCCATTGATGTTGATACCGTATCCTTTCCAGTCAAGAAGCTTGAAAACGTCTTCCAATGCAGCGGTGAAGAGTTTCGGGGATATGACGTCACCCTGTCTTACGCCTCTCTGCAATTGGATAGGTTTCGTACTCTGGTTCTGTACTCGGATAGCCATCGTAGCCCTACTGTACAAGCACTTCAACACTTCGATATACCGACAGTCAACTTGGCACCGCTGAAGGGACTGCAGCACCGCCCAAATTTCGACGGAATCAAAGGCTTTCTCATAGTCCACATACGCCAGACATAGTGGCAAATTGTACTCTTCAGACTTCTGTACAACTTGCCGAAGGGTATGTATGTGGTCTATGGTGCTAAAGCCCTTTCGGAAACCGGCTTGTTCGGGAGGCTGGAAGTCGTCAAGTCTGCGCGCGAGACGATTCGTAATGACTCTCGAAAACAGACGCGGCTCAGAAGGGAAATCGGTCTGTAGTTCTTCAAGAGAGCGTTGTCACCTTTCTTGAAGAACAAGACCACCGCACTTCTGCTCCACGCCTCCGGTGTAATGCCACCATGGAGGACGGAATTAAAGAGCTTCTGAAGGACTTCAAGTACCGGTCTTCCACCCGCTTTCAGAAGCTCCGCTGTAATTCCATCCTCGCCTGGGGCCTTACCGTTTTTAAGGTGCTGGAGAGCCATTCTAATCTCGCTCAGACTGACGTCCGGGATATCTTCGGAATAGTGTCGGATGAGACTCGCTCTTGGATCGTTACTCACACTTGCGTGTGGCTCCAACGATGACGTGTACAGCTGCCCATAGAACCTCTCAATCTCACTCAAAATCTCAGGTGTCCCGGAAACGATGCTGCCACATTCTATCTTCAGCTTTGACAGTTGGCTCTTTCTGGCAGACAGATCTCTGGCAAAGACTTTGGAGCCTTGGTTCCGCTCGATCGCTTCTTCAATACGAGCTGTATTGAAGTTGCGTAAGTCCCGCCGCATGCATTTGGAGATCTGTCTGTTCAGATGCCTGTATGCTGTCAAGTCTGTTGAAGAATGTAGCTTCATCTCCCGTCTAACAGCCATGAGATTAAGAGTGTGATCGGAGAGTTTTTGTGTTCTTCTGCGGCGCGTCTTGCAAAACTTAGCTCCGACCGCATGGACAGTTTCCACGAGCTTGTCATTCATATCGTCCACTTCATTGCAGTCTTCCAGGCACTGAAAACGGTTTTGTAACTCGAGCTGAAAGGTTTCGGGACTTTGGAACGGAGCACGAGGGGGACGGAGCGTTGACTTCATTAGACGAGACCTCTCCAACTTAACGTTTAGGTTCAGTGTGCCTCTAACCATTCGGTGATCGCTACCAGTTTTCACCCTCGCGATCACGGAGACATCACTGAACAGTTGTCGTCTGGTCGTCATAATGAAGTCAATCTCATTTTTTGTGGAACCGTCGGGGCTCGACCAGGTCCACTTCCTGTGGGGCCGCTTCTGGAAGAAAGAGTTCATCATAAAGAGTCCCTCTTTCTCCATGAAGTCGGCCAGCTGCTGGCCCCTTGGGTTCCGTTGCCCTATTCCAAATTTCCCTACTTTCAGCTCACCGTTCTCTCTTGTGCCTAGTTTTGCATTGAAGTCTCCCATTAACACCGTATATTGGGTTTTGGAGGAATGCATGGCTCTAGAGATATCCTCATACATTTCCTCCACCTCCTCATCGGGTTGTGCCGAGGTTGGTGCGTAAACCTGTATGACCTTCAGCGAATACCGTTTGGTGATTCTGAGTATAAGGTACGCAACCCTCGTCGACACACTCCCGATCTTTACAACGTTGTTAACGTGAGACTTGTGGACGATAAATCCGACACCTCCTTGGGACAGATGGTCGCCCTCCCGGTGATAGAGCAAGTTGCCGGATTCGAGGATTACCGTGTCCTCCCCCTCTCTTCGGACTTCGGATAATCCTATAATATGCCAGCGCAACTTGTCTATCTCTTCTTCCAGCTCCACGATCTTCTCGTCAGTCCTCAGGGTGCGTGCGTTGTACGTTGCCAGGTCGAGTCGTCTAAGGTGGCAACCGAACCTCCACCGGAGATTCTTAGCACCCCCTGCCCCGCCGTTACCATGGTATATAGTGGTGGTGGTATATAGTGGCGATTAGGTTATCACATTAAATAACACAGCGGTAAATACAAGTTCATTTATTTTTGTAAAAATAAGAAAATAAACGATTCTACCAAAGATTATAAATTACTTTTTCAAACAAAATAAATAACGTAAAAAATTGACACAAAATAAATCACCTTTATAATAGTGTTAGTTAGTTTACCGACCCGTGTGCCTAGTGCTAGTTTTTTTTACGTGTTCGATCCCGAGAAAGTAACTACGATTTGTATGGAATAAAGTCAGCACCTACTAGTGGCAATAATCGGAATCACCATTATTAAAATCGTGGAAAAGGCGATATCTAACCTTAAATTACCTGTCATTGGGGTGTAACAACGGACTAAAATATGCACAAGCTCTTGCTTCAACACTAGCGTTATAATAGCAGTCATCTATTATTATTAGTTATTAATGCCTTTGCAGCTGCAAACATCCTCCTAACGAAAAAAAAACGTCCCGCCTAAATTATATATCGTTCATACAAAACGAAATAAAATTAACTCTTCAACAATTATTCTCACTCTTCTATCTCACTGTAAAAATTTAGGTGAAAACTTTTTCGATATCGACGGCGTAAAATTTACATAAGTTACGTTTCGAACGATCGAAATTCCTGCTCCAACCAATCACGTGTGTTAACGTTTTCACTGTCGAATGCGAGTAAATGCTCGATGGTGATTCCGAGTATTGTCACTAGTTGCCGCTGATTTTATTCTATACAAATCGTAGTTAACTTTCTCGGCATCGAACACGTAAAAAAAAACTCGCACTAGGCACACTGAAGTGACATGTAAAAGCAGTAACGGTGCGGCAGGTGCGCAGTGCACACGCGGCATCGACATAGGTAATTATCTACCTACACTTTCCCATTTATAGGTAATTAGGCAAAAAACGAAAAAATAGGGCTACCGCGACTAAAATGTTAATTGTTATGTATTTTTTAGTTGTGTTTGTTCGAAGAACGTTATATAGGATAAGTCTTTTCATTTAATGTGATAACTTTATTGCCACCACGTATAAAAACTATAAGTTATATTTTAAAGTTGCTAGGGTAATCACTTAACACATTGCGATTATTATACTTATAAAATATCAAATAATATAATAAATCGAAGAACTACTAATAATATAAGACGCTTTATCTAAGTATAAGTATAGATTGACTTATTAAATTTTACCAGTAATTAAAACTGCATAAAATACTTACCACAGCGCTTCTATCAACATCTGTGATTGAGCCGGCAGATACTGTAACACACATCATATGCATTTCAAAACATATAATATTTTACTTATTATCAATAACATAATATAAATATGAATTGTCTAGCAAATCTTATTTTAAGGATTTATTCTAGTTACTCTGACACATTTTTTAGTATAAGTTATAAATACAAAGCGATTCTCATAGTGAATAATATTAAACATAACCTGTATGTTAAAAATTAAACAAAGCATACAAATGATAATAATTCAGTTACTAAATTTAAAAACATTATAATTTTTTTTTTTTAATTAAGAACATGACACTCAGTGAAGAAATTATAAACTGTCGTAATTTAACGGTTTCAATGAAAGCTTAAGCATCGGTACTAAAACGTTACAAAAGCCTGCACTAGCTTCGCTCTGTCTACGGGAGTTATTGCCTACTAAATGTGTTGCTTGTCATGGTTGGAAAATGGCTGTCAAATGCAAATTTTAAAAGGTAATGTGATATAACGGTCAGTGGCGATATTAGAAAGTTGTTCTTATCTACTTACATTAAGAAAAATTAACTAAATTGTTTTATTAACATCACTACCACTATCACTACAGCACATCATCCAATTTGCCCAAGACGATTGCCGTCTAAGTTTAAAAATCAATGATGTATTATCATCAGCAAATAATACTATATCATGATTATCTTCTACAAAATAAGTCATTACTATAGACTAGTAACGGATATGGACCAAGAATTGGGCCCTGAGGTACACCCTTTAAAACACGTGACCCGGAAGAACTTTCACTATTGATAACATCTTTTCGAATTTTATTACTCAAATATGAAAAATATAAGTTTAAGCGCTATGTACTTGACACCATAGATCTGTAGCTTCCTGATTAACGTCTCATGGTGAACACAATCGAAGGCCTTGGAAAAGTTGCAAAATATACCCAAAGCATCTGTCACAAAATATACTCAATCTCTCCCATGCACAAAAAATATGTTTGATAAGCGCAACACCGGCGGCGTCAGTGGTCGGGGGATCTCTTGTAGGAACCAAACAGTTTTTATAACAGAGTTTATCTAAATTAAGAAACCTTATCATCTGTTCTAAAATAATTTTCACTTAATGTTTGTAGTACAGAAACTGGTCTAAAATTGTTGGGGTCTAATGTACTACATACTTTTTTAAAATATTTTAGAATATAAATTTCGTAATCTCTCAATGTATCACTATGATTATAAGATTTTCATTATAAATTTCAAGCAACCTTCGTCTGTTTAAAGAATATACCTAAACATTCATTAAATTATTTGCGACTGTTTAAGAAGAATGATTAAGAAGTAAACATTCTATTAGGTTCACAAGTTACAAATTGTAAAAACGCACCATACAAATAATCAGTATGGTTTTTATATGAAAGTGATGAAACTCTCTTTGCTATTCTAAGCCTTTCCAAGTGATATTTATGTATTTATTGAAACAAACACAACTTTCAAATTTTTCTATTTTATTTACCGTTTAGCTGCCATTAGATTAAGAGTGTGATCGGAGTGTTTTTTGGTTTTGCAGCGGTGGGTCTTGCAAAATTTTGCTCCGAACGTATGAATAGTTACCGAACTTATTATTGATAAAGTCCACCATATTTGCAATCTTGCTCAAGCTGGAAGCCATCGGGATTCTGAATCAGTCCACGAGGATGTTTAAGCGACATTTCTCTATTTTATTTTATTTTATTATTAACATGGTAACTAATAAATACGGTTAAGGAATAAAAGTGAATTTATTGTTTATATATTTTCTATATTATTGTTGTATTTTAAATATATTTAAAGCGTTCCCTTAATGTTGTTTTGCGCCAATTATAGGACAATAATTGTACTTAATCTTTAAGCTAGCAACCACGCATATATTTAACAACTTTCGAAAAGCTTGCCACTGCCGTTATTTTGAAAGTTAAATGATTATAAAGTTTAAAAGTGCATAACATATGAACTATGTAAATTTGCATAAGTGAAGCAATAGGACAATGCTGTAGCTACTCTCCTCTCGCTCCAACACGAGTGAAGACATCAGCTAGTCACTCTCTGATAAGGCTGGCGTTACTTACTGCAGAGGTCCGTCCGCACTGCGCACATAAAACCAAATTATACCAACCACTCTTTATACTATTTTATATGCTATTAACGTGGAAGGCTACAATAGTGTCTGCTTTTTTAATATAATAACAATAAAAATAGGTAGTATTACAAAGTATGCAAATATTATGCATATCCATGCATAGGGTCCATATTGGTGATATTATAGAAACTTTACATATGTTAGTTGGTATTATATCTAATAGTTTATTTCCTTACTAATTTTCCTCTTATACTGACGAATAAAATCGTTGTCTTTATTAATTCATCTATGGATCAGGATATCTTTCTCATATTTATGAACATGTAATAACTTTACATGTTCATAAATATAATAAATATAAGTAAGAGATGAATGTAACTTTATATTGTTACGAGCTTGGGATTCGAGACAATTAAAAACTGCCGATTGAATTACCAAAATTGACACTTTAATTACACAACACTAATTACAATCTAAAATCACACTAATAATAAAACACAGTTCGCCGTTATTTCGCTTCGAAGTATTCTCTTGTATCGCCAATTCAATACTGCCCCGGTCGTGGTCTATACCGGTCTTATATAGGGCTACAGATAGTTTCCAGAACCTTCTACTGTAGCGACATCTAGAATGTTCGAGTACATATCGGTCCCGAAATTTCTGGAAGGATCTCGACTCTCCTAGTTCTGCTACTCGACACTAGAGGGCGCTAGTGTGACTAGTGTTGCCATGTACAAGACATTAATAGTGGCGCGCAATACTTTCATTTACTCGACACTAGGGGGCGCTAGTGTAACTAGTGTTGCCATGTACAAGACATTAATAGTGGCGCGTAACACTGCCCCCTCCTAAGACATGCTCGTCCCGAGCATTATTGGCCCCATAATAACGCGCCAGTCGATCCACATGGACAATCTTAGGAGTACCTCTGGCACCTTTCTGTATCCGGTAGGTTACATCATTGATCCTTGTCACAATCCGGTACGGTCCGTCCCATTTAGCTTGAAGCTTAGGAGATTTCCCTTTGCTGCGAACTGGATTGTGTAACCACACTAGTGAACCTTCATCAAAGCCCTTGTTGTTCATTTTGCGGTCATACCGTGTTTTCATCTTCTCAGACGTTTGCTGGCCCGTCTGTCTGACGTGCTCATAAATGTCATTCATTTTGTTCCGCAAGTCATTTGCATAATCGGTTATACTGCGTGGGGCATCAGGTGGTATTCCGGTGATCAGGTCTGCAGGCAGCCGCAATTCTCTCCCAAAGTTTGCGAAAGCTGGTGTCACTGATGTACTTTCGTGAACAGCGCTTCGATATGACAACAAAAACGGTTGTATGTGCCTGTCCCAGTCTCGTTGCCGTTTTTCCACAACTTTTGCTAGGTACCTCTCCAATGTCTGATTAAATCTTTCTACCATTCCATCAGATTGTGGGTGGTAAGAAGTTGTTCGTGTTTTCTGAGTACCCATAACTCGGCAAGTTTCCTGGAATATTTGAGACTCAAAATTCCTTCCTTGATCGCTGTGAATCTCTAAAGGTACTCCAAAACGACAGAAGACTTCATGAACTAGTTTATCTGCAACTGTTGAAGCTTCTTGAAATACTTGTTACCACTTTCAGTTTCTGGAAACGGCCCCGCAACGTCAATGGCTATCCTCTCCCATGGTGCACCAACATTGTACAATTTCAATGCGCCTCTACTACGAATTTGAGGTCCCTTTACAGCCGCACAACTTGTACATTTGCGGCACCAGTCCTCGACATCGTCACGACAGTGGACCCAGTAAAACCGTTCTCGGATCTTCAGGAGAGTTCGTTTAACTCCCAGGTGGCCTCCTGAACAACCACTATGGTACAGCTGTAGAATATCCGGCACTTTAGCCTTAGGGACAACCATTTGCATATGACACCTGTCTCCCCGACCATTTTCCCATTTACGGCACAGGACTCCATCCTGAATCAGCAAGCTGTCCCATTGGGCCCAATAGCTTTTCGTGGTCGAACTCATTGCTGAGACGTCGCTCCACTTGGGCTTAGGAGCACTGGCCTTCATCCATTCCAGAATCGGCTTAATGTCCGAATCTTCCTGCTGTGCATGTTGTAGGCTGTCCTTCCACTCATTGCTGAGCTGGTCTGTACTGAGCATTCTCACAGATACCACTTCCTTACCCTCTTGCCTAGTACAATGCTTGCAATCTTCAGGGCAAGGTCTTCTTGACAATGCATCTGCATTGCCATGAGATTTCCCGCTGCGATGTTCGATCACAAAGTCGTATTCCTGCAGTAGTTCTATCCATCTCGCAACTTGTCCTTCCGGATTTTTGAACTGCAATAGCCATTTCAGTGCAGCATGGTCAGTTTGTAAGTGGAATTTCCGCCCTAGAAGATATTTGCTAAAATGCTGCAAGGACTTTACCACAGCAAGCAATTCCCGTCTTGTGACACAATAGTTCCTTTCCGGCTTTGACAACGACTTGCTGAAGTACGCTATCACAATCTCTTGATCACCATTCCGTTGAGACAACACACCGCCAAGTCCTATATCACTTGCGTCTGTGTCAACTATGAATTCCTTGCCCGCATCAGGGTACCCCAAAATAGGTGTTTTGCACAGGCGGTTCTTGAGCTCCTGGAATGCAATATCGCAACTTTCATCCCAGCAGAATTGTCGCTTCTCCTCGGTTAGCTTGTGCAGAGGTTTGGCTATATCTGCAAAGTTCTTCACAAATCGCCGATAATAAGAGCACAAACCCAAAAATGCTCTAACCTGTGTCTTGTCTTTTGGGACCGGCCACTCCTTGACAGCAGCAATTTTCTCTGGATCCGTGCGGATACCTTCTTCCGACACTACATACCCCAAAAAACTAACTTGCCGTTTGAATAGTGAGCACTTCTTTGGACTCAACTTGAGGTTGGCACTCTGGATCTTCATGAGCACGCGTTCCAGATTTTGAAGGTGTTCCTCAAACGTACGGCCTACGATGATGATGTCATCCAAATAGACCAGACAAGCATCTCCAATTAGCCCGGTAAGTACAAGCTCCATCAACCTTTCAAACGTTGCTGGAGCATTGCACAATCCAAACGGCATGACTTTGAATTGCCACAGACCCTTTCCTGTGGAGAATGCAGTTTTCTCCTTGTCCTTAGGGTCAATTTCAACCTGCCAGTAGCCACTTTTCAGATCTAGTGTACTAAACCACTTTACGCCTGTAAGCATATCCAGCGTGTCATCAATTCTTAGCAAGGGATAGCTGTCCTTCTTTGTAATGTCGTTCAGGCGGCGATAGTCAACACAAAACCGCATGCTGCCGTCCTTCTTCTTTACCAGCACCACAGGTGAACACCATGGACTAGATGAAGGTTCAATAACACCATCCTTCACCATTCCCTCAATCATGGTTTCCACTTCCTTTTCACGTGCTACAGGCAATCTTCTTGGCCGCTGACGAATAGGCAATTCTTGTCCTGTGTTTATTTTGTGTTGAACTAAGCCAGTCTTTCCTATGTCAGCTTCGTTTGACGAGAAAACATTGGCGTACTTGAGTAACAACTTCTTCGCCTTGACCATTTCATTCGGGGAAAGAACGCTGCGACAGTCTTCCAAAAGTGTGGTCACTATCGTTTGTCCATCCTTGCTGGGGGTCCCGGTCGATAGATATTCGCATCGACGCAACCAATCCACTTCCTCACTAGTACCAACCAATGTGCCTTTTTCTATAATCTGTTCCTGATCACAAAGGTTCAACACACGTACTCCTGAGATGTCGGTGGTTCTGACCAAGGTTCGAGCCACTTTCCATGGAAGGTCATTGTCTACCCTTTCCACGAGTACACAACGATGGGCTTGCCCAGGACTCCGAGGAAGACTAACCGGCACAATCGTTTCCGATCTCGGCGGAAGAACAATCTTCTTAAGGCTGTAGACATTCCCTGGCAACGCCCCTTCCACGAAAAGTTCTTCTTGTCCACATTTCAAAACACCTTGTTTAACGTCGATCTCACAACAATTCTTCCTCATAAAGTCTAGGCCCAGGATGCAGTCGTCCATTATATCAGCCACGATGACATTATGCAGGTAGATCATGTTGCCTAGCTTCAACTCCATCTCCTTCTCTCCACGGACGGGTATGCGCTGACCGGTGGCTGTCACCAAATTAATGCGTTCTCGGTTGTATGCGGAGTCCCCAAGGAACCGACTTATAAGTTGGGAACTGACAACCGTGCGAGAGGCTCCAGTGTCTATGGTCAGTTTACACGGCGTTCCATTGACTTCGCCCTTGATGATTAGGCTGTTCCCATCATGGGTTTGTGAGATCGAAATCCTTGGGGCTCTTTTAACATCAGCCAGCACCCGCCCCGCAGTCCTGGCTTTTACTCGTTTCCCTGCTGCTGCTGGGCGGTGCTATTATCCGCACTACCCTCTCGAGATCGATCACCTTCCCTTTCTACAGTTCGTTTAGGGCAGCTGGATCGAAGATGGCCCCTTTCCCCACAGCCGTAGCACCTAGGGTTATAGCCCTTATTGCGGTCCTGAACTGTAGCTGCTGCAACCTCCCTGACGCGGTGGGAACGATGATCCTGCCGCACGGCTTCCACCTCCAGTGCATGGGTCAGGGCGTCCTTAAGCGTCTGGTGGTGCCCGAGCCTCACAGCAGCTCTGACTTCAAGGTCGCGGATGCCGTCGATGAAAGTCTGCACCAGGTTCCCTACAATGAGCACAGGTACAGACTGGTACGCTTTTCGAACCAGCTTCTCCACCTCAAGGGCCCACTGCTGCAGGTTTTCGTTACTGCGTTGCACGCGATCTTTGAGCTGCGCACGAAAGACGTGTTCCAGGTGAGCATCGCCATATCTCGCCTCCAATGCCTCAAGGAGCTGCTCGTAAGTCACTTCCTTACCGAGCGCTTCCAAAACAGTTAAGGCCTGGTCGCGTAGGCCTAGGGTGAGAGCAGTCATGGCCTGACTTTTATTCCAGCCGTTCGCTTTCATGACAGCCTCGAACTGGATTTTGTAGGCCGACCAGGAAGAACTCCCGTCGAACGGCGGCACTTTGAATCCACGTAGCGAAGGTGTTGTAGCTACCACGGGAGCTGTGATTCCATCCCCAAGTTTGAGGTCGTCCAGCGTTTTCTTCACATCAGCCATCACGTTGTCAACCCGATTGTTCACTTGGTCGATTCGGGTTTCAGCTTCCGACAGGCGGTTGTCATGTTGAGCAACCCTATCCTTCACCTCCTTTATCTCTTTCCCGAAGGTAGCGTGAAGGTCCTTCCTGAGGAGCATCTGTTCTTCCATACCGCGCTGCAGCTGCTCTTCCAGCCGACGGGTCTGTTCCTCCTGTCGGCGGGCCTGTTCCTCCTGTCGGCGGGCCTGTTCCTGCAGCATCATCATCAGAGCACCCAAGTCAGGTGCTGCAGATGCAGGAGCTGCTGACGGGCCAGCCTCCGTGGTTAGCAACTGGCCCTCCGACGTTTGCGGCGTTGCATTACCAAATCGTCTCTGGTCCGTCTCCTGTTGGCGTTGACTTCGGGTACGGATACCCTCCGTGTCGTCTTTAGGTAAAATCGGCATATTTAATCCCACTTCTGACACCAATTGTTACGAGGTTGGGATTCGAGACAATTAAAAACTGCCGATTGAATTACCAAAATTGACACTTTAATTACACAACACTAATTACAATCTAAAATCACACTAATAATAAAACACAGTTCGCCGTTATTTCGCTTCGAAGTATTCTCTTGTATCGCCAATTCAATACTGCCCCGGTCGTGGTCTATACCGGTCTTATCGACTTCAGACACAAGTTTGTTCCGGTCGCCGAGTACCGGAACAAACTTGTGTCTGAAGTCGAGTCTTTGCTGGACAAAGTCTCGGATTGGGGGCGACTAAATCTAGTCCAGTTTAATCCTCAGAAGACACAAGTTTGCGCGTTTACCGCTAAAAAGAACCCCTTTGTCGTATCTCCTCAGTTTCAAGGCACTCCCCTTCTTGCCTCAGCCAGTATCGGTATCCTCGGAGTCGACATATCGAGTGACGTGCAGTTTCGTGGTCACTTGGAAGGGAAGGCCAAATTGGCCTCTAAAAAGCTTGGCGTGCTCAGCAGAGCGGGACAGTATTTCATGCCGGCACACCGCCTGCAACTTTACAAGGCGCAGGTTCGGCCTCACATGGAATACTGTTCCCATCTCTGGGCAGGGGCTCCCCAGTGCCAGCTCCTTCCACTTGACCGCATCCAGCGCAGAGCGGCTCGAATTGTCGACGACCGAGCCCTTTCCGATCGGCTCGATTCATTGGCACTGCGAAGAGATGTTGCATCTCTTTGCATTTTCTTTCGCATCTACCATGGGGAGTGCTCTGAGGAATTGTTCGGATTAATCCCAGCCGCCAAATTTCACGAACGAACATCGCGGCAGAACTCCCGATACCATCCACACCATCTGGATGATTGGCGGTCCACCACTGTGCGATTTAGAAGATGTTTTCTTCCTCGCACAACTTCCTTGTGGAATAGTTTACCACCAGGGATTTTTCCGGACCGATACGACTTAGGGACCTTCAAGAAAAGAGCCTACTCCTTTTTAAAAGGCCGGCAACGCATCTGCAATTCCCCTGGTGTTGCGGTTGTTCATGGGCGGCGGTAGTCACTTACCATCAGGTGAGCCGCATGCTCGTTTGCCCCCTCTCCTATATAAAAAAAAAATAAAATCTTATATAGGGCTACAGATAGTTTCCAGAACCTTCTACTGTAGCGACATCTAGAATGTTCGAGTACATATCGGTCCCGAAATTTCTGGAAGGATCTCGACTCTCCTAGTTCTGCTACTCGACACTAGAGGGCGCTAGTGTGACTAGTGTTGCCATGTACAAGACATTAATAGTGGCGCGCAATACTTTCATTTACTCGACACTAGGGGGCGCTAGTGTAACTAGTGTTGCCATGTACAAGACATTAATAGTGGCGCGTAACAATATGATAAATTTGATTAGATTGGGGGACAGAAAGTAAAAATGAAAATCAAACGGTCCAGGGTGTCTAGCTTGTGCTAAGGTCATATGTTAATAATTCTAAAAAGTGGTACGGTATGATACTTACTGTCTGACTTGCCGCTACTGAAGTCTGTGCTGTGTGTCTTGTCTCCCATTCCGCTGAATGTGAAGTCACCCTAATATAGCATTGATCATGTTAATATAGGTATTCATAAAAAAGTAAAGCAGATATACAAAAAACATAAAAAATACCATTTAAGTAATCACGAGCTATTTTTATTTTACAAATGTATTATAATAAGCATTCCAATATTTTTCTCCTTTATAACCCGAAGTTACTAGTTATAAATTAATTATGTAAGTTATATGAACTATGGCAAAATCAAAACTTATTTAAATGGTATTTTATAAAAAGATTCAACAAATATCAGAGAAATAAAAGAGGACCTAATTTAGAACCTTGGGTAGTTCCATTTCTCTAATACATAAAGAGAAAATCACAAGTACCCTTGAAATTAAGACTTAATGAAATATTTGTAATTTAAATAAAGTATAACGTTTAATAAAATGAAATTTTCGTTTTAATAGAGTAATGTTCCACGAGATTGCAATTTTGCACGGTAAAAAAAAATCTTAATTTTTTTAAATTTAAAAGTTTACTTTTCGTTCGAGCCTAAAACTTTAGCTATTTTGATTGGGGTGCGTGCCGAAAGTTTAATTCAATGAGAAACTTTTATCATGACTAAAGTACCTTATAAAAAAATATCTCACGAAGAGAAAGAAGGAAGGCAAAGGGAGACATATTTTGGCAAAGTGGGAGTATACTTACTGCAGTGCTGGAGGAGAACGTGTGCGATCTGGCTGCGAGGCCGTACCCGGGCCGTGGTGCCGAGCGCAGGGACGACACCACTGCAACACGAGCTATACTCTACTACTGATGTTCCCTACCCGACCCGCCCAGATCCTGTCCTGCCTACCCTATCTCCGCACTGCCAGTGCTGGGAAACATTATCGGATATCTGCTAAAGCTCGCGTTGTAGCAATCTGTCTTGTTTTATTTCGTTAAATATTAAATGATAACGTGGTATCGGTAAATTTGCGCGTTATAGTTTTGTTTTCTCGTCACTATAAAGTTCACAAATGTAAAAACTTTTTTTACAAACAACTAACTCAACAACTTTCATTTTAAGTCATATTTAATTTTTCAAACAGTTTGCAATATAATTCATGTTCTAAATGTATCTCGTTCGTTATGGAGAATGGAACGATGTCTGAACACGATTATTTGTCCGATAATGTTTCTCCAGTAATAAATCTTACTTACTAATAGCCGATCAAGCCAAATAGACGATCATCAATTCGGTATGCGGGCTGGGAGGCTGTATTTCACCCATACGTCTAATTGCATTGATCAACTTGTATAACTTAAAATTATTGAGAAGTCACAATAGTTGCTGAAAGTACAGGCGTGAATAATTTAAAATCCAACAACTAATGTAACTTGAGTATAAAATAAGTTTTACTGAACTAATAATAAGAAAAGTCGGGGCACCGGCACTAACCGCAACTTGGGCTACGGATTCTTAAAATGATTATTTTTTATTTTAAGCACAATAATGCACTTTTATAGCGATATGAGATTTGACTTTATCTAAATTATTGATTGAAGAGACAAATATAGTTAATAATTATTATATTAATTGTTATCTCAAAATTAGTATTACGGATTGTATAACCATAAATTTTTATTTATTCTACTACTCCCGATATTTAGATTGCGACTGAAACTCGAGTTTCCAGTGTGTGACGTTAGAATGTTATGTAAATGGAGCTGATTGTAGCGTGGATTAACTTCCACATCAGATCGTCTAAACTTCAATCCCTCATGATCGTGGATAAACAAAGCTTTAAAAGGGTCCAGATACAGCAAGATATGAGGGCAACCACGACTTTTACTGCTACCAGGGCAGTGCTATTTAGGAATGAGGTAAAATATTTAATAGATTTTATAACGGGGGAAGTTAATTTGTTAGAAAAGTGTAGAGAATAATATTTTTTTCTGAAATATTACATATATTTTGTATTAATTCGATTAGAAATGGCTAAACCTAACTACGGATATTTCTAAAAGTGTAAGAATTTAAAAAAGTTAAAAATGTGAAAACAGCTAAAGTATACACCATTGAGGCATTTTTTTGTTAATATTCATACACTAGAAATCGAAAAATTTATAATTAAATCGCAACTTTTTGGTGATGATTCTTTGTGACCATTCACTTAGCAAATAAGTTCACCTTAGTCTCATATAGCGACTTCTGGTGAGGGTAGGATTATTAGTCTCTATTTGAAGAATAGACAACTAGAAAACCGAGAGACAAGTGCAGTTCGAACTGTTGTGATTATACTTTTACGAAATCATTTCATTATATAATAAAAGAAGGATAATGAGCCGTAAAACTAGTTTTGTTGGAGGAGCGAAGTTATTTGAACGTGTTTAAGTGGTCCGTAGCCGAAGCCGCGGCGCGCCGCCCGTTACCTGAGTGCCGTGCGCCAGGCGCGCGCCGCCCGGCAGCGTGCTGCAGCGCGCTGCACACACACACACTACTTAGGTGTCGCTTCTCTACATCTTTATACACTACATCATGCGCTCGCACTAACTACGCCGAAAAATAATGCATTCTCGGATCGCAACACTACCATTTTGATAATTAATACAGTGACAAAACAAATTTATGTTGCTGAAGTGAACGGCAGAATCGGAAAGGAACGCCCTAGAGGAAAGTTTATCGACAAAATGGACGATATATTGAAACTGAGCCAGATTATTACCCTTTAGCGACGAGAACGTATGCGTAGATACATATGTAGATTGTAAGGGAGGCAGAAAAGTGTGTCAGGATCTTGCCAAATGGAAGTCTGCCTACCCCTATGGGTGTACGTGTATTTATGTATGTATGTATGTATGTATAATAATAAAATCAGACATTACTTTGCGGAAATGCCTTATATTGCTATTATATTAATTCAGGTAACTGCGAGTCCTAAACACACGCTGCATAATACGGTTATAATTGAACGCTTTGTAAAACAAAAAAGAAAAACCGAACCTAAAAGAGACCCTTGAGACACTCCAATTTTAATCATAACAAAGGTGTAAGAAATTGTAAATTGTAAAAAAAATGTAGCTTTTATTTTTAGACGTGAATGCATCATTTTTCTCCGTTCACATTTAAAAACAGTCACATAATTAAGATTACATCTTCAACGTGATAAAATATAAGTGCACATATTAGCAGCCGTACCATTACTTTCCAAATATTGATATTAAAAATATTATTGTGAACATAACGTAATTATGTGACCATAAAACATGCTTAAATATTACAGCAAAATATAAACATTGCAGCAAATAATAGATAAACTAAATTATTATACATAAGATCATAACGTAAAAGAGTAAAAAATTTAATAAATCCTTTTTAAACTAATCGAACCAGAATCAATAACCAAAAAACCTAATAAATAAAACATTTTATAAAACTTATACGAAATAGCAATAATTTTCGATCAAGTATTTTCAAACGCATAATACATAGGTAGCATAATAATAGATAGGTAATATGAATATTTATAAATTAGTACTATTATCAGTAAAGAAAAGTGCAAGTAATTTTTTCATAATCTTACATATATACATGTAATTGTAAAAAAGGGCATTGTATATGTAATGAATAATGATATAACAAGCAAGAAGCGTCACGACACTTTTAACAATAGCAAAAAGCAGCAACGATACTACGCCGCCAAACTAGTTTGAAACGAACAAAATTACTGAAAAAATGTAGATAATGAAGAAGCAAAAGTTTAAATATGATATTAAAAATAAAATGTCGATAATTTTTAACAATAGTACTAGCTAGCAATTTTTACTTTAAGCTAAAAAAACTTGTTTCTGATGTGGCAAGAACTCGGTTAAAAATAGTAACTATATCATATATAATTTATTCCTCCAAGGCGAAACAAAAGGGAAAAGGCGGTATCATTAAGCGTAATGTAAAGCCAATTATAAGTGAGAGCCTCACCTTGTACGCAGCCATCATCTTGAGTACTTAGCGCCGTTACAATAGCTTATGAACTACGAGTATGAAATTAGCACTCAATGTACAGTTTCGTTTTAAATAACTTTCATTATTTTAATCACATTTGTCATTTTTTTTTTTATTAATGTAAGATAATTCTTTTTACTAAATTTGGTCCCACATATTAAGCAATTAAGTTAAAAGTAAATCAAATAAAATACACTGTAGATCATTAAAACGAAACAACACACGTGTTTATTGTATGTAATACTTAAATAATTCAGTGCGAAAGACAAAGCTTAAAAAGAAACTTAGAATTAGTTAAAATATAAAAAAAATATTTCGTTATTCCCCTTATTATTGTGACATATGATAACAGAAGTGTTATTAAAACACACAGAACAGCTGTTGAAACTCACCATCGTTTACATGATATGAGTGTGTTCGTACTGCAAGAAAGACCCGGTGTTAAATTTCTGTGCTCTGTCATTTGCTATGACTGCACTTGAAATTTTGTCTTAAGAATAAAATTAACTCATCTATGTAATAATTTAGATTTATAATTTAATAACATGTGATTAAAAAGTTGTAAGAATGGGAAATAATCCACTCCGGCTTGATTGGTTAAAATTAATGAACAAGTAGGTAATAACATTTAAAATAAAGGTTAAGACAAAATCTCAAGTAGTTGCAATGCGTCAACGAGTTTATTATGAAAACAGTAGCGGATATTGTATGAAATAATGGTTAATTAGAAGGATCCAAAGAAATGAATATTATAATATTTTAAACATTTACTTAAGTTGATCTTAATTAATATCCGTTACTGAGCGGAGATATTAGAACTAGAGTTTGAACAGATAGACAGGCAGGAAAGGTCGGTGATAGTTGTGCGATTAGTTAACATTAGTAATAATAGTTTTGAAGGTATGATGAATCATTTTACATTTTGTTTATACATTTTTAGAGATATTGCAAAGTCGTCTTATATCTAAGCAAAAGATTTAAAATGTTCCAGTTATTGCATCCGCAACATCCTACTTCCCAAAGATCTTAATTCTGAGAGGGTTATAAAACAGAGAAGGGTCAGTCACGCTATTCTAATGCGGGTCGGCAGACCCTTCTTTGTTCCGTAACAGTGAGTTTGGGATTATCTGGAATATTTAATATTAATTCTAAAATAAATATTGCACATAGAGTTGTAAGTTTATGTGTGATAAATGCACACGCTGGAAATGTGGGTGTGGTGGGGTTTCATATACCGGGTGTTAGTGAAACGCTCCGGAAAACGAAGAGACAATAGTACTAACGATACCTTTGATGATGGGTCAGAAAGAAATTCGATATCGAGGAAATAAAAATCATCTTTTCACAACGTTTTATTAACTTTAATCACGCTCCATCATGTTAGTACAGCTATATGAAACGATAATTTCATAAAAAAAATCATGAAAATACTTAAACATTGGCTGGCCTGGCTATCGATTTTCAAAATCCCCGTATTATCCTCGCATACGCATACAATACCATTCCCCATAAAATCCCCAACCAACTTTAAATTCCCCGCAATTTTGGGAATTCCCCACATGTTGGCAAAGCTCACATGTGTAAATTCCACAGCGCGAGGTGCCACGAAATGGCCGGGCGGCGGTAGCGCGTGTGTGAAAGGGAAGGTTAGAGTGAGTAGGCATTGTTACGCACCGAGCTAGATAAAGAGTTCGGCGTCCGCGAAAATATTGACCCTATTGCCAACTGATTTTATCTAAAGTTTCACTGCTGGTTTTATGTTTAAGTATTTTCGTGATTTTTTTTAATGAAATTATCGTTTCATTTAGCTTTACTAACATGATGGAGCGTGAATAAAGTTAATAAAACGTTGTGAAAAGATGATTTTTATTTCCTCGATATCGAATTTCTTTCTGACCCATCATCAAAGGTATCGTTAGTACTATCGTCAGTCATCGTTTTCGGGAGCGTTTCACTAATACCCAGTATATGTGTTAGCATTTGTGCTGAAAGAGAAGTGTCAATGTGTGTGCGAGTAAATTGTGTGTGTTCATGTATGTATAGCAAGTAATACGTGTCGGTGGTTGTGTGTACGTGCGCGTGTGTGCGTGTGTGCGTACGTACCGTTGTAGGAGGGTATGTGTTGGTGCGAGGCGAGCGCGGTGGCGGCGGACGCGGAGGCGGGGCGGTGCGGCTCGCGGTCGAGCGTGCGCGAGGTTGTGTGTACGTGTGCGTGTGTGCGTGTGTGCGTACGTACCGTTGTAGGAGGGTATGTGTTGGTGCGAGGCGAGCGCGGTGGCGGCGGACGCGGAGGCGGGGCGGTGCGGCTCGCGGTCGAGCGTGCGCGAGGTTGTGTGTACGTGTGCGTGTGTGCGTGTGTGCGTACGTACCGTTGTAGGAGGGTATGTGTTGGTGCGAGGCGAGCGCGGTGGCGGCGGACGCGGAGGCGGGGCGGTGCGGCTCGCGGTCGAGCGTGCGCGAGGTTGTGTGTACGTGTGCGTGTGTGCGTGTGTGCGTACGTACCGTTGTAGGAGGGTATGTGTTGGTGCGAGGCGAGCGCGGTGGCGGCGGACGCGGAGGCGGGGCGGTGCGGCTCGCGGTCGAGCGTGCGCGAGGTTGTGTGTACGTGTGCGTGTGTGCGTGTGTGCGTACGTACCGTTGTAGGAGGGTATGTGTTGGTGCGAGGCGAGCGCGGTGGCGGCGGACGCGGAGGCGGGGCGGTGCGGCTCGCGGTCGAGCGTGCGCGAGGTTGTGTGTACGTGTGCGTGTGTGCGTGTGTGCGTACGTACCGTTGTAGGAGGGTATGTGTTGGTGCGAGGCGAGCGCGGTGGCGGCGGACGCGGAGGCGGGGCGGTGCGGCTCGCGGTCGAGCGTGCGCGAGGTTGTGTGTACGTGTGCGTGTGTGCGTGTGTGCGTACGTACCGTTGTAGGAGGGTATGTGTTGGTGCGAGGCGAGCGCGGTGGCGGCGGACGCGGAGGCGGGGCGGTGCGGCTCGCGGTCGAGCGTGCGCGAGGTTGTGTGTACGTGTGCGTGTGTGCGTGTGTGCGTACGTACCGTTGTAGGAGGGTATGTGTTGGTGCGAGGCGAGCGCGGTGGCGGCGGACGCGGAGGCGGGGCGGTGCGGCTCGCGGTCGAGCGTGCGCGAGGTTGTGTGTACGTGTGCGTGTGTGCGTGTGTGCGTACGTACCGTTGTAGGAGGGTATGTGTTGGTGCGAGGCGAGCGCGGTGGCGGCGGACGCGGAGGCGGGGCGGTGCGGCTCGCGGTCGAGCGTGCGCGAGGTTGTGTGTACGTGTGCGTGTGTGCGTGTGTGCGTACGTACCGTTGTAGGAGGGTATGTGTTGGTGCGAGGCGAGCGCGGTGGCGGCGGACGCGGAGGCGGGGCGGTGCGGCTCGCGGTCGAGCGTGCGCGAGGTTGTGTGTACGTGTGCGTGTGTGCGTGTGTGCGTACGTACCGTTGTAGGAGGGTATGTGTTGGTGCGAGGCGAGCGCGGTGGCGGCGGACGCGGAGGCGGGGCGGTGCGGCTCGCGGTCGAGCGTGCGCGAGGTTGTGTGTACGTGTGCGTGTGTGCGTGTGTGCGTACGTACCGTTGTAGGAGGGTATGTGTTGGTGCGAGGCGAGCGCGGTGGCGGCGGACGCGGAGGCGGGGCGGTGCGGCTCGCGGTCGAGCGTGCGCGAGGTTGTGTGTACGTGTGCGTGTGTGCGTGTGTGCGTACGTACCGTTGTAGGAGGGTATGTGTTGGTGCGAGGCGAGCGCGGTGGCGGCGGACGCGGAGGCGGGGCGGTGCGGCTCGCGGTCGAGCGTGCGCGAGGTTGTGTGTACGTGTGCGTGTGTGCGTGTGTGCGTACGTACCGTTGTAGGAGGGTATGTGTTGGTGCGAGGCGAGCGCGGTGGCGGCGGACGCGGAGGCGGGGCGGTGCGGCTCGCGGTCGAGCGTGCGCGAGGTTGTGTGTACGTGTGCGTGTGTGCGTGTGTGCGTACGTACCGTTGTAGGAGGGTATGTGTTGGTGCGAGGCGAGCGCGGTGGCGGCGGACGCGGAGGCGGGGCGGTGCGGCTCGCGGTCGAGCGTGCGCGAGGTTGTGTGTACGTGTGCGTGTGTGCGTGTGTGCGTACGTACCGTTGTAGGAGGGTATGTGTTGGTGCGAGGCGAGCGCGGTGGCGGCGGACGCGGAGGCGGGGCGGTGCGGCTCGCGGTCGAGCGTGCGCGAGGTTGTGTGTACGTGTGCGTGTGTGCGTGTGTGCGTACGTACCGTTGTAGGAGGGTATGTGTTGGTGCGAGGCGAGCGCGGTGGCGGCGGACGCGGAGGCGGGGCGGTGCGGCTCGCGGTCGAGCGTGCGCGAGGTTGTGTGTACGTGTGCGTGTGTGCGTGTGTGCGTACGTACCGTTGTAGGAGGGTATGTGTTGGTGCGAGGCGAGCGCGGTGGCGGCGGACGCGGAGGCGGGGCGGTGCGGCTCGCGGTCGAGCGTGCGCGAGGTTGTGTGTACGTGTGCGTGTGTGCGTGTGTGCGTACGTACCGTTGTAGGAGGGTATGTGTTGGTGCGAGGCGAGCGCGGTGGCGGCGGACGCGGAGGCGGGGCGGTGCGGCTCGCGGTCGAGCGTGCGCGAGGTTGTGTGTACGTGTGCGTGTGTGCGTGTGTGCGTACGTACCGTTGTAGGAGGGTATGTGTTGGTGCGAGGCGAGCGCGGTGGCGGCGGACGCGGAGGCGGGGCGGTGCGGCTCGCGGTCGAGCGTGCGCGAGGTTGTGTGTACGTGTGCGTGTGTGCGTGTGTGCGTACGTACCGTTGTAGGAGGGTATGTGTTGGTGCGAGGCGAGCGCGGTGGCGGCGGACGCGGAGGCGGGGCGGTGCGGCTCGCGGTCGAGCGTGCGCGAGGTTGTGTGTACGTGTGCGTGTGTGCGTGTGTGCGTACGTACCGTTGTAGGAGGGTATGTGTTGGTGCGAGGCGAGCGCGGTGGCGGCGGACGCGGAGGCGGGGCGGTGCGGCTCGCGGTCGAGCGTGCGCGAGGTTGTGTGTACGTGTGCGTGTGTGCGTGTGTGCGTACGTACCGTTGTAGGAGGGTATGTGTTGGTGCGAGGCGAGCGCGGTGGCGGCGGACGCGGAGGCGGGGCGGTGCGGCTCGCGGTCGAGCGTGCGCGAGGTTGTGTGTACGTGTGCGTGTGTGCGTGTGTGCGTACGTACCGTTGTAGGAGGGTATGTGTTGGTGCGAGGCGAGCGCGGTGGCGGCGGACGCGGAGGCGGGGCGGTGCGGCTCGCGGTCGAGCGTGCGCGAGGTTGTGTGTACGTGTGCGTGTGTGCGTGTGTGCGTACGTACCGTTGTAGGAGGGTATGTGTTGGTGCGAGGCGAGCGCGGTGGCGGCGGACGCGGAGGCGGGGCGGTGCGGCTCGCGGTCGAGCGTGCGCGAGGTTGTGTGTACGTGTGCGTGTGTGCGTGTGTGCGTACGTACCGTTGTAGGAGGGTATGTGTTGGTGCGAGGCGAGCGCGGTGGCGGCGGACGCGGAGGCGGGGCGGTGCGGCTCGCGGTCGAGCGTGCGCGAGGTTGTGTGTACGTGTGCGTGTGTGCGTGTGTGCGTACGTACCGTTGTAGGAGGGTATGTGTTGGTGCGAGGCGAGCGCGGTGGCGGCGGACGCGGAGGCGGGGCGGTGCGGCTCGCGGTCGAGCGTGCGCGAGGTTGTGTGTACGTGTGCGTGTGTGCGTGTGTGCGTACGTACCGTTGTAGGAGGGTATGTGTTGGTGCGAGGCGAGCGCGGTGGCGGCGGACGCGGAGGCGGGGCGGTGCGGCTCGCGGTCGAGCGTGCGCGAGGTTGTGTGTACGTGTGCGTGTGTGCGTGTGTGCGTACGTACCGTTGTAGGAGGGTATGTGTTGGTGCGAGGCGAGCGCGGTGGCGGCGGACGCGGAGGCGGGGCGGTGCGGCTCGCGGTCGAGCGTGCGCGAGGTTGTGTGTACGTGTGCGTGTGTGCGTGTGTGCGTACGTACCGTTGTAGGAGGGTATGTGTTGGTGCGAGGCGAGCGCGGTGGCGGCGGACGCGGAGGCGGGGCGGTGCGGCTCGCGGTCGAGCGTGCGCGAGGTTGTGTGTACGTGTGCGTGTGTGCGTGTGTGCGTACGTACCGTTGTAGGAGGGTATGTGTTGGTGCGAGGCGAGCGCGGTGGCGGCGGACGCGGAGGCGGGGCGGTGCGGCTCGCGGTCGAGCGTGCGCGAGGTTGTGTGTACGTGTGCGTGTGTGCGTGTGTGCGTACGTACCGTTGTAGGAGGGTATGTGTTGGTGCGAGGCGAGCGCGGTGGCGGCGGACGCGGAGGCGGGGCGGTGCGGCTCGCGGTCGAGCGTGCGCGAGGTTGTGTGTACGTGTGCGTGTGTGCGTGTGTGCGTACGTACCGTTGTAGGAGGGTATGTGTTGGTGCGAGGCGAGCGCGGTGGCGGCGGACGCGGAGGCGGGGCGGTGCGGCTCGCGGTCGAGCGTGCGCGAGGTTGTGTGTACGTGTGCGTGTGTGCGTGTGTGCGTACGTACCGTTGTAGGAGGGTATGTGTTGGTGCGAGGCGAGCGCGGTGGCGGCGGACGCGGAGGCGGGGCGGTGCGGCTCGCGGTCGAGCGTGCGCGAGGTTGTGTGTACGTGTGCGTGTGTGCGTGTGTGCGTACGTACCGTTGTAGGAGGGTATGTGTTGGTGCGAGGCGAGCGCGGTGGCGGCGGACGCGGAGGCGGGGCGGTGCGGCTCGCGGTCGAGCGTGCGCGAGGTTGTGTGTACGTGTGCGTGTGTGCGTGTGTGCGTACGTACCGTTGTAGGAGGGTATGTGTTGGTGCGAGGCGAGCGCGGTGGCGGCGGACGCGGAGGCGGGGCGGTGCGGCTCGCGGTCGAGCGTGCGCGAGGTTGTGTGTACGTGTGCGTGTGTGCGTGTGTGCGTACGTACCGTTGTAGGAGGGTATGTGTTGGTGCGAGGCGAGCGCGGTGGCGGCGGACGCGGAGGCGGGGCGGTGCGGCTCGCGGTCGAGCGTGCGCGAGGTTGTGTGTACGTGTGCGTGTGTGCGTGTGTGCGTACGTACCGTTGTAGGAGGGTATGTGTTGGTGCGAGGCGAGCGCGGTGGCGGCGGACGCGGAGGCGGGGCGGTGCGGCTCGCGGTCGAGCGTGCGCGAGGTTGTGTGTACGTGTGCGTGTGTGCGTGTGTGCGTACGTACCGTTGTAGGAGGGTATGTGTTGGTGCGAGGCGAGCGCGGTGGCGGCGGACGCGGAGGCGGGGCGGTGCGGCTCGCGGTCGAGCGTGCGCGAGGTTGTGTGTACGTGTGCGTGTGTGCGTGTGTGCGTACGTACCGTTGTAGGAGGGTATGTGTTGGTGCGAGGCGAGCGCGGTGGCGGCGGACGCGGAGGCGGGGCGGTGCGGCTCGCGGTCGAGCGTGCGCGAGGGCGACGCGCCAACGGGCGACGAGTAGCGCAACCGCGGCGCCGCTTCTCGAGCGGCCGACGGAGTCCTGACAACAATATGCCATATATGTACAAAAAATTACAAAGGGATCTGATCATGGTGTTATACGATCCCATAATTAATGACAGATTGACAAAGATTGCAAAGTTCGTATCAGTAATTTAGAATCTGTCACCTAACGCAATGACTTAAAAACATATATGAGTTTCCTTATTCTGTTTGATATGATTTTGATATGTGGAGCCCAATGCAGATTTTCGTCGACAGTGATTCCTAAATATTTTACAGTTTTTGACCTGTTGAGTTTTAGGAACTTGCAATGGGTATGTGGTTGTCCATTGCATTTTTTAAGTGTATTTGTAATCCAAAATCGCTCAAAGGACTCGAAACACTACTTTTAATAAAACATGGTATGTGGTTTTAGAATCGTTAAGAGAAAGAAGACTATCTTGGAGCCAATTTGCCACTTAACATAACCCCTTTTAAGCCAAGTGTTTGGTTTTTCCCATGTACTATCTCATGGAATAGAATTACCGTGTCATCCGCATACATGGTATTATCTGCTCCTTTGAGATCTAGTTCGGCTAACTGATTTATATATACTAAGAATAGGCTGGGCGCAAGTATAATGCCCTGTAGGACACCATATGAGCAAGAAAGATTTTGATTGACATATTTATTGCCTCTGACATACAAAGTTTTCCCAGTTAAGTTCTAAACCATTATAGAATTACACCTCGGACACCTACATTTTGTAATCGAGTCAACAAAATTGGTATTGAGACGGTATGGAAGGCCTTCTGTAAGTCAATAAATACACCACCAAAAGTAAGTCAACAAAAGAGAATATTCGGTTGAATATTCTCTGTTGAATAGTCTGAATCCGAATAGATTATTTGAAATATATTTCACGTTAAGTAGTTTGTTAATCTTTTATTTACTAACTAGCTGTTCCCCGCGACTTCGCCCGCGTGTAATTTAGGTTTTTATTTTTTGCGCGGAACCCTAATTCTTTTTCTAAAACAAAAGTAGCCTAAGTTACTCCTTATAATATCAGCTGTCTGCCAGTGAAAGTACCATTAAAATCGGTCCAGCCGTTACAGAGATTAGCCGGAACAAACAGACAGACAGACAGACAAAAATTTTAAAAATTGTGTTTTTGTTATGAGCACCATATATACTTTCATATGCATTTAGTAAAAAGCTGTTATTTTGATGTTACGAACTGACACTCCAATTTTATTTATTTGTATAGATTTTTCGATTACTATGGGTGGGTATATATGTTTGTATACGTCATATATGTATAGTTTATTTATTAGTAAATTGTATGTATTATGTAGTTAATTATTATTTTGTGTACTGTTATTTTATTCTATATTGTCGCACCTACGTCAAATTCTCACCACTCCATGGGTTGACTGGTAGAGAATGCCTCAAGGCATTAAGTCCGCCCTTTGTATTCTTTTGTTTTAAGGAATGCAATAAAGAATAAATAAATAAATAAATAAATATGGGTAAAATACATAGGAGCGAAATGAGTTTATAATTAGAAGTTAAAGATATATCACATGATTTGTGAATTGGGATTACTAATGGCTTTTCAAGCGGAGTTAGAAAAATACCTGTAATAAAACTAGTATTGCAAAGATATTGTTGCGCGCCACTATTAATGTCTTGTACATGGCAACACTAGTTACACTAGCGCCCCCTAGTGTCGAGTAAATGAAAGTATTGCGCGCCACTATTAATGTCTTGTACATGGCAACACTAGTTACACTAGCGCCCTCTAGTGTCGAGTAGCAGAACTAGGAGAGTCGAGATCCTTCCAGAAATTTCGGGACCGATATGTACTCGAACATTCTAGATGTCGCTACAGTAGAAGGTTCCGGAAACTATCTGAGGCCCTTTATAAGGCCGGTATAGACCACGACCGGGGCAGTATTGAATTGGCGATACAAGAGAATACTTCGAAGCGAAATAACGGCGAACTGTGTTTTATTATTAGTGTGATTTTAGATTGTAATTAGTGTTGTGTAATTAAAGTGTCAATTTTGGTAATTCAATCGGCAGTTTTTAATTGTCTCGAACCCCAAGCTCGTAACAATTGGTGTCAGAAGTGGGATCAAATATGCCGATTTTACCTAAAGACGACACCGAGGGTATCCGTACCCGAAGTCAACGCCAACAGGAAACGGACCAGAAACGATTTGGTGGTGCAACGTCACAGCCGTCGGCAGGCCAGTTGCCGACCACGGAGGCCGGCCCGTCAGCAGCTCCTGCATCTGCAGCACCTGACTTAGTTACTCTGATGATGATGCTGCAGGAACAAGCTCGCCGACAGGAGGAACAGGCCCGCCGACAGGAGGAACAGGCTTGTCGGTTGGAAGAGCAGCTGCAGCGCGGACAGGAGGAACAAGCCCGCCAACAGGAGGAACAGGGCCGTCGGTTGGAAGAGCAGCTCAAACGCGATAAGGAAGAGCAGATACTTCTCATGAAGGACCTTCACGCTACCTTCGGGAAAGAAATAAGTGAGGTGAAGGATAAGGTTGCTCAATATGACAACCGCCTGTCGGAAGCTGAAACCCGAATCGACCAAGTGTACAATCGGGTTGACAATGTGATGGCTGACGTGAAGAAAACGCTGAACGACCTCAAAATTGGGGATCGAGTTACAGCTCCCGTGGTAGCTATAACACCTTCGCTACGTGGATTCAAAGTGCCACCGTTCGACGGGACTTCTTCCTGGTCGGCCTATAAAATCCAGTTCGAGGCTGTCATGAAAGCGAACGGCTGGAATAAAAGTCAGGCCATGACTGCTCTCACCCTAGGCCTGCGCGACCAGGCATTAACTGTTCTGGAAGCTCTCGGTAAGGAAGTGACTTACGAGCAGCTCCTTGAGGCATTGGAGGCGAGATATGGCGACGCTCACCTGGAACACGTCTTTCGTGCGCAGCTCAAAGATCGCGTGCAACGCAGTAACGAAAACCTGCAGCAGTGGGCCCTTGAGGTGGAGAAGCTGGTTCGAAAAGCGTACCAGTCTGTACCTGCGCTTATTGTAGGGAACCTGGTGCAGACATTCATCGACGGCATCCGCGACCTTGAAGTCAGAGCTGCTGTGAGGCTCGGGCACCACGAGACGCTTAAGGACGCCTTGACCCATGCACTGGAGGTGGAAGCCGTGCGGCAGGATCATCGTTCCCACCGCGTCAGGGAGGTTGCAGCAGCTACAGTTCAGGACCGCAATAAAAGCTACAGCCCTAGGTGCTACGGCTGTGGAGAAAGGGGCCATCTTCGATCCAGCTGCCCTAAGCGAACTGTAGAAAGGGAAGGTGATCGATCTCGAGAGGATAGTGCGGACAATAGCACCGCCCAGCAGCAGCAGGGAAACTGGCGGGTGCTGGCTGATGTTAAAAGAGTCCCAAGGATTTCGATCTCACAAACTCATGATGGGAACAGCCTAATCATCAAGGGCGAAGTCAACGGAACGCCATGTAAACTGACCATAGACACTGGAGCCTCTCGCACGGTTGTCAGTTCCCAACTTATAAGTCGGTTCCTTGGGGACTCCGCATACAACCGAGAACGCATTAATTTGGTGACAGCCACTGGTCAGCGCATACCCGTCCATGGAGAGAAGAAGATGGAGTTGAAGCTAGGCAACATGATCTACCTGCATAATGTCATCGTGGCTGATATAATGGACGACTGCATCCTGGGCCTAGACTTTATGAGAAAGAATTGTTGTGAGATCGACGTTAAGCAAGGTGTTTTGAAATGTGGACAAGAGGAACTTTTCGTGGAAGGGGCGTTACCAGGGAATGTGTACAGCCTTAAGAAGATTGTTCTTCCGCCGAGATCGGAAACCATTGTGCCGGTTAGACTTCCACGGAATCCTGGGCAAACTCTTCGTTGTGTACTCGTGGAAAGGGTAGACAATGACCTTCAATGGAAAGTGGCTCGAACCTTGGTCAGAACCGCCGACATCTCAGGAGTACGTGTGCTGAACCTTTGTGATCAGGAACAGATTATAGAAAAAGGCACATTGGTTGGTACTAGTGAGGAAGTGGATTGGTTGCGTCGGTGCGAATATCTATCGACTGGGACCCCCAGCAAGGCTGGACAAACTAGAGTGACCACACTTTTAGAAGACTGTCGCAGCGTTCTCACCCCGCATGAAACGGTCAAAGCGAAGAAGTTGTTACTCAAGTACGCCAATGTTTTCTCGTCAAACGAAGCTGACATAGGAAAGACTGGCTTAGTTCAACACAAAATAAACACAGGACAAGAATTGCCTATTCGTCAGCGGCCAAGAAGATTGCCTGTAGCACGTGAAAAGGAAGTGGAAACCATGATTCAGGGAATGGTGAAGGATGGTGTTATTGAACCTTCATCTAGTCCATGGTGTTCACCTGTGGTGCTGGTAAAGAAGAAGGACGGCAGCATGCGGTTTTGTGTTGACTACCGCCGCCTGAACGACGTTACGAAGAAGGACAGCTATCCCTTGCCAAGAATTGATGACACGCTGGACATGCTTACAGGCATAAAGTGGTTTAGTACGCTGGATCTGAAAAGTGGCTACTGGCAGGTTGAAATTGACCCTAAGGACAAGGAGAAAACTGCATTCTCCACAGGAAAGGGCCTGTGGCAATTTAAAGTCATGCCGTTTGGATTGTGCAATGCTCCAGCAACGTTTGAAAGGTTGATGGAGCTTGTACTTACCGGGCTAATTGGAGATGCCTGTCTCGTCTATTTGGATGACATCATCATCGTAGGCCGTACGTTTGAGGAACACCTTCAAAACCTGGAACGCGTGCTCATGAAGATCCAGAGTGCCAACCTCAAGTTGAGTCCAAAGAAGTGCTCACTATTCAAACGGCAAGTTAGTTTTTTGGGGTATGTAGTGTCGGAAGAAGGTATCCGCACGGATCCAGAGAAAATTGCTGCTGTCAAGGAGTGGCCGGTCCCAAAAGACAAGACACAGGTTAGAGCATTTTTGGGTTTGTGCTCTTATTATCGGCGATTTGTGAAGAACTTTGCAGATATAGCCAAACCTCTGCACAAGCTAACCGAGGAGAAGCGACAATTCTGCTGGGATGAAAGTTGCGATATTGCATTCCAGGAGCTCAAGAACCGTCTGTGCAAAACACCTATTTTGGGGTACCCTGATGCGGGCAAGGAATTTATAGTTGACACAGACGCAAGTGATATAGGACTTGGCGGTGTGTTGTCTCAACGGAATGGTGATCAAGAGATTGTGATAGCGTACTTCAGCAAGTCGTTGTCAAAGCCGGAAAGGAACTATTGTGTCACAAGACGGGAATTGCTTGCTGTGGTAAAGTCCTTGCAGCATTTTAGCAAATATCTTCTAGGGCGGAAATTCCACTTACGAACTGACCATGCTGCACTCAAATGGCTATTGCAGTTCAAAAATCCGGAAGGACAAGTTGCGAGATGGATTGAACTACTGCAGGAATACGATTTTGTGATCGAACATCGCAGCGGGAAATCTCATGGCAATGCAGATGCATTGTCAAGAAGATCTTGCCCTGAAGATTGCAAGCATTGTACTAGGCAAGAGGGTAAGGAAGTGGTATCTGTGAGAATGCTCAGGACAGACCAGATCAGCAATGAGTGGAAGGACAGCCTACAACATGCACAGCAGGAAGATTCGGACATTAAGCCGATTTTGGAATGGATGAAGGCCAGTGCTCCTAAGCCCCAGTGGAGCGACGTCTCAGCAATGAGTTCGACCACGAAAAGCTATTGGGCCCAATGGGACAGTTTGCTGATTCAGGATGGAGTCCTGTGCCGTAAATGGGAAAATGGTCGGGGAGACAGTTGTCATTTGCAAATGGTTGTCCCTAAGGCTAAAGTACCGGATGTTCTACAGCTGTACCATAGTGGTTGTTCAGGAGGCCACCTGGGAGTTAAACGAACTCTACTGAAAATCCGAGAACGGTTTTACTGGGTCCACTGTCGTGACGATGTCGAGGACTGGTGCCGCAAATGTACAAGTTGTGCGGCTGTAAAGGGACCTCAAATTCGTAGTAGAGGCGCATTGAAATTGTACAATGTTGGTGCACCATGGGAGAGGATAGCCATTGACGTTGCGGGGCCGTTTCCGGAAAGTGAAAGTGGTAACAAGTATTTCATGGTTGTGATGGATTACTTCACTAAGTGGCCAGAAGTCTTCGCCATTCCAAATCAAGAAGCTTCAACAGTTGCAGATAAACTAGTTCATGAAGTCTTCTGTCGTTTTGGAGTACCCTTAGAGATTCACAGCGATCAAGGAAGGAATTTCGAGTCTCAAATATTCCAGGAAACTTGCAGAGTTATGGGTACTCATAAAACACGAACAACTTCTTACCACCCACAATCTGATGGAATGGTAGAACGATTTAATCAGACATTGGAAAGGTACTTGGCAAAAGTTGTGGAAAAACGGCAACGAGACTGGGACAGGCACATACAACCGTTTTTGTTGTCATATCGAAGCGCAGTTCACGAAAGTACATCATTGACGCCAGCTTTCGCAAACTTTGGGAGAGAATTGCGGCTGCCTGCAGACCTGATCACCGGAATACCACCTGATGCCCCACGCAGTATAACCGATTATGCAAATTACTTGCGGAACAAAATGAATGACATTTATGAGCACGTCAGACAGACGGGCCAGCAAACGTCTGAGAAGATGAAAACACGGTATGACCGCAAAATGAACAACAAGGGGTTTGATGAAGGTTCTCTAGTGTGGTTACACAATCCAGTTCGCAGCAAAGGGAAATCTCCTAAGCTTCAAGCTAAATGGGATGGACCGTACCGGATTGTGACAAGGATCAATGACGTAACCTACCGGATACAGAAAGGTGCCAGAGGTACTCCTAAGATTGTCCATGTAGATCGACTGGCGCGTTATTATGGGGCCAATAATGCTCGGGACGAGCATGTCTTAGGAGGGGGCAGTGTTGCGCGCCACTATTAATGTCTTGTACATGGCAACACTAGTTACACTATCGCCCTCTAGTGTCGAGTAGCAGAACTAGGAGAGTCGAGATCCTTCCAGAAATTTCGGGACCGATATGTACTCGAACATTCTAGATGTCGCTACAGTAGAAGGTTCCGGAAACTATCTGAGGCCCTTTATAAGGCCGGTATAGACCACGACCGGGGCAGTATTGAATTGGCGATACAAGAGAATACTTCGAAGCGAAATAACGGCGAACTGTGTTTTATTATTAGTGTGATTTTAGATTGTAATTAGTGTTGTGTAATTAAAGTGTCAATTTTGGTAATTCAATCGGCAGTTTTTAATTGTCTCGAACCCCAAGCTCGTAACAATATCAAATATGTGTGTATGTAAATAAAATTTTGGCGTACGATATCTTTAGAACGAATAAACCGATCGAGATGGACGGGGTTCCAAAGTGTTCATTGAGACTTGAAGCTGATTAGATTTTCAAGCCAATGCGTCAAGCCGTTTCAAAGAATATCAAAAAATAAAATAAGATTTAGTATTCTACCTCTATCTCAGTGCTAAAACTAATTTGTCAAAGTCTATAATAATTTCGTCATACTGGTAATTAGTTCTACTCAGATTAGAATTTCCCAGTTGTAGGAGTATTGGGCAAAGATCAGTAAAAGATTCAAATACAAATGTTTGGTGTACTAAGCTACTACTTTTCACCATAAAATGATCTAAACAAGTAACTTTTTTTTTATTGGCTGGTCGAAGACCGTACGCTGCCATAAGATTTAAGTAGTTTGGAGAGTATCGATGTTCTGCGGGAGGATGTCAAGATTAATATCTCATGTAAAAATAATATGTTTTCTATATAGTCGAGGATATAAGTAGCGAATACAGAAATTTTATTTAGAATTTTTAGAACTAAACAACTACCGTCATTGATTTTAGATACATATTTGGAATATTTTCTTTTACGTATACGTATTATTAGATTAGAATATAATAGAATGATTTTTTATTTAATATTGATTATCAGGTAATACTTATTGAAAATCATTTTTTATTTACCACTGGTTCAGAAAATACCTCTGTCCTGGGAAGAACCAGCAGGAAACCCAGCGGGACTTTTTTTTAAACATATTTCACTTAACAATAATTTTGATTATACAATTTTTAAATAAATTTTCATAGAACGAGCATGGTGACGATCACCTTATTCCCAGGGGTTATTTTCATTCATGTTGTTCACGCCCGAACGCTGGTTTCGGAATTTGACGCCAGAGGGCGCTCGGCTCGGCGCCATACCGGTTTTGACGTTCGGTCGAGAGGTGTGGCGAGGGCGCGCGAGCGCAGGATTCGTTTGCCAGCTGTGCTTGAGATAGCACGCTGTCTTTTTTTGTGCGGGAACGCGGAATAGTTTAGGCGCGTCTAGTAAATATACTGTCTAGCATTCATATCGCGCATTCCTTGTTTGAGAGCTTTTCCCGAGACTTCTTGTGTCTAACTCAGAATCTGTATAAGAGTATTCGACAATATTAGCTACTACTGCGGCATTTGATATTCTAGAAATAATTGTTGCCACGCGAAATTGTAGTGAACTTTGATCCGGACATTCGTGTTCGTGCGGTGTGTTACGTTTTTGCTTATAGTAACGGGATATCGTATAGACCGACATTCTGTATTTGTGTTGGGTGTTACACTTTATAACAAATTAGAGTTAGTGGCTTCTGGAAGTTAGTTAATGGTACGATAAAGTTAAGGACTGTCCTCGTGACGAACAAAGGAAGTGACTGTGGACGACTCCGCGGAAGATTAACACAATTTGGAGCGGTGCTGAAGTCCGAGCTGCTGCCGACGACAACGGTCTCATAAGGTCTACCACACTCAGTCACACACAGATACACATATATGACCCTTACTTCCCATGCACCATACAACCACATGCGACCTGACCGAACCCTGAGGGACCAGTCGCCTTGGATATAGGTAAGTAAGCTCGGTTTTAATAATCTCCCTGTTGAATGGCAGTAGGATAGAACGCTCCCCCTTATTGTTTATTGTAATTAGAGATTTTCCACTTTGGCTTTAGGAGGCCCGACCTGCATCTGCTTGTGGGATCTTCCTTCAAGGTCCGAGAAGATCCTACTCTTGGATAGGCAGCTGCACGCCGTAACACATGTATTTTATGATATAATAATAACCTTTTTTCTTAGAGTTTTTCTTTGATAAAACTTTTAAACTTGTTTATTGACAAACTTTGAACATGTTCTGGGATTTTGTTGTAAAACCGTGTATACATTGCCCCATAAATGAATTACCGATTCTGTGGAGTCTAGTAACTGGCATTATAATCTTATGTTTGTTCCTAGTGTTTAAAGTATGAACATCCTTATTCTTATTAAAGCTATTTACGTTTTTATGTGCATATGTAGGAAGTATAGTTGAGTATAGTACAGAGACTGATTTTGTAGTTAGGAATAATAATTAATTCGTTTACACGAATTAATTATCCAACGAGTCGAGGATAAACTAGTAACGCAATACGACATGCGCACCGTTCCACGTCAGAGCCAAGACTGTCTAACGGCGGCCGCTCAGTCCGTTTTATACAAGCAGGACGGGCGGCAACGCAAGTGCAATGCCGCAGGTGTGCGGTACACGTGTCGTTTACAAGAATTCTGTCTAGCCAGACCGACGCCACCGCACCTACAACGGTGCAGGTGTCGTCACGGCCATACTGACATGCGTGCGTCCTCGCACGCGCTCCTTCACAATTTTAGTTATCTGTAGACAAAAAAACATCGTTCGACTATCCTGACATAACAGCGTCTGGTCCGGTCTATATTGACCTTCAGACTTGGGTAACAGTCTGTTTTGTTCCGGCAGTAAGCCCTATAAAACTTTAATCATCTTTATGTTTGATCGGAATGATTAGTCTGTAGCTTTTTTCTATTTTCTCTTTTTTTTTTCAAGTACTGTTTTCGCTAGTCCGGAATAACTATTCCCTATAGCCATATCATTGGACCGGCACAAAGCCCTGCAACGATAGTAAGAACTATTTTTTTTCTTACGCTTTTTTTTCAAGTACTATTTATGCTAGTCCGGAATCACTATTCCCTTTAGCTATATCATTGGACCGGCAAACGCCCTGCAATGATAGTAAGAACCACATTTTTTTTCTTACTCTCTTTTTTTTTCAATTCAGTATAGAACAGTTACAGACCAACCATACCGCAAACATGTCCCCGTTACAATCACACAAAAGTGTATCGTGAGGGGCGTAGTGACACGATAACACCTAAGTATGTAAACCAACAGCAACTCGACACATATCCCAGTGCAGCACAGACCAGCCTCCCTGCAACTTCATGTTCCTTTCCTGCACTAGAATAATTACTTCGCTAGAGTATTGCAACGTCTCTAGTATTTTCTAGATGCACAGACACTGCTACCTCTGACTATCGCACGTCCTCGTGCAGTTGACAGTGAACAGCATACGGTCTATCAGTTATCACCACCTGCTAACAGATATTAACTCTTGTTAAATATTACAACGGTCGAACATCCCAAACTTCATTTAAGTCTGGAACGCGCCGATATGGCTACCTCCGGACAAACGCACTACAGCTTTTCGTTCTGCTGCGTTCGTGCCACATTCGCGCCAGCAAGCAGTCGCGCCGTACTAGCGCTAGCGAATCGTCGCACTGCTTTGCAAAATTAAAAGAAATCGAGATAAATGTATTGCGAACCATGGAATTCCGAGCTTCCAAAATTCATCACATATTCTCTTAAGAAACGGCAACTGTATGACATTTGAAAACATTTCAAAAAACGGGAACTATGTGTAGGGACGGATACCATCACATATTTCAAAGGGAAGGAGGCAACCTCGCAAAATCTACGAAAGCCGTCCAAGCCTCAGACGTCCATTTACAGCGCCAAAGCACCATTTGTTCGGCGGCCGCTTGAATTGCCTTGCCGTAAGATCAGCCGATAAGTTACCGACTGTAGCGGTGTAGGCTCAATTTTACTAGCGCTCGGCCGTTCCTGACCATGTTCGATTAGCCGTCACAACAATTTCCTCATTGATCATTGTTGTAGAGACTTCTACGAATCTCTCGACATCAAACCCCAATCTTGTCGACCACACAGTATTCGGAGCAAACTGCAACACTGATCAACACATTAGAACACAAAAATGTCACTTATTATTTTCAATTCCTAGCATGTTAAAGTTAATCCTTTATCTTGGTACATCGCTTAAACGTTTTGAATTTCAAAATATAACAGATGATAATCATGTTTCGCATGAACTATCAAATTACAACAAAACTTGAACAAGTTAATTTTTCATTCAATGCAAACTACGAGTATGACTTGTCTAGAAAGCCTCAGACATTTCTTTCATTTGTTAACATATTTAGGTACGTCAGAAATAATGAAAATACTTGAGGGTACTTTTAATACAAATCGAACAAAAGGATTTATCTTTTGGCTTAAATAATTTCACTTTATCTTTTCTCTACACTTTAATGATACGACAATAACGTAAGTAGGACAGCAAATTTTATTACGGTATTTAACATAAAAAGAGATCCATCAATGCGAAATGCATTATAGCCTTTACAAATGTAATAATTCTCATACTATTCGAAGATTATATGTGGGCAATAAGGGGGACTTTATTCCACTTCTGATGTAGGAAGTATAGTTGAGTATAGTACAGAGACTGATTTTGTAGTTAGGAATAATAATTAATTCGTTTACACGAATTAATTATCCAACGATTCGAGGATAAACTAGTAACGCAATACGACATGCGCACCGTTCCACGTCAGAGCCAAGACTGTCTAACGGCGGCCGCTCAGTCCGTTTTATACAAGCAGGACGGGCGGCAACGCAGGTGCAATGCCGCAGGTGTGCGGTACACGTGTCGTTTACAAGAATTCTGTCTAGCCAGACCGACGCCACCGCACCTACAACGGTGCAGGTGTCGTCACATACATTAGATTTTCATAAATATATTGCGATGCCAATATCAGTCGCATTACGTCATAGCAAAATTCCATAGAGCATTAACGCTACGAAAGTAATTAAAATACTCTAATCTAGCTGTCTCAACATCTGTGAGACTTCTAATCTTTCTTACAGCATATGCTGTAGAACTAAGTCTGCTTTCTAATTTAGATATATGGAGGCCCCATTGAAGTTTCGCGTCAATAGTAATACCAAGAAAAACAGTAGTATCAACAAGACTCAACTCCTCCCCATTTAAGAGCACATTGGTATTCGAATGTTTTACATTAGGTATTGTAAATTTAATACATTTTGTCTTATTGCCGTTTAAGAGCATTATATATGACGGCACGTGCACCATTGCACGTGCGGTGGCGTCGGTGTAGCTAGACAGAATTCTTGTAAATAACACGTGCTCCGCACACCTGCACCATTGCACCTGCGGTGGCGCCCGTTTAGCTTGTATAAAACGGACGGAGCTGCCGCCGTTAGGACAGTCCTGGCTCTGACGTGGAACGGTGCGCTTGTCGTATTCCGTTACTAGTTTATCCTCGACTCGTTGGATAATTAATTCATGTAAACGAATTAATTATTATTCCTAACTACAAAATCAGTCTCTGTACTATACCCACTATACTTCCTACATATACATCGTTATAATTAATTGACTGCCGTTTGAGTTTGAAAATTATAAAGGTATCGTCAGCAAATAATACTATATCGTGATTAACCCATACAAGATAAGGTAAGTCATTAATATAGATTAAGAACAGGAATGGGACAAGAATTGAGCCCTGAGGAACGCCCATTGATACTACCGATCCGGAGGAACCTTTAACACGACCATTTGATCACGACTTTTTAAGTTCTGTTACTTAAATATAAGATCACAGAAAATACCTAAGGCTTGTTAATTCTCCCAGGCATTAAAAATATATTTTATAAGCTTAACACCCGCGTCAGACGTCGAGCGACCCCTTGTAAAACCAAATTGGTTTTTATGAAGTAATTTATTTGTGTTTTAGTACTAAATGAGGTATAATTATAAATTATAGGGATAGCCGTGTTTTCGTTAATCCAACAGTCAATTTTCTGAATTTCAAGTTCAGCTAAGAATATTAAGAATGTTTCTACGAGACATTGAATGCTACGAATGTTAACTGTTATGATATTCAATGAATTACTACCTAAATTTTTAAAACCAGTATCGTTTCTTAAGCATGCAAGATCATTTGCGATTACACAACTGATGTCACCGGCAGTGTCAATTTCACTAATCTTTATGTATAAAAATTACGTGTCACATTGTTTGTCCGCGAGGAACTCCTAAACTATTGAACTGATTTCAATGAAATGTTGCACACTGAGTGCACTTTGGTCCAACTTGAGAGATATGATAGTTTTTATCCCAATATGTGACCCTAAAATTTTTTTCTTGCGAATTGACGGATTTTTTATAGAACAAAGAGTCATCGGAAAAAGCAGAACAACGTCTACCTGGCCAGCTAGTTATATCTAAATTTAAACTATTCAATTTGAATAAATTAATATAATACGTTCTCTCGAGTTTGGTTATATGACTTAACATTCCATAAGTTACTTTTATAGACTTATTAAATTGTTTGGTCGGAAGGGTCATTTAAATTATACGTGGTAGAGCCATGCTGCAGCTATATTAGTACTATCATTGTAGCACGAATGGGTCGGTTCAACCGGGGAAGGACTACGCTCACACACAATACCAGCGTAAAATAGCAGCTTAACACTGCTGTGTTTCGTATGGTGCGTGTAGAGAAAAGGAGACCATTTTTCTGGAAAAGAGACATTCCATTTTAGTACTCACGGGTGACAACGCATCTGCATTTTAATTCGCAATCGAGGATAGATGTGGATGTCTATGAGCCACAGCAACCGTTTACCATCAGGTGGACTGTGTGCTCGTTTGTCACCCTATCCTATAAAAAAAATTGATTTAATATATATTTGTATTCATTTGCAAGAAATATAAGTAACAAACACACATCCATCGAATACATAACCATTAATCAAAAAGTTTATTATGGCTTACAATTAAGTCACATAAACGCGCTGCTCACGTGACTTATACGACTTAATGAATATTAGTCACTGGTATTATGACTGTATGATTATGACTGTCTAGCCTTTTGCAATAATTTACATACGGACGATTGCATGCTTCTTCTCCCCGCGTAGCCTGCTCCTTGCAATCCTATTCCCCACCTATAATGAACGTTGGACGAAAAATATACTGCGCACCACGGCCTTATACTCAACATTTTATTTGTGAATAAACGTGTGATCTCGCGCCGAAAAATTATGTAGTGGAGAAGTGCGACTAACTGTTTGTCTGGTTCCTGTGCCGATCGGTAATGTACTACTGTTTTGCCTACTATTATCCTTTTGCATTTCCTAAATATTATTTCGTTTAATATTATATTCATAACAATGACCTGAATGATGATTAGTCATTCAGTTCATCGTTTCAGACATATATGAGTAATTTATATGACAGTGTTTTATATAATTGCCGGTTGTGACATTAATTATGCACGACCTACAATTAATACGCTACTGACATCTATTTCTTAACGTAATGGACTGACGTGAAAGATTATTCTAATATATTTCAATAATAATTCATATTTACCTGCTCGCATTTCTGGGATCTAAGTTCTGTTTCTTCCATTGTTGTAGTTTTTCGCGTTCTTTCACTTCTTTTAAAAATACCTGGAAAATATACGTATTGAAATTGTGAGATAATATTAAAAAAAGGAAAGAACTCGAAATATTTTTACTTCAAAAAACTGTATTTGTTTAGGTTATATTTTCTTCTTATTACTTTTGTCTTAATCAAAATATAATATTTTGTTTATTTTATAACATTGAGATTGCATTATTATAAAGTCTCTTCCAACTTTCGATTTGACTTCTTTTAAGTTCTTTGAAAACGCAAAACAAACGTTTACCAACGATAAAAGTAGCTATAAATTAAATAATAAAGCAAAACTTTAATATAGGCACAGTGTAAAGACAGTTTAATAGTTGGGAAACTAATGCACTTGCGGGGCGGGGGTGGGGGGCGACCTTGTGTCGGCGCACTGCATTCAGTCTGATAGACAATACATGCGGTTGGCGCGACCATATTTCATACTACTTATTTAACTAATTCGAAGTGCCGTTTTCGAAAAATATAATATCTATAATGGTGGATTACTGTTACCGTTATATGAGAATGACGGCCATGCTTATGTTTTCCCTCATTTTCTTTTTTTGATATAATTGGTTATCCGAACGCGTATGCACTACATAATTAAATTTAACAATCTAAAACTGAAAACATCTGCAAAAAGAAAGTGTCACGAAAATATTTGGCAGTGCAACACGCGTAAATATAATTTTTCTGGTAGTAATAAAAATGATCTCGTTCAATAAATGCTTTTAACTTATAAGTGTACATACATATAAGTTAAAAGCATAATTTTAATAAATGATAATGAGTAATATGATATCCAAATATTCTCTCCCTATAATATTCTTAATTTCGTCACAATCCTTTAACGTGCACGCCGTTCCCGTAAATAACTACGCGGGCGGCTGCATCGTCTGAAATCAAAGTTGTTTCACAACCGTTAGCTCTTTTAGCTGTGGTATGGAAATTTTAAACTAAGCACACGTTAAAAATTGATCTACGATCGATACGATCTACTTATGTTGTTTGCAATAGGGTTAAAATGTCAAACCTGTGCGATGCCACTCTCGATCTTGGCCAGCTCGAGTTCCTCGCGGCGCAGTTTGTTGTCGACGCCATTAACCTCTCCGTTGGGTTTCCCATCTTCCTCATCACTATCGGTTACGCCTTTGAACGTTTCTGACCGTCGTCTCCTTCGCTCTGATAAAAAAGCAGAACAATTGCTGATATAATTTTACTTACGTCCACTATGCCTTTACTGCCTCCTTCGTTTAGTGGTCGTACACGTGGCTGCTGCTCATGAAGTCCTGGGTTCAAATCCCAGGTCGGGCCAATATCAGTTATACTGAGTTTTTCTGTCAAGAAATTCCCAGTAGCAACCCGGAGTCAGGAAGATGGCAGTGTTTTCACCTTAGTCCTGCGCCTGATCTCTCTTCAGTCGTGTCGGTATACTTTTTTATTAGACTATCATCATCATCATCATCATTACAGCCCTTCACAAGTCCACTGCTGAACATAGGCCTCCCCCAAAGAATGCCACAAAGCACGGTCCTGAGCCACCTGCATCCATCGACTTCCTGCATGTCTTACCAGGTCGTCACTCCATCTCGTGGGGGGACGCCCTACACTTCGCCTACCGGTACGAGGCTGCCACTCGAGAACCTTTCTTCCCCATCGGTTGTCGGTTCTTCGAGCTATATGGCCGGCCCATTGCCACGTCAGCTTACTAATCCGTTGGGCTATGTCGGTTACTCTGGTTCTACTGCGGATATCCTCATTCCTAAGTTTATCACGCAGAGAAACTCCGAGCATAGACCTTTCCATAGCTCGCTGAGCGACCTTGAGCTTCCTCATCCGGCCAGCAGTGAAGGACCACGTCTCAGTTCCGTATGTCATCACTGGCAACACGCACTGGGTGTACAGTCTCGTTTTCAAGGTTTGAGGTATACCTGACGAGAAGATGTGCCGTAATTTCCCGAACGCTGCCCAACCGAGTTGAATCCGTCGATTGACCTCTCGGTCGAAGTTGGACTTACCTAGTCGGACTATTTGTCCCAGGTAAACATACTCGTCAACAACTTCGAGCTTAGTGTTCCCAACAACTACCGGCATAGGTGTGACATGGCCATTAAACATGATCTTAGTTTTGTCCATGTTCATCTTAAGACCTATCCGTTGGGAAACACTATTGAGGTCATTGAGCATAGTGCTTAGGTCCTCCAGCGATTCTGCCACAAGGACTATATCGTCGGCAAATCGAAGGTGAGTGATGTACTCGCTATTGATGTTGATACCGTATCCTTTCCAGTCCAGAAGCTTGAAAACGTCTTCCAATGCAGCGGTGAAAAGTTTCGGGGATATGACGTCACCCTGTCTTACACCTCTCTGCAATTGGATAGGTTTCGTACTCTGGTTCTGTACTCGGATAGCCATCGTAGCCCTACTGTACAAGCACTTCAACACTTCGATATACCGACAGTCAACTTGGTACCGCTGAAGGGACTGCAGCACCGCCCAAATTTCGACGGAATCAAAGGCTTTCTCATAGTCCACATACGCCAGACATAGTGGCAAATTGTACTCTTCGGACTTCTGTACAATTTGCCGAAGGGTATGTATGTGGTCTATGGTGCTAAAGCCCTTTCGGAAACCGGCTTGTTCGGGAGGCTGGAAGTCGTAAGTCTGCGCGCGAGACGATTCGTAATGACTCTCGAAAACAGCACGTAGACGCAGCTCAGAAGGGAAATCGGTCTGTAGTTCTTCAAGAGAGCGTTGTCACCTTTCTTGAAGAACAAGACCACCGCACTTCTGCTCCACGCCTCCGGTGTAATGCCACCATGGAGGACGGAATTAAAGAGCTTCTGAAGGACTTCAAGTACCGGTTTTCCACCCGCTTTCAGAAGCTCCGCTGTAATTCCATCCTCGCCTGGGGCCTTACCGTTTTTAAGGTGCTGGAGAGCCATTCTAATCTCGCTCAGACTGACGTCCGGGATATCTTCAGAATAGTGTCGGATGAGACTCGCTCTTGGATCGTTACTCACACTTGCGTGTAGCTCCAACGATGACGTGTACAACTGCCCATAGAACCTCTCAATCTCACTCAAGATCTCAGGTGTCCCGGAAACGATGCTGCCACATTCTGTCTTCAGCTTTGACAGTTGGCTCTTTCTGGCAGACAGATCTCTGGCAAAGACTTTGGAGCCCTGGTTCCGCTCGATCGCTTCTTCAATACGAGCTGTATTGAAGTTGCGCAAGTCCCGCCGCATGCATTTGGAGATCTGTCTGTTCAGATGCCTGTATGCTGTCAAGTCTGTTGAAGAATGTAGCTTCATCTCCCGTCTAACAGCCATGAGATTAAGAGTGTGATCGGAGAGTTTTTGTGTTCTTCTGCGGCGGGTCTTGCAGAACTTAGCTCCGACCGCATGGACAGTTTCCACGAGCTTGTCATTCATATCGTCCACTTCATTGCAGTCTTCTAGGCACTGAAAACGGTTTTGTAACTCGAGCTGAAAGGTTTCGGGACTTTGGATTAGAGCACGAGGGGGACGGAGCGTTGACTTCATCAGACGAGACCTCTCCAACTTAACGTTTAGGTTCAGTGTGCCTCTAACCATTCGGTGATCGCTACCAGTTTTCACCCTCGCGATCACGGAGACATCACCGAACAGTTGTCGTCTGGTCGTCATAATGAAGTCAATCTCATTTTTTGTCGAACCGTCGGGGCTCGACCAGGTCCACTTCCTGTGGGGCCGCTTCTGGAAGAAAGAGTTCATCATAAAGAGTCCCTCTTTCTCCATGAAGTCGGCCAGCTGCTGGCCCCTTGGGTTCCGTTGCCCTATTCCAAATTTCCCTACTTTCAGCTCACCGTTCTCTCTTGTGCCTAGTTTTGCATTAAAGTCTCCCATTAACACCGTATATTGGGTTTTGGAGGAATGCATGGCTCTAGAGATATCCTCATACATTTCCTCCACCTCCTCATCGGGGTGTGCCGAGGTTGGTGCGTAAACCTGTATGACCTTCAGCGAATACCGTTTGGTGGTTTTGAGTATAAGGTACGCCACCCTCGTCGACACACTCCCGATCTTTACAACGTTGTTAACGAGAGACTTGTGGACGATAAATCCGACACCTCCTTGGGACAGATGGTCGTCCTCCCGGTGATAGAGCAAGTTGCCGGATTCGAGGATTACCGTGTCCTCCCCCTCTCTTCGGACTTCGGATAATCCTATAATATGCCAGCGCAACTTGTCTATCTCTTCTTCCAGCTCCACGATCTTCTCGTCAGTCCTCAGGGTGCGTGCGTTGTACGTTGCCAGGTCGAGTCGTCTAAAGTGGCAACCGAACCTCCACCGGAGATTCTTAGCACCCCCTGCCCCGCCGTTACCATGGTCACCACCGTAGCCAGGAATAGCGGGGCCGCCGGGGACTGGGGGCCGTTTCTTTATTAGACTATGAGAGTGAGGAAATAGAGAGTGCACCTATCGTTACGCATACGTTTGGTTATTGTTAACCTGTCCTGCGCAGATGGTTATTCTTCGTTAAGACTGGCCGCCGTGACCGAAATTCGGTCTGGAGGACATTACATTTACATCCATTATAAGACCTCAAATCAAAATAATGTGTATGTCACACAAATACCAGAAGCTGTTGGGAAGACTACGCTCGGAGTAGGTTACGAGAATGTTCACCTATGGTTAAATACTACTGGAAAATCGATTATTTTTCACATACCTAATAAAAATGTGAACTCACCTGGATCTGTGTAGGGGTACGGTGGAGCGGGGAAGTCATCTCGTTCTATCTTTGGTTGTGTCCCAGGCGGAGGCTTATATGCTGAGGGATAGTGCGATAGTTCTATGGGTTCCTGAAAATGATGACAATTGAATTTTACGTTTTATTTTGGTAATTATTTATTTATTGTTTCTTGATTTTACACCTAAAAAGGATCAAAAGGCAGATATAATAAAAGAAGCATTATCTATTAATTTACCCGGAATCTATGGAAACTCTGGATGTTTTTAAGTGGTAGAGCCACGCTAGAGATATATTATGGTTGTAGCACGAATGGGTCGGCTCGACCGTGGAAGGACTTCGCTCTTACAGAATACCTGCGTACTCGTAAAATGGCTGCTCAATACTGCTGGGCTTCGTATGGTGAGTGTAGAGAACTGGAGACCCTTTTACTGGAAACGAGGCATTCCATCTAAGACCTCAGGGGCGACAACGCATCTGCATTTTGATACTTATTCGAGGATAGATGTAGATGTCTATGGGCCACTCCACTTTCCATCAGTTTTTCTGTGTGCTTGTTTATCACTCTTATCCTACAAAAAAATTTACCTCATTGTTCATGTGCGGAGACTTCGGACGTGGTGTCTCGCTTCGCATAGAGTCGACAAGCACTCGCATCCCTGGCCGAGATGAAGCTTTGCTGCCAGGTCGTGAACTCGTACGTATGCTAGCAGATGCTGCGTATAAAAAAGGAATTTTGATGAGGCCGTTTCTATTTTTCTTTGAAAGTGTTATACATTTATAATCGAAGTATACAGAATGTTCGGAAGGTCGGTGTAAAATCTTGAGGGGGGACAGATCGTCTTGTGGGACACATTTTTGAGCAGGTAACCTTAATTTCTAGTGACGTGAAAATTATGATTTTTGACAAATACCTAATAATTTGGTATTTAATAACGATGAATCCGGCTACAATCTGTACATAAAACCTTGTTTTTATTTAAGCTTAATGTGTATTCAATCGATAAACACTAATATCATCAACTGTAATGACATCATTGACTAAAAGACATGCTGAAGATTTAAAAATTAAAGGAAAGTTAAAGTAACTTTCTTATTAACGCGTTTAAAGAAACGAAAGTAGACGTACACATTTAAACATTTTTAAAAACACCTAGAACTCATGCACTTTCTATTGGTGTATTGCACATGAAGATAACTGCTTATTTCTCAGTACTAGAGCACCTAAACCAAATCGAAGTCCGGTTTTACAAAAAGTTGCGGTGGTATAATTTTTAATATTATTAAAAACAAGTTAATAAACATTTAAAGTTCATGTTTGAAATGTGAACCTTGGTTCCAAATGCATTTTTGGGCCTATTTCGCACTTCAGTGCAGTGATTAATCTTTTGTTAAACGTTTTTGAGTCGTTATTTCTTCAGAGTAAACTAGCATTCTGTCTTGATCCCACACATGGAAATCCATAGGGAGTGAAACGACGGGGAGCAAATGGACTCTATGTTGACTTTATTAAATGAGGCTAAGATGACTATTCCAGTCTTGAGGACAGTATTCCAGGATACTTCTCATTAATGTATTATATAGCAATGTAATAGTTTTAGGGTGCTTAAATTGTCTAGAATTCCACATAATAAAATTCATAATTTTGGAGAACATTTTTATGATATCATCTAGGTGAGTATTAAAACTTAATCTGCTGTCAATCATAACGCTAAGGTGTCCAATAAAATAAGCCAGTTCAAAATGGGTGTTATTTATTTTATATCGGAATAAATAAGGTTCTTCGTTACGAGAGAAATTAATGATGTGAACCTGATTCACATTCAATAATATTTTATTATCTCTACACCAATTACACAATCTATCAATGTCCTCTTGGAGTAATACGCTATCATTGACGTTTCGTTCGAAATTAAAAAGCAATAAACTACATTATTATAATTACCGGGTGTTTGTGAAACGCTCCCGAAAACAAAGATAGATGATAGTACTAAGGATACCTTTGATCACGGGTCACAAATAAATTCGATCCCGAAGAAAAAAATCATCTTTTCATAACATTTGATTAACTTTATTCACGCTCCATCATGTTAGTACAGCTAAATGAAACGATAATTTCATTAAAAAAAAAATCATGAAAATACTAAAACATAAAACCAACAGTGGAATTACAATGAATGAATGACTAGGGGTCAATGTACGCCCGGACGCCGAATTCGCTCGGGCCGCAGCTAGCGATGGTACCATAATATCTCATAATTTACAACACTTGTCTAAATACCTAACTTATCTACTTAACTTACTATTTTGCCACTGTGTTTGTCTCCACCTAGCCACTTTATTCACAGGTTAAGTAAACCAAATACCTGGTCCGATTCCCCGCTAATAAAAAAAATACTTAAATGAAATGTTAACAAGATTAGAGTCATGCTTTTTTAGCCATCGTGTAGGTATGTTTATTATTCTGATGTTATTATTTAGATTGTTTGTTTGATTTGTTTATAATTCAGATATGTACCTATTCAAATGAGTTCCGTATTAAGTTATTTAAAAAAAATTAGGTATGAAACAGCTTACGGATCTAAATCCTCCGTGACCTTATGACATTCTCCAACGCACATTAACATGTTGCCGTATTCACGAGCACTATAAACGCACCTACGCGTTAAGCATTATTAAAACAAAACGAGAACACAAAACGTTACAACAAGAATAATAACAACATGAATTTAATAAACAAAACGATTGAACTGTCGCTCATGCGCACGTGACAGTCAACATGGAACTGTCTTAAAACTAAAATTAATAATCAATCCCGCCAAAACAAATGCGCACGAAGCATTTATCCTTGAAGCACTGAGCACTTCCACAGACCAAGAAACCGTTACGACATTGCCAACGTTTATTTAATTTATAAGTTTAGTTCCCTTCCTTTTCCCTTATCCCTACGACTAATCTTCATATGGAATTTAGAAATTGTAGTTGTCATTTTTAATACAATTACACAATCAATTGTACCCTGACACAACAAGCAGTTTTTTACTACAAAAATTATACTGAAATTAATAAACGTACCTAATTGGGTAATCAGTACTCACACAATTATAAACACTATTTCTTCGTTATCTTTGATTTTGTATAAGAAAATAGAAATGAAATGGTACTGAATAATTAAATAGTTAAAATCAATTGCAATTATGAACGACAGTTAATTAATCTATCAGAATCAATGTAAAAAATAATACTTTTACTTTATTTTAATTGACTTTCCGTATTTAGTCCGACCAATACTTTGAATTTAAAAAGAAGTCCGTCAACATTATTAAAAATTACTTGCAAGTTTTATTGTGATTGCCGCCTCTAATTCTTATGTCGCCGGCAAACTAAATTTCAGTGCAACATGGCAGCGTTGCCAACACCAATTTGTCAAATTCCCCGAAAATACATGTCAAATTCCCCAATTTAAGGACATAACTTGAACAGTTTCCCCACAAATTTCCCTTAATTTTATTTTAAGAAATGAAAAAACTTTCAACTAATTTTATAAGATTTACTTTTTAACTAACATTGTTTTTCTTAAAATTAAAAATAAAGAAATGAAAAGCATTAAATGATACACACAAGTTGCCAAAATAAATCCGAAAATTAAATATGGTGCAATGAAGATAATTAAAAACGGGGGTCATTCGATATTCATAAGTAACCTAATGTTAATTAACAAAATGTTAAGATAAGTATTTAGATTTCTTGAAAATAGGTTCTGACTTTATCGATTTTCAAAATCCCCGTATTTTCCTGCATAATACCAATCCCCATAAAATCTCCAACCAACTTTAAATTCCCCGCAATTTTGGGAATTCCCCACATGTTGGCAAAGCTGACATGTGTAAATTCCACAGCGCGAGGCGACACGAGCCGGCCGAGCAGCGGTAGCGCGTGTGTGAAAGGGAAGGGTAGAGTGAGTAGGCATTGTTTCGCACCGAGCTAGATAAAGAGTTCGGCATCCGCGAAAATATTGACCCTATTGCCAACTGATTTTATCTTAAGTTTCACTGCTGGTTTTATGATTAAGTATTTTCGTTTTTTTTAATGAAATTATCGTTTTAATTAGCTGTACTAACATGATGGAGCGTGAATAAAGTTAATAAAACGTTGTGAAAAGATGAGTTTTTTCCTCGGGATCGAATTTATTTGTGACCTATGATCAAAGGTATCCTTAGTATTATCATCTGTCTTCGTTTTCGGGAGTGTTTCACAAACAACCGGTATAGTGTAGTGTCATGTGGACTTCCCCTACCCCCCTTTCGACAATATTTATTAGTTTTAAGTGTAGAATGAGGGCGAGTATAATTAAAGACAGCAAGAATAACGTGTCTCTTATCAATAACATCTTTATTACATTACAATAGAAAACAAGAGTGGACCAAGGTTTGAACCTTGAGGAATACCTGATGTGACCACAAATGTTTTCGATCTAGCTCCGTTATCAAAGAAAAATGATTGGCGGTCTTTTAAATAGGATGCAAGCCACTGTAAATCAGAACTCCCAATACCAAAGTGGGACAATCTATCAAAAAGTATTTCATGGTCTACCTTGTCCAATGTCTTGCTAAAATCAGTTTTATATTGTATCAACTTCGAAGTCGACCAATTTCGTGTTTGTTGATCTACGTCTGATAAATCCATGCTGCTTGTTTGTAAGCTGAGTTTTAACATGAGTGTATAGATAATACTTTCAAACACATTTGAGAAATAGATATAATTGATATTGGTTGGTATAATTTCTTATGTCTCGCATAGAATTATCCTTATGAATTGGCACAATTTAAGTTTCACTCACTTCCATGGAGGTGCAAGAAGTGAGGTATCTAGAATTTTAAAAACTATCGACTTGAACAAATCAGCTGGACTAAACGGTATCCCTGCTATCTTAATCGTACGTTGTGCGAACTATATTACTTTGCCGTTCCTTATAAGAAGGCATGGTTTAAAGTATTTGGATAAATGTGTTTATTACTCCAATACATAACGAAAGACCTAAATATGAGGCAAAACATTACTTATCGTCCTATTTTGGTGAAGCGTGGCGGGCTCGCTGGCCAGGTAGGAGTACGTGGTGATGCGCACTCACAGGTGTACACAGTGTGCACAGTGTACTCACAGGGCGGGCGGTGGAAGTGCGGCGAGGTGGGCGGGCGGTCGTAGGGCTGCACGCAGCGGCGCAGCGTGGCGGGCTCGCTGGCCAGGTACGAGTACGTGGTGATGCGCGCCGGCGACCAGCCGCCCCAGCGCCCCGTGCCGTTCGGCCCAGGAGACGTGCCGCGGTACCCGTACTGCAACACCAAAGACCCATACATGGACACGGAACACTCTCGTAGGAAACGACCCAAGTAACCCCGTGATCAAATCGAGATCAAAATCCGACCATCGCGTCTCTTATTTATCGTAACAGTTTACTATACATACATAATAAATTGCTCGGGCACACCTTTGTGACAAGTAAAATTAAAAAAGGTATCTTTAACAAAAATATTGTACGGTCCAAACACTCTTAAGTACCAATTGGGAAATATTAAGTTCATACAACAAAAATACTTTTATAATAATATCGAGCATGATAATAAGATAAGAAAGGAAGCATCGCAACTAACAGCAAAATTTTAATTTTACACCCTTTTTTAATCAAAAGGGTATTCTGACGGTACGTGGACGTTTAGAACACTCTTCTCTTTCTGAAGACTCAAAACACCACGGCTCGAAGGACCAAAAATAATATACGGCCAGTTACCAGTTTGCGACTCGTAGACCTTATTTGATAGTTAAGTTGTTTATAGTTATGTAATTTAAAGTTAGTTTAAGACGATGGTACGTAAGTGAGTACTCTACTACTGCCATAGGTATATATACGTATGAGTGGCGTATAAAGTAAGCACACGTATATGTCGTATTGTTGTAACAACCGCGTCAGCATAAAATAAATTTATGGCATTTGGACCGTACAAATATAATGACTTAAATACTAATAAATTAAACATTGTAGAATTTTTTTATAAATTTTTGGAAAGAGAAAAGTGGCGTAGCATTTTAATAACCATAAGGGATCATCAGCATTTGATGTTTCGTAACGAACTATACCGCTTAAATATCACTATAAAAAAACAACATTACTTTTTCTGTATCCCTAGAATCAATTCCAAAAATTACAAATCAACTTTACCTTTCTTTTTATATTTGATATCTGAAAACTCTTAAAAACCCGAACAGAAACAGAGATCCAGTGGTGAAGGTTTAATATACAATACATAGATAGGAACGAACAAATAAGTACAAATTATCTGCTCCCTATTATACGTTAATATTACTTGTTAAATTGTATGAGTTAAAGATAGGAAAAAGATTACAGCATTTCTTAGACCAAAAAGCAATAAAAATAAAAGTTAACATTTTCACTACAAATTGGAGTTAAGTATAGCAATAACACCATATTGAGTTTTCCACTCTTTTATCAGTGGTTTTAATTATTATAACTAAAAGCAAAAACAAATAATTAATGTTTTGATCTAAATATGCATAGTTCAAGGTAACTATGCATATTTAGATCAATATGCATAGATACAAGGCATGCAAAAGATGCAAGGCTTGTAACATTTATTTGCTTTTGTAACCTGCCCTCTTGTCTGATAAATGCTGTCGAAGCTGCAGTTCATTTCAGTCACTTATACAAAAAAGGGCTCGACAAGTCAAAAAGATAAAATAAAAAGAAACAAAAATTTTCTGCTTTTTGGTCTAAAAAATGCACCAAGCTTTTTCCTATCTTTAAGTCGTAAAATTTTACTAAAAATTATTAAACGATGTGGAAAAATCGTAATTATTAGTTCATTGTTATATATTATGTATTTTTGGTTCAAGAGCTGGCGACGAATTTTGGGAAGGTCCTTTTGGCAAGTTGAAATTGAGAAAAAATATAATTTCGTGAATTGGCGAATCATTTTCCCCGAGTCCAAGAGAGCGTTTGCGGTTATTTCGTTAATGCGCAAAAAAAATGTTTTTTTGGCAACTTGATTTTAACTTTATGTTTTAATTTAGTATTTATATAATTTAAATTACCAGAGTATTACCAGACAGGAGTCTGGTAATACTCTGGTAATTAAGTAAGTCTAAAATATCTAAGGAGACTTAGATATTTTATTAAATTTCCCAACGCTCAACTTCAAAACGCTCTTCCAGACTCGCAGAACTGGATTCGCCAATTGACGAAATTAACAAATTGGACAAATTGGAGTTAAGTATAGCAATAACACCATATTGAGTTTTCCACTCTTTTATCAGTGGTTTTAATTATTATAACTAAAAGCAAAAACAAATAATTAATGTTTTGATCTAAATATGCATAGTTCAAGGTCATCATCATCATCATTACAGCCCTTCACAAGTCCACTGCTGAACATAGGCCTCCCCCAAAGAATGCCACAAAGCACGGTCCTGAGCCACCTGCATCCATCGACTTCCTGCATGTCTTACCAGGTCGTCACTCCATCTCGTGGGGGGACGCCCTACACTTCGCCTACCGGTACGAGACTGCCACTCGAGAACCTTTCTTCCCCATCGGTTGTCGGTTCTTCGAGCTATATGGCCGGCCCACTGCCACTTCAGCTTACTAATCCGTTGGGCTATGTCGGTCACTCTGGTTCTACTGCGGATATCCTCATTCCTAAGTTTATCACGCAGAGAAACTCCGAGCATAGCCCTCTCCATAGCTCGCTGAGCGACCTTGAGCTTCCTCATACGGCCAGCAGTGAAGGACCACGTCTCAGTTCCGTAAGTCATCACTGGCAACACGCACTGGTTGTACAATTTCGTTTTAAGGTTTTGAGGTATGTCTCACGAGAAGATGTGTCGTAGCTTCCCGAACGCTGCCCAGCCGAGTTGAATCCGTCGATTGACCTCTCGGTCGAAGTTGGACTTACCTAGTCGGACTATTTGTCCCAGGTAAACATACTCGTCAACAACTTCGAGCTTAGTGCTTCCAACAACTACCGGCATAGGTGTGACATGAACATTAAACATGATCTTTGTTTTGTCCATGTTCATCTTAAGACCTATCCGTTGGGAAACACTATTGAGGTCATTGAGCATAGTGCTTAGGTCCTCCAGCGATTCTGCCATAAGGACTATATACCTCCACCGGAGATTCTTAGCACCCCCTGCCCCGCCGTTACCATGGTCGCCACCGTAGCCAGGAATAGCGGGGCCGCCGGGGACTGGGGGCCGTTTCTTTGTTACTGTCATTCATAGGGGGGTATTTGCCATAGTTGCCACGCTTGGCGAGCGGGTTGGCAACCGCAGTTTTTTTATTGTAATTTATCTATTATCAGGAAGATGCTGCTGCCCATCTCCTGCCTGTTTCCCTTTGTCGCCTTTTACGACACCCACGGGAGGATATGGGGTAGTGGATATTCTTGACCGCCACTACACGGCATAGTTCAAGGTAACTATGCATATTTAGATCAATATGCATAGATACAAGGCATGCAAAAGATACAAGGCTTGTAACATTTATTTGCTTTTGTAACCTGCCTTCTTGTCTGATAAATGCTGTCGAAGCTGCAGTTCATTTCAGTCACTTATACAAAAAGGGGCTCGACAAGTCAAAAAGATAAAATAAAAAGAAACAAAAATTTTCTGCTTTTTGGTCTAAAAAATGCACCAAGCTTTTTCCTATCTTTAAGTCGTAAAATTTTACTAAAAATTATTAAACGATGTGGAAAAATCGTAATTATTAGTTCATTGTTATATATTATGTATTTTTGGTTCAAGAGCTGGCGACGAATTTTGGGAAGGTCCTTTTGGCAAGTTGAAATTGAGAAAAAATATAATTTCGTGAATTGGCGAATCATGTTCCCCGAGTCCAAGAGAGCGTTTGCGGTTATTTCGTTAATGCGCATTTGCAAAAAAAAAAATGTTTTTTTGGCAACTTGATTTTAACTTTATGTTTTAATTTAGTATTTATATAATTTAAATTACCAGAGTATTACCAGACTCCTGTCTGGTAATACTCTGGTAATTAAGTAAGTCTAAAATATCTAAGGAGACTTAGATATTTTATTAAATTTCCCAACGCTCAACTTCAAAACGCTCTTCCAGACTCGCAGAACTGGATTCGCCAATTGACGAAATTATATTTTTTCACAATTTCAACTTGCCAAAGGGACCTTTTCAAAATTCGTCGCCAGCTCTCCGACTATTTCATTAAGCATTTCTTTACTCGATAATTTTTGCGGTTTTAAGAATTTTTTAGATATCAAATATAAAGAGAAATGTAAAGTTGATTTTTTATTTTTGGTGTTGGTTTCAATGATGTCGAAACATTTATGTTGTTTTGTTTTATATGGTGATATTTTACTGGCTGTAGTTCGCTACGAAACATCAATCGATGATTAAAACCACTGATGAAGAAATGGACAACTCGATGTGGTATACGATATAAATAACAATAAGAAAAATGATGGTGTGTAGTGGCGGCGTAATAATATCTACTACCCACATCATCCCGTGGATATCGTAAAAAGCGACAGAGGGAAAGTGAAACAGAAGATGGTCAGCATCTTCCTGACAACAACTGATAATAATAAAAACTGTGATTGCTAACTCTTCTGCTAAGCGTGGAAACTGTACCAAAATACTCATATGAAGCATTCTTCAGGGGTGATCTTTATTCATCAGTGGACTTTTGATACGCTGTAATGAATTTAAAATTAAAAAAAATTTAAACATAGGATAAAATAAATAAATTTGTCTGCCTTTAATCAATGTCCTATAAGTTATTCTACACACAAAAGCAACAATAACAAGTAGAAATTGAAGAAATCAGATAATTAAATTTTAAAAATTAATAATTAAGTTAAATTGACAACATTTAAAGCAAAGACGAAAGGCAAAACTTAAAAATAAAATAAAACAAAATAAAACGGACCTTCCGTGTCAAGCTACTGTAGGGGCTGCAGTAGGAGCCGTTGACACTCGGCGTGCGCGAGCGCATTGAGAACTGTGCAAGAGTACACCGGTCAATCGTCTCCCTCATAATACAAATCAGATCCTTTGTTAAATAAACTGAAAAACTCAATATAACTTTAAAAAATTATAACAAGATATAAAGAAATTTAAATAATAAAATTATAGATAAAAATGATATATTTAAGATAAACTAATAAAATTGTAAAAACTTTTTTCATATAATTTTGGATTGATCACAATTTTCAGCAGTGCAAATGTATGTGTCCGTGTTCTAAACTTTTCACTGTCCCCTCTTTTTCTTTCTATGTATTTATGTATGTGTCTACATATATTTCTCTCTGTGGGTGTGTGCGTTATCCTCTCTATTAATGTTTACGCCTTTTTCTGCTCTGCCTGTATGTGTCTGTGTGCGTGAGTGTGTTTTTATGCGCGTGTGTACGTGTGCATGTGTTTGTGTGTGTGCCTGTGAGTATGTATGCACATGTCGGTGTGCGTATGCGTGTTCGTGTGTGCAGGTGTGTGCGTGCACCTGCAGCTCGGAGCAGGCGCGGTGGAGCAGGCGCGGGTGCCAGATGTACGCGTGTGTACGTGTGCGTGTATGTGTACGTGTGGCTGTGCGTGTGTGCGCACCTGCAGCTCGGAGCAGGCGCGGGTGCCAGATGTACGCGTGTGTACGTGTGTGTGTACGTGTGGCTGTGCGTGTGTGCGCACCTGCAGCTCGGAGCAGGCGCGGATGCCAGATGTACGCGTGTGTACGTGTGCGTGTGTGTGTACGTGTGGCTGTGCGTGTGTGCACCTGCAGCTCGGAGCAGGCGCGGGTGCCAGATGTACGCGTGTGTACGTGTGCGTGTGTGTGTACGTGTGGCTGTGCGTGTGTGCGCACCTGCAGCTCGGAGCAGGCGCGGGTGCCAGATGTACGCGTGTGTACGTGTGCGTGTGTGTGTACGTGTGGCTGTGCGTGTGTGCGCACCTGCAGCTCGGAGCAGGCGCGGGTGCCAGATGTACGCGTGTGTACGTGTGCGTGTGTGTGTGCGTGTGGCTGTGCGTGTGCACCTGCAGCTCGGAGCAGGCGCGGGTGCCAGATGTACGCGTGTGTACGTGTGCGTGTGTGTGTGCGTGTGGCTGTGCGTGTGCACCTGCAGCTCGGAGCAGGCGCGGGTGCCAGATGTACGCGTGTGTACGTGTGCGTGTGTGTGTGCGTGTGGCTGTGCGTGTGCACCTGCAGCTCGGAGCAGGCGCGGTCGAGCGCCAGCGGGTCGCCGGGCGCGGGCCCGCAGCGCGGGTGCCAGATGGCGGCGCCCTGCAGGAACATCTCCTCGCCGTCGCCGAACGGGTCGCCGCACTTGCTGCAGCGCGCGCACGTCGGGTGGAAGTGGTGGTTGTCGCCCGCCTGCAGCACCTTGCCGGAGATGTAGCGCTGGCAGTAGGCGCAGCGCACGCCGTACAGGCGCTGGTAGTCGCGCTCGCAGTACGGCACGCCGCCGCGCCCCATGTACTCGCCGCGCAGCACGGCGCCGCACTCGCCGCACGCGAAGCACCACGTGTGCCACTGCCTGCACACGTCACGCACAACACCGCCGCATTCAGTATAACCGTTTAGATACAGTCGCCTCTGATTCGTGCCGCCTTACCACATGCCGCATCTTATCAAAAGCGCCACCACGACATCGAACGTTGCCGTGTGCGGCATACATCCGCAAGATAATTTGGCATTTTAAAACGAAGCGCCGCACCGTATTGAAAGCATCTTTGCAACCTAACTTGTATTTATTATTTAAATTCGTATTTTCTTATAAAAACCATAAGAGTAAAATAACATTTTAGTTTATTCTTAGAATAGAAAAACATTTGTTTAACAAAGACAGTAAAAAATAATAAAATAAAAGCAAAATAATAAGTGGGCCTCCGGGTGTACCGACATTATCTTAGTAAACAGATTATACACACTCTTATATACTCTAAGAACTAACTGCGCTGTAACTACCGCCGTGTACCGAAGCGACAATATCATAATAATCGACTTTTTTATAGAATAAAGATAATAAAGGAGTATACAGTCCACTTAATGATAAGTGAATGCTGTGACCCATAGGTATCTACATCTATCCTCAATTAAGAACCAAAATGCAGATGCGTTGTCAACCCTTAGAATTAAAATCGAATGCCCCGTTTACAGTAAAAAGAGCCTCCAGTTCTCTACACGCACCAAACGAATCACGGCTGCTATTTCACGCTCGTATTCTCTGACAGCGTTTTCCTTTCCCGGTCGAGCTGACTTATTCGTGCTACAACCATAATATAGCTGCAGCATAATCGCGTAAAAACATGGTTCCACTGTAACCACATCCATGTGCAAAGCGACGGTATCGTAATGAATAGAGTCAGGCGTTATTTTACGGAAATCCATTACATTAAAGATGTTAAACATTAATTAGCTAATATCCGCGTATCGCTTACTTAGCAGTCAGCTACCGCAGTCTACATCACTTGAGGTTGTCTTGTTTAGAGGCGAAACACGTGTTCATCTTATCGACGGTGGTGTGTCTTTCCTAGTGTTTGGAGTGGTGATGCTGGGAATAATGCTGACAAGGATAGTCCACGCAATTGAAGGAGGGAGAGGGGATTAATGTTACCTTTTATATGAGTATGTTGATACAGTCAAAATATTGACATACAAGAATTTATCTAACCCCCGTTGAAGACTTTTTAAAACTTCAACAAAATGTATTTTTTAATCTGCTACGAATATGATACTTAACATATGTAAACAACTCACACAATTTGCCGGACAATTGACAATTCTATAGAATGTAACCCTTCTATTACAAATGATCTCTTACTTTAATTACACAAATCAATGGCTAAACATAATCGTGTGGTTTCGTTAGCAAGTTTTTGATCGATTTAAAACGTTCAAGGTCAAGCACACAATCAACAAAATCTACAATCAAACAAAGAATTGAAGGATAAAAAACGACATGTTCTCAAAAGAAGACAAAAAATTATGCCAACAATATAAGCAATTGTGTACACGGTCAGCGGTGAATCACGGCGAACTGAAATGATAATGTACTCATTGAAATACAAAATGATAATTACTTATTGCCTTGACGTTTTACTATGTCTGTGAAATAATACTACTTTTTACATTTACTCAACATTTTATCACGATGTATACACAGCTTACCATATGGGCAAAAATAAACTATTCTTTCTATTTTTTTTATACATTTTCTTACAATTGCAAATTGTTAACTAAAAAGATAGTCACTATATGCAACTTAAACTAATTATTAAGTTAATTATTTATTGAAGTTTAGCTTTTCCATTTGGCATAAGTAGGTCCCTTTTACCATACTGCTTATTAGGAATAGCAATAAGTTATTGCTAAACAGTAGTATATGCAGTGTTTAGGTTTGAATGGTATGCATAAGAAACATAATAAGCGACATGCTGCGTGTCGACAGTCAGTATTAGTGCTTTGTTTGAAGTTTGTGGTGGGTCCATGAGCTGCATACTATAAAAAATATACGATATATTTTCTGGTTACAAAAATATAGCGCTTATGTACGACTGGGGTCACAACTTACCTGTCTAAAGCGACTAAGGCTTGACCCTCGGAGAGTTCTTGTCCGCAGCCCGCGCAATCTGAAAGAGGAAAACAAACAATTCGAGTTTATTCATGCAAGAAAAGTGTGGAATCAATATAATATTTATTAGAATATATATACGACATAAAAGATGGAGTTAAATCAGATCACAAAGCCTTAAATATCCAACTTTACATAAAATAACATTGTTGACAATACAAACAGAATATTAAAATGAAAATATCTGAATTACGCTTTTCCGCGAATGATCCCGAAGGCAATTTTGACACTATGTTGAAAGATTTAACAATGTGTTGAAAAAAGAAATGAAGTAAAATAATTCGTGAGTAATTATGCTTGAGTAAGTGACGTCTAAAATCGTCTAATGAACACGAATAGGGAGAAGCTATACGAGCTATATGACATAAGATCACATACAACTAACTCATTTTTTAAAATCAATCTGTACAAAGGACAAAGTGGACAAAAAAAAAACTATTTAAGCGATAAAATTAACCTTTCTGCATACCAAACTAAAGCCAAAAAAAAATCCCAAAAAGTAAGATTGCCCTATATTTAAATGATAATATTGTAAAAGATAAATATGAAGTGGCAAATTAGTTTTTTTTTTAATATAGGTACCTGCTGAAATCACGAAACATTTACAATCCAGCCGTATAGTTGCAGTTATACTTTTGACTAACAAAAATGTGAAAAAAAAAAGAATTACTCCTCAATTTCAGACAATAAATTTATTCTTTTGAGTGTACAGTAAGTACATCGGTGTAAATGCTGACAAATTGTGCACAATTGTACAAAAGGCAAGATGATGGGATGCAATTTAAATGTGGCGAACACGCGCACGCTTTTCATTCCAAGATGTAGTTAAACTATTTAGTAAATTGGAGATAAGGGGCTAGTTTCAACAACTGAAATTAAATTCATCTAACTAAACGCAATAAATGAATAGAAATAAAACGTCTTAGGACGAAAGAGATAAAAAGCACAAGGGGTTAAAAAAAACTCAACGTAATTAATTTTAATATTTGCGAGGACATATGAAGTACACATTTAAAGGTAATTCATTTTTGGGCTATTATCGCCTTTATCTCTAAGAAATTAAATTTAAACGCGGTAAATTTTAATATCAGTTTATTTAAACACAAGATAATTCACTATGTTCTTAGATTTTTACTTAGTAATTTAATTAAGGAAGAGCGAGTTTTCCTGTCACAGGGATTGAAAAATACTTAAAAGGAGAACTCTGTGTACTGCTAATGATTTAAATGTATTCTTACAGAATAAACATTTTTGATTTTGATAAATGTACAAGGAGGTTTATTTCCAAAAAAAATCAACGAATTGTTAAGCCATGGATTAAGCCTGGTATCTTACGATGAACGAGCTCGTATTAAAAATCGCAATAGGATTAATCTGATCTATTCTGATCCTTTTAACGAAATTCTAAAAATTTCCTGTAATAGTTACTGTAATTATTGTAATAACCTTATTAAAAAAAAAAACTGAAGCGCAATAATGAAAGGGAAACTGGACTAAATTTGATAAAACTCAAATATGCTTTGGAAAAATATTACAATAATAACTACTATATCTTAAATATTAACACCTCAAATTCAACACGCTGCCAATGTTGTTTGTTTGCTCTTGTGAACACTTTTCCAGAAGTACACAGTATACTCATGTCCCTAAAATCTAATAGTATACCGGGGAGGGACAATATCCCTTTTCCCTACGCTATTACACTTGCCAACATATTCGTTTCAAAGAAGGTTTTTCCGACCCAAATTAAACTTTCTATAATTACACCAGTGTATAAGAGTGTTGACAGAAAAGATGTCAACGTCTAAAGATTAATCTCTGTGTTATATAAATATTATACTTATGAGATATCTTGAAAAATACAATTTATTATTCAAAACACAATATAGTTTTAAGACTTGGAAACCTACTGAAGACGATGTAATAATTTTAACCTCCCAAATAGTTAACCATCTTGATAATAAAAATAAATGTATAACTATTTTTCTGGATGTTAAGAAACCATTTGACACCGTTTCTGTACCTTTTTTTCTTTTTTTTTTTACCTTTACTTGTGCAAAAAATTAAAACTCACTATAATACGAGGTACACCTTTATTTATTTATTTTATTTATTTAATATTCTTTATTGCACACCATACATAAATTACAGAAATTATATATATAAAAGAAGTATGCAATGGGCGGTCTTATTGCTGATAGCAATTTCTTCCAGACAACCAATGAATGGACAGAATTGCACGAATATGACAAGGTCAGGGTAAATTGGTGTGTTAGAGAAAAAAAGAGATAAAAAAGAATAAATACACATACATATTACACATACACATACTACAAACATATACATACAAAAAAATAATAAAATATATATATATAATGAATTATTTAATTAACTAAATGAAATTGATGTGATACATATAATATATCATTTAATGGCTAGTGTGGAAGTGAAGTTAGAATTTAAAGTGCGAGTTAGTGATTCTTAACTAGTTTTTTAAATACCGGTAGGGATGGTGTGCGTTTTACTGACAGTAAAAGACTTGTTCATAAATTTTCTAGTGTATAGTGGCAAATTCAACTTCAAACTCTCTGTTGACCTCAAGTTACGCGAATGGGAATCACAAAGAAACACAAAACGATTTTTGAGGTAAGAAGGGTAAGAAGGATTAAAGAGAACACTATAATAGAGAAGATGAAGTATGTGAGCATTCCGATGAACTCGTATTGGCAACCACTTGAGCTTAGTACGAAAAAGAGATACATGGTAATATTTGCGCAATCCAAATATAAACCTTATGCAAAAATTCTGAATTCGCTCAAGTTTATCGAGGTGAGCTTCGGTGAAATCTAGATAGCTGACGTCTGCGTAGTCAAAAATAGGGAAGAGAAGGGACTTGGCAAGCATAGTTTTGGTGGAAATGGGAAGAAAGTTACGTAATCTACGCAAGGAGGCTGTCGAGGCATAAACTTTGCGATTAATTTCTTTGATATGCTGTCTCCACGACAGATTCTTATCTATGTGGATACCTAAGTTCTTTACTGAATCTCTGTAAGGAATGATAGTTTTACCAAATACTAGAGGCAGGTAATCTAGGCTCGACTCAGCCAACATTTGCGCGCTGCCCATGATAATGCCTTGCGATTTTGCTGGGTTAACGTGAAGGCCGTATGCATTACTCCACTCAAGGATTCGATCGAGATCTGCATTAACGACATTGATAGGAATTGGGGAGATCGTTGGGACAAGCTTTTGTATATATTTGTAGATCATCTGCATAAAGGTGGTAGGAAGAAGTTAAATTATTGGATATTGAGTTTATAAAGACTGCAAAAAGTAAAGGAGATAAAACGCCTCCCTGCGGTACACCAACACGTACGTTACACCAAGATGATAATATATCGTCGATACGTATACGTTGCTGGCGACCAGACAGGTAACTTTGGAACCAACCAATCGCTGTTGGAGATACGTTAAGAGAGCGCATTACGCCGAGTAGGACATCATGGTCAACGGTATTAAAAGCATTACTGAAATCTAATAAACAAAGAACAGTCACTTCATTGTTTTCCATTCCCAATCGGATATCATCGGTGATGTACACCAATGTTGTGGTAGTACTGTGTCCAGGTCGAAATCCTGACTATAAAGGACACTTTTAATACTTTTAATGACTATTTTAATGACCGGAAACAGAGTGTTAAAATAGGAGAATAATTATATTAGTAAAGTAGAAGGGAAGTAACGATTACACATGGTGTGCCTCAAGGAAGAGTATTGGGCCCTACCATTTTTTTAGTGTACATTAATGACCTATATAATATAAGTATATTTTAGGGAGGATTTTCTATTTAATTGAGGTTAGTTTATATGCTCACCATTTGGGTCGGGCTGCCTGCGGTCGACGTCATCCCGGTCGGGCGAGGCGGGGGAGGCGGGTGAGCCGGGCGAGGCGGGGGAGGGCGAGGCGGGGGAGGGGGAGGCTTGATCGGGCGAGCGGGTCGCGCGCGCCGCGTGGCGCTGCGGCGCCGCGCACTCGCCGCAGATCACCTCCGACCCCGTGTACGTCACCTTCTCGCCGGAGGGGAACGCACGCCTGAAACCAAGCGCACGAATTTTTTTTTTACAATGCCTGTTATTGTATGAGACGTGCTCGTTCTCTCGTTCTCTGCTTCCGTAGTCCACTGACAAACGAGCACACAGTGTCCACTTGATGGTAAGTGAATTCTATGGCCCATAGACATCTGCATTTACTCTCCAAAACTATAATATAGATTACACTACATAAAACTTATTGAAAGTTATTTTTTACAACTGGTTTGCAAAGAAAAACCTCTGTCCGAAGAACCGGTAAGAAACTCAGCGGGACTTTTTTTAAAAGCACAATGTACATTATAATATTTTATACAATTGTTATGAAGAAAACATTTATAATAATAATAATAAAATAATAAGCTTTATTTATATCAAAGTAATTGTAGTATAGTATTAGAAACAGCATGGTAGCGATCACCTGCTAGAATCAAGTCGCCTGAATTTGGGAGTAGGGGGTGGTGGGGGGAGATGAAGGGAAGTTGTAGAGTCACCCCCCACTTCCATTTCCTGCCGGACATGCTTAGTTTTCTTTTTATAAATTTAAAAAAATCTCATTTTGAGGTTATGTTTTTGTAATGTTTTTGACAATATAAACCTCATCTGTGGGGGCAGAGAGTTGGGGGAGGGTAGCCCAACGCCACTCAACGTGGCGCAGTCGAGGAAAACTTGGTTGACGGAGCCCCGCTTTGCGGGACTCCTATTTCTGGATGGATTATAAAAAAAATAACCACGAAGGGGATGGAGGGGTCTGTTCGCTCGCTTCGCTCGCTCACTCGACCCCTTCTGACCTAACCAGCCGGGGTATTCACAATCGTCTCGGAAAGCGAAATCGACTCGGATTCGATAACTTCTCGCACCGAAACCAATAAACGCTATTCACATTTAACGTTCGGATAAAGGTCACTTAGATACATCCCATAACTATTGTATCGTCATTTAGTTACATGCATTTACGAATTTTGTAGATAAATAGGCTTTTGTATTTTTTTAGAGTAACGCCTGAACAAAAGCATAATGCAATATTTTGGTGTTAGCCATTGATATCGAATATAAAAAATATATAATTTAACTATATAATAAATAACAAAAAAACAGAGATATGTCTCGTTTCTGTCGGTTCTGGGTTTTTTTCTATGGGGCGTGACCGTACGCTCACAATTATCGAAAACAAACGTCAAAGAAGTACTTCTTTGACGTTTGTTTTCGATAATTGTGACAAAAAAATACAAAAGCCTATTTATCTACAAAATTCGTAAATGCATGTAACTAAATGACGATACAATAGCTATGGGATGTACCTAAGTGACCTTTATCCGAACGTTAAATGTGAATAGCGTTTATTGGTTTCGGTGCGAGAAGTTATCGAATCCGAGTCGATTTCGCTTTCCGAGACGATTGTGAATAGCCCGGCTGTCCGAGTCGGGGTGCCCCAAGTCGCGAGCTCGCTTCGCTCGCTCTTGCACCAAATAAAACACCAATATGTTAACTTCCACCATTTCCAAAAACGTCGTAAAATAGCAAGCAATCGGTCTCCAGAGGGGTAGCGAAGTCGTCCAAAAACAGGAGGCAGATAATAACAATAAGGAGCACATTCACGTAAACTCGGAAGCAACGGAATGACGCTTATGACGCGAGTCGCGAAGTCGAGTATAAACGTAGTGATTATATACTCTTTGGTCGAGTATATCTGTTCCTGATTACTGTCAATTTCAAAAGTACCGTTTCAGGTATTATTTAGTGATTTATGAATATTTTTAGAAAATTATATTAAATATCTCGACGCAGCTCCGGCAGCTAAAATTGCATGGGGGCGCTTGAGATAAGTCCCCTTGACTCCCCACAGTGACAGACTCCTCAAATTCAGGCGACTTGGTTCTAAACCCAACCCCTGTGGCCCATAGACCTCGACATTTATCATCGATTAAGAATCGAAATGCACATACGTCGTCACTCCTGAGGACTAAGATGGGATGTCTCGTTTCCAGTAAAAAGGGTTTCCGGTTCTCTACACTCACCATATGACACACAGCAGCATTAAGCTGCTATTTTCCGCTGCTATTCTGTGAGAGCGTGGTCCTACCCCGGTCGAGCTGGCCCATTCATGCTACAACCAAAATATAGCTGCAGCGTGGCTCTACCCACACCACGTAAAAATCTCTGAATAAATACTCGTACACTGACTTCAATATAAAATCTACACTATCTTTAACCATACTGCCATTTGAATTTTCAGAAGTTTTTACCGTTACAGCCTATTAAAGGTTTACTGTCGAACACAGACCTCCCTTAAAGATTGCCTCATAGGCGGGATATTTGCCATAGTTGCCACGCTTGGCCAACGGGTTAGCAACCGCAGTTTTTTTACTTTTAATCGTTATTAGGACGACGCTCCTGCACAACTCCTGATTTATTTCCCTATGTCGCCTCTTACGACACCCACGGGATGGTATGGGTATTTTTACACCGCCACCACACGAAAAGAGTAGTTATTAAATGATTACCCTTTGACCCTTATTTAAAAATTGTTTTAACATGTTCATACATCAAAACAGCGTCACGGATATAATTCAAGTAGGCTAGTGCAATATTGGATATTATATTTTATAGCTTCGGGACGGTGGTGGTGGTAGTAAGTATAGGAGATGGCAGCAGCAATAACTGCCCCTGGGACGTGCTAAAAATCAAGCAAAGTGATGAAGGATTGGTTGCGTTCCAAACGGAGATCCCAGGACCCCTCGTATACGCTGATTGTGACCACCGTGGGATTTTAGCCAGTAGAAGTCCGGCATAACCTTTTCGTTTCCCCCGCAGCGAAATATATCCATGAGGATTTTCCCAAAAATAAAAAAAATGGTATAAGAGGTGAGCCATTCGTATGAAGGAAGGTAATGTTCCCCAACACTTCATTATTGGCACAAGTAGTTTTAAGCAAAACGTTCTCGTCTTCAATTTAATGTTTTGCTAGATGGTAGGTCTACTTTTAAACCGAGGATACTGCTTTGTTTTATTGTACACTCGAGGCACTACAACATCTCCTGCACAGTTCATATTACATAAAAGTGATTGGTAGTTTGAACCGTGGTCAAAAATCGACCAGGTGGTTCATCACTAGACTAGAGTTCATCAATATGCCATATAGCCATAAATAAACTTAAGATGTGGTAGAGCCATGCTGCAGCTATATAAGTTTGTGCCACGAATGGGTCGGCTCGACCTAGGTAGAACCATGCTCTCATGGAATACCAGCGTAAAAAGCAGCTTAATCCTGCTGTGTCTTGTATGGTGAGTATAGAAAACCAGAAACCCTTTTTTACTGGAAACGAGGCATTCCATCTTAGTCCCTAGGGGTGATAACGTATCTGCAGTTTGATTGTCAATCGAGGATAAATGTAGACGTATATGGGCCACAGCATCCACTTGTCATCAGGTAGACTGTGTGCTCATTTGTCACCCTTATTCTTTAAAAAAACTCTATAAAACTAGTTTCAATTGTGTGACTGGAGTCTTCACTTTAGTAGTGTATTTTGGTCTTACTTGCATCGCGCGCACGTGAAGCACTTCTGATGGTAGGTGTTCCCGAGAGCGGAGACCACTTCGCCCTCCACGTACTGGTTGCACGCCGCACAGCGCGTGCCAAACGCTCGCTGGTAATCCTGCGAAAAACAAATCAAAACTAATTAGCAAACAGTTTTTCTGAAGTGAATACTTCTTTAGAATCGAAAGCGACACTAGAAAGAGACAAATATACATATATCTACAGGATTTAGCCTTCGAGAGAATGAGATGGAATACAGTATAAATTGTTTCCTATTATCTCGCTCTCCTCTTTATGCGGTGCTTCATAAATGGTTAATATAACTTTTAACTGTTAACATAAACAGTAAAAAAAATATTAATCATATTGAATAAAATTCCAATCCAATCCATTCATAACCATTTACGATTACATAACTTACAGATTTACATTAAAAGAATCGTTTTTAGGCCATCTAGCGTCTATTTTACGTACCATTTTGAGAGTCAATCAATTTTTGTTCGATAAAATGACTTTACCTATAGAATTAAGTAGGCAGTATATTAAAGCCATATAGAATTAAGTAGGTAGTATATAGATTTTGAGTGAGATTGAGAGGTTCTATGGGTACACGTCATAGTTGGAGCCACAAGCAAGTGTGAGTAACGATCCAAGAGCTAGTCTTATCCGACACTATTCCGAAGATATCCCGGAAGTCAGTCTGAGCGAGATTAGAATGGCTCTCCAGCACCATAAAAACGGCAAGTCCCCGGGCGAGGATGGAATTACAGCGGAGCTTTTGAAAGCGGGTGGAAAACCGGTACTTGAAGTCCTTCAGAAGCTCTTTAATTCCGTCCTCCGTGGTGGCACTACTCCGGAGGCGTGGAGCAGAAGTGCGGTGGTCTTGTTCTTCAAGAAAGGCGACAACGCTCTCTTGAGGAACTACAGACCGATTTCCCTTCTGAGCCGCGTCTACGTACTAGACGGTTTTCGAGAGTCATTACGAATCGTCTCGCACGCAGACTTGACGACTTCGAGCCTCCCAAACAAGTTTCCGAAAAGGCTGTAGTACCATGGACCACATACACACCCTACGGCAGATTGTATAGAAGACAGAGGAGTATAATCTGCCACTTTGCCTTGCGTATGTGGACTATGACAAAGCCATTGATTCCGTCGAAATTTGGGCAGTGCTGCAGTCCCTTCAGCGGTGCCAAGTTGTTTTTACAGTAGAGCTACGATGGCTATCCGAGTACAGAATCAGAGTACGAAACCTATCCAACTGCAGAGAGGTGTAAGACAGGGTGACGTTATATCCCCGAAACTCTTCATCGCTGCATTGGAAGACGTTTTCAAGCTGCAGGATTGGAAAGGATACGGTATTAACATCAATGGCGAGTATATCACTTACCTTCGATTTGCCGACAATATAGTCCTTATGGCAGAATCTCTGGAGGACCTAAGCACTATGCTCAATGACCTCAATAGTGTCTCCCAACGGATAGGTCTTAAGATGCACATGGACAAAACAAAAATCATGTTTAACGTCCATGTCACCTATGCCGGTAGTTGTTGGGAGCACTAAGCTCGAAGTTGTTGACGAGTATGTTTACCTGGGACAAATAGTCCGACTAGGTAAGTCCAACTTCGACCGAGAGGTCAATCGACGGATTCAACTCGGCTGGGCAGCGTTCGGGAAACTTCGACACATCTTCTCGTTAGACATACATCAAAACCTGAAAACGAAATTGTACAACCAGTGCGTGTTGCCAGTGATGTCTTACGGATCTGAGACGTGGTCCTTCACTGCTGGCCGTATGAGGAAACTCAAGGTCGCTCAGCGAGCTATGGAGAGGACTATGCTCGGGGTGTCTCTGCGTGATAAACTTAGAAATGAGGATATCCGCAGTAGAACCAGACTAACCGACATAGCCCAACGTATTAGTAAGCTGAAGTGGCAGTGGGCTGGCCATATAGCTCGAAGAACCGACAACCGATGGGGAAGAAAGGTTCTCGAGTGGCAGCCTCGTTCAACGTCATAGGCGAAGTGTAGGGCGACCCCCCACTAGATGGAGTGACAACCTGGTGAGACATGCAGGAAGTCGATGGATGCAGGTGGCTCAGGACCGTGCTTTGTGGCATTCCTTGGGGGAGGCCTATGTTCAGCAGTGGACTTGTGAAGGGCTGTAATGATGAATGATGATGATGATAGTATAGCAGCAATGTGTCTTTTCTTCAATTTTTATTTACAGTTTTTTAACTTATTTTAATTCATCTACTTTAAGTAATATCCGTAGTATCGTTTATGCGTTTGTAACCATAATTATAAATATGAAATAAAACTAATATTTCAGAATGAAACATTAAGCTTTACATTTTTTGAACAAATTAACTTCCCCCGCCGTGAAATCTGTCAAGTATTTCACTTCATTCCAAAGCGGCGCCACCCTGGTGGCAGTCGTGGATACCCCCATTCTATGAGAGCGTTGTTCATCGGCGGTCGAACCGAATTTCACGCTGCATAATAGTTCTACCGGGTAAAAAAATGTAATAACCGATTGCATAATCTGAAATGTCAGAAGCAGCCACGTCATCATCATTATCATAACAGCCCTTTACAAGTCCACTGCTGAACATAGGTCTACCCACAGGAATGCCAAAAAGCACGCATCAATTTAATTCTTCATTGTCATATTCTGACTCGTGCGAGCTATGAAACTCAATTTGGCTTTAAACCAAACAAGTGTAGGAATGTTATCGACATTTTACTCTAGCATGAATCGCACATTTAAAACCAACTTCCATAACTGTATTTCCGTATCTAATGACAAAACTCCGAAGTACCGCATACCAAGTAGTGTCAGTAACATTATACGTATGTTAACGACCAAACTCTTGAGTTATATTTGCAGACTTTCTAAAAATTAGTATCATAAGTAAAACATATTTTAGGAGGCACTTTAATAGTAGCTAGTTCGTGGAAATAGTTTTTGTGAGAATAAGCACTCCTCGCATATCTTTGTGATAACTTGAATAATAGTATCTAGACTTTAAAAACATGGCAGTGTGTCAGGAAAGTTTGAATACAATTTTATTTCGAACCACTTCCGGACCTTCTGGACCGGCTCGACCGGAAGGGGCAACGCTCTTACAGAATACCAGCATAAATAGCAGCTTAATGCTGCTGATTTCGTATGGCAAGAAAACCGCAGACCCTTTTTAATAGATACAAAGCATTCCATCTTAGTCCTCAGGGGTGGCAACGCATCTGATTTTTGATTTTTAATTAAAGATAAATGTAGATATCTATTGGCCACAGCATCCACTTACCATTAGGTGCACTGTGTGCTCGTTTGTCACCCTTATTCTATTAAAAATAATTAAAAACTTGCAGACCTGCACATTTGTATTTTGCATGTCTAATAATAACCCCTTGCATACCTGGAATCGCAAATTTTATGAACACAATATTACCATTCTCGATATATAAAGCTTGTGTCAGCCATGTTTTTGAACATTGGTCCATCGTGGAAAAGTTATAAAAGTTCAGACCACAACAGTTGTTGATTTTTCGTGTTAGGATACATACGCGTCACTCGTACTGCGTAGGTACTCCTTCATCGCACTTACCAGTTAAAAAAAAAAACAATAGCCAACCTGAGGGCAATAGTAGTGTCCGTCCTTGCAGAAGAAACCACCGCGCGCGAGCGAAGCGGAGCAGGTGCGGCACGTGAAGCAGGCGGTGTGGAAGTACTTGTCGGTGACGCGCAGCACCTCGCCGCTGCACTTGCCGCCGCACGCGCCGCACACCACCTTGCCTGCGCATTACACAAACATATCTGTTAGGGGGCATTAATTACGTGAGCTTAAAATGAAGGAGGAGGGGTCCAGCAAAATCTCATAAAATCTCATTTAAAGGGAGCGGGAGACATTTAAAATATCACGTCACCTTTTCAATTAAAAAATAAATATTATTACAGAAAATTAGAAATAAAGACTTTTTCCGCTCATTCCATCAGCATTAACGCTTAAATAATTAGCGGTATGAACAAACAAAAATATCTATAAAAACCCACATAAAAGAACGCATAACTGACGGACGTGAAGTGCCGACGCTCCGGGAAGTCTGCAGTCTGTGAACATGATCGTCTCCGCTATTTAAATTGGATTTGATAGACCACAAATCCTGGCAGAAGAACACCGATTTCTACCAAGCATGATTCGCGAGATCATTAAATTAAAAAATAAAACTCATTTCAATAGAGAAAATCTGCTTGGGATACCATAATTAACTAGCAAAGAGCGGTGATTTAGGAGGGTTCACGAATACCTAGTAATTTTGAAGGCAGTTTTTTTTTAGAGAGTTTGATTTTTTAATGAATGGGTAATAAATAATACATACGACAAATCATTTATATTCGTTTTTATTTCATCCCAACAAAAATAACAACAACAATCTATAAAACTAAGAAGTGTGTTCGTGATTCTTAAGCCGGCGTTAGATACAGCTTTATACATTTGAACACTTGTTTGAAGCTGTATTTGGCGCTAGGATTAGATGTGTGAATAACATCAGACGTGTTTTATGATATGTGCGTGCGTAATAACGTAACTCACTTAAGGCGCGATTCAATCAAGCGCCATTAGTACAACAGGCAAGAAACCTTATCCAAACATAAAATATATCCATCACAAGTAAATTCATTAATTGGTTAAGAATGCTATCTAAGCCAAGGTAAAACACACGATCCTTCATTTCTTTCTTTAATGTTCAATACACTATTCACTGCTTTACGATTACGTTGAAAAGTCTCCGTTGAGGCTCCAGATCACACGTGGTAGAGCCATGCTGCAGCTATATTAGTAGTATAGTTGTAGCACGAATGGGTCGGCTCGACCGGGGAAGGACCACGCTCTCACAGAATACTAGCGTAAAATAGCAGCTTAATGCTGCTGTGTTTCGTATGGTGAGTGTAGAGAACCGGAGACCCTTTTTACTGGAAAAGAGGCATTCCATCTTAGTCCTCACGGGTGACAACGCATCTGCATTTTGATGCACAAACGAGGATAAATGTAGATGTCTATGGGCCACAGCAACCACTTACCATCAGGTGGACTGTGTGCTCGTTTGTCACCCTATCCTATAAAAAATAAAAAGATTCATAAACATTATCATTTAATGTATTTCGATCATCATCATCACTATCTAAATTAAATTAAAGATGTTCTTTCTCTTGAATTGAGCAAATTTGTTGAAAAACACTCTTGTCAGGTAAACATTGCAAATTATTTTCATCGATCGTAATATCACGACACCCAGGATTATTATTATTTTTACGACATATCAAAGCTGCCTTAACATTATCACGATTAACAATAAAATCTTTATACCCCTAAACACAATTTCTTCTAACAAAAATATGTTTTGAAATAGTATCAATAGAATGAGGTAAGGATGTAGTAAAATCGGTGATATCTGTGTGCCACTGTATCCAATTGAGCACCTTTAAGCTTTTTACTATAACAACCGGGTGAACTTGAGCGATTAATTGTTCTTCAAGAAATGTTTTTTTTTAAACGTCAGGTTGTGGTCGTAGAACTTTAAAACCATGGCTTCAAGTTTCCAAAGAATTGTCATCTAACGAAGTATACCTATTTTTTAAAGCGGTAGCTGTAGTTCCTCTTGGTAATAGGAACTTGTGGCTCTATAACTTGACCTCATGCTGCGAGTGTCGCAAAAGATAAATAAATGAAATAACTGTCATATCCCTCACAGTACAGAAATGCTAATCATACGTGGTAGAGCCATGCTGAAGCTATATTATGGTTGTAGCACGATTGGGTCGGCTCGACCGGGGAAGGACCACGCTCTCACAGAAAACCAGCGTAACATAGCAGCTTAACGCTGCTGTGTTTCGTATGGTGAGTGTAGAGAACCGGAGACCCTTTTTACTGGCAAAGAGGCATTCCATTTTAGTCCTCACGGGTGACAACGCATCTGCATCTTGAGTCTTTATTGAGGATAGATGTAGATTTCTATGGGTCACAGTAACCACTTACCATCAGGTGGACTGTGTGCTCGTTTGTCACCCGATCCTATAAAAAAAAGTATTCTAATAACTTTAAAATTTTATATACAGTCCGACGCTTTTCTTCATAGGTGTTTATTACGTTCGAGAGATAGTAAATATTCCTGAGGCGCCAGTTCATACTCGTAACGTATAGAATAATGGATGCACGTGCCATAAACATGTCTGATGCGGAGTTCATAGTTTCTCCACACAAATACATACATTATTATTATCTAATGATTTCTTATATTTACGCGAAAACTACACATTTAAATAAAACTAGTTTTTACGGATTTTATCGGACGGGAATATGAAATAAGTTAACATATACGCGATAAAATCCGTAAAAACTACTTTCATTTAAATGGGATATCTATAAAGTTTTCTCATCTGGTTGTGGTATATATATATATATATATATATATATATATATATATATATATAATTGTAAATAAACATGTTAAACGTACATAAATATCAATAAAATAAAATAAATACATAAAAAATACATAAATATATAAAAACCCAACCAGATGGAAGCCCTCGACAGAGGAGACCAGACTGCCGAGGGTTAGGGGGAAAGGGAAAGAAACCGGCGAATCATCATAAATTATTTCTTCTATAACTGCTTGACGTAATTTTGATTTTTTTTTCTGTGTTGAACTATGTAATCAATAATACTGACAATTTATCCTGTATAAAAATAAATTTTTAACTACGTAGTGGCGGCCGGTGTAAGAATATTCACTACCGTGGGTACCGTAAGACACGACACAGGGAAATTCATACAGAATATGGGCATCAGCACCTTCCAGCTAACAAGTCGAAATTATAACAACATCGCGGCTGCCAACCCACCTGCCAAGGGTGGCAACTATGGCACAATCCAATGGAGGAGGCTTTTATTCAGCAGTGGACTTTTATAGGCTCTGATTGGTGGATAAAAAGTTTAAGTTACAACATACATAATATATACGTCCCACCGCTGGGCACAGGACTCCTCTCATTTCTGAGAGGGTTTTTATTAAATATATGTATTTATGCTTTATTTTCATACAAAATACAAAAAGCGGACTTAATGCAGTAAGGTATTTTTTACCAGTCAACCTCCAGGCTAAGCAGAGAAGATATTATGAGTGCATAGTGCAACCAGCTACGTTAAAAATATCTATGTATATATGATATATTATGCATAATAATAACCATAACTAAATACTAAGATACAAATTATAAACATAATTACACAATGATATTACATAGATGTACATACAATATATATATATATATATATTTTTTACTTTAACAAACTTCTTCATATGGACAAACGCCTAAACAACTTCAGGTAATAAATCCTTGAAAAATATTTAACAAACTGATTAATGTATAAAACGTTTAATTATAAGATATCGCCTCAGGGCCTAAAGTCCCCACTTAATCAAGTGGCAGTTGACACACGAAGGCTGAAGACTTCCCGAGGGAGCGTGGGAACTTCATTTAATTGCCCCACTTTGCTCTAAGTTTCATCTAACGTTAATATTTAACAAAAATTACTGTAGTAGTTGTAGTAGATGACGGCTCCGTGACGCAGTGGCTTAGCAATAAGTTGCAGCGCCAAGGGCCGCGGGTTCGAATCCCGCACGGAACACTTGTATGGCCTACAAATAATTGATCCGGGTCTGGATGTTTGTTCTGCAATTTATGTTTGTAACCCCAAAGATACAGGAGAAAATCCTAGTGTGGACGTAACGTTTTTTTTTAAGGTAGGTCAGGGGCTAAGCGTTCGCTGTAAATTACACAGTACGCGGACAGCCCCGGGTTTGATCCCCGCCGGCACCAATGAAATTGTTAATTGCAATTTTAAGTGGTGATTTACCAAGTGCTCGGCGGTGAAGGAAACACCGTGAGGAAACCTGCATGTCTGAGAAATAACAAAATAAATATTTCGAAGACATGTGAAGTTCGCCAACACGCATTGAGGCAGTACGGCGAACATTTCCTTGCACTAAAACCCTCTCAGAAATGAGAGGAGGCCTGTGCCCAGCAGTGGGAAGTGTATAGGATGTAACTTTAACTGTAGTAAAATTTGAGTAAGAGTAAATAATGTGGCCAATGCCCAAATACTTAAATGCTGCTGTCTCTATCACTTTAAGTCAAAGTGACTGTGACACCACCAGACTTAACGGACATCTTAAAATGAGTAGCGTTTGAGTATTTGGCCATAAATTAACCGTATAATTAACGAACCGTATAATAAATTAAACGTATGATTAACGATGTTATTAAAATTAATAAGAATCCCTTGGATATGGCTGCGTCCCATTGTATTTTAAGGTTTATTTTAATTCAATAAAAATAAGTTTTAATTATTTTTTCATGTAATAAGAAAATAATTTTTTTTAATAGAATAACAAACAAGCACGCAGTCCACCTGATGGTAAATGGATGCTGTGGCCCATAAACTTTATCTTCGATAAAGAATCAAAATGCAGATGCGTTGTAACACCTGAGGACTTATAAGGAATGCCTCGTTTCCAGTTCGACAATCGATGGGGAAGAAAGGTTCTAGAGTGGCAGCCTCGTACCGGTAGGCGAAGTGTAGGACGACCCCCCACTAGATGGAGTGACGACCTGGTAAGACATGCAGGAAGTCGATGGATGCAGTTGGCTCAGGACCGTGCTTTGTGGCAATCCTTGGGGGAGACCTATGTTCAGCAGTGGACTTATGAAAGGATGTAATGATGATGATGATGATTCCAGTAAAAAGGGTTTTCCCTGATTCTCTGCACCCACCAAACGAAACACGCTGCTATTTTACGCTAGTATTCTTCAGAGCGTGGTCCCATCACGGTCGAACCGACCCATTCATACCACAACCATAATATAGCTGCAGCATGGCTCTACCACGACTTCTAGCTCATTATTCATAATTTATATCAATTTTAATGTTAACAGTAACAATTTTTTAATCTGACATGTAATAAAAGATTTAGAAGCATTATAGCATTTCATCGTCGTTACGAAACTTTACTAAGTGGGAATTTCCGTAGGACCACGAAAATAGGGGACAGCTATATTAGTAGTATAGTTGTAGCACGGATGGATCGCCGTGACCGGGGAAAGACCACGCTCTCACAGAATACCAGCGTCAAATAGCAGCTTAACGCTCCTGTGTTTCGTATGGTGAGTGTAGAGAATCGGAGACTCGTTTTACTGGAAAAGAAACATTCCATCTTAGTCCTCACGGCTCACGGGTGACAACGCATCTGCATTTTGATTCTTTATTGAGGATAGATGTGGATGTCTATGGGTCACAGCAACCACTAACCATCAGGTGGACTGTACGCTCGTTTGTCGCCCTATCCTATAAAAAACCGAAGTTTGCGTTATGAAATAAAAATTTATTACAAGTTTTTCCAATAAAAAGCACAAAAAAACCAATAGGCTTAAGCAATGTCCGATAAGAATTATGAAATACTCAATTCTGCATCAAGTATTTCATACTTCAAGTCATTTGTAAATAGAACGAGGCGTGTCTCGTTTTAATGCAGACCGAGGGCGCGATAGACACGACTTCGTCACGAGGAAGGACGCTGCACCGACACAAATCATCTGGACCTTATTCAATTGTGACTTCACGTTCACATAATATAATATAATATAATCTAATACATCTAATACATAAAAAAAAATTGAAGTGTCTGTGTATGATATCGAAATACCAGCTTTTTATTGGGGCTATGGAGAGGGCTATGCTCAGGGTTTTTCTGCATGATATACTTAAAAATGAGGATATCCGCAGTAGAACCAGAGTAATCAACAGAGTAGCCTAACTGATTAGTAAGCTGAAGTGGCAATGGGCCGGCCATATAGCTCGAAGAACCGACAGCCGATGGGGAAGAAAGGTTCTCGAGTGGCAGCCTCGTACCGGTAGGTGAAGTGTGGTCGTCACTTCATCTAGTGGGGGGCCGCACGGGCCGGTCCTGTCCTGCGAAGTCGATAGATGCAGGTGGCACAAGACCGTGTCTTGTAGCATTCCTTGGGAGCGGCCAATACCAGCAGTAGACTCGAGAAAGGCTGTAATGAGGATGGTGATGAGGGGGTTATTTGCATGCAATTAAAATATGAGTAACCATTTTTAAAATTTTTGTCTGTCTGTCTGTCTGGATTAATTTTCGGAATAGCTGAATCGATTATAAGGAAACTTTACTAACAGATAGAGAACAATACCAGGAGGAAGTTAGGCTACATTTTAACCGAGAAACTGGATTTTATATTGAACAAGTGGTAAAACTTAAAAATTGCATATAAATAAAATATTTATATTGAAGTCGGTTGTACAAAGTTTTACAGAAGAGAACATCATCAACGTAGTCGAAGTCAATTAAATACGCATTATTAAGGATAACCCAATAACTACTGGTTAGATCTTGATCAAATTATATGGGACCACCAGGGAGAAGCACCAGCATTCAAATAATGAATAACAAAAGAAAGAAAAAAGAATTATCAAAATCGGTTCACCTTGAAAAAATTTCAAACACAAAAATACAGTCGAATTGACAACCTCTTTCCTTTTTTGAAGTAGGTTGAAAAGCGCTAAATGTAAAAAAATGGTCTTTGATTATCTTAAATCGACATAACGTCACATTTATAGCTCCTATGCAAGCGAAGCCGGGGCGGGTGGCTAGTAGAAAAAATAAAAATCTTGCAAGCGATACAGTAGAATACAGTAGTTTTCGGGTTAACGACCTCGTTAAAGCCAGCAACGGTAGGAGCAAACTCGTCGCCAAATTAGAAGGTAGGTACAAAACTGCACAGTCAGTTCACTTTGAAATACCGTGGAAAATCTTTTGTAGTCTTTCCCGCCGCTACTCTTTGTTACATTTTTGTTCTTTGTCAGTTTTAAAGCTTAGAGGCCTAAACATTTTCAGCACTTTCTAACAAACACGCACATTAATGACATGAATATTTTTTAATAGTATAATATAATAAAATATTTTTTTTTTACTACAATTTTTTTTTAGTATAGTATTCACTAATATAAATTGATTTGTAAGCAATACGCAGTCATTTAAAAGGATATTAAACATTATATCAAGGATCATCGGAATACTACTAAAGTACCACCGGAGTGAATAATAAATATAACCTAAGAACTTCAACTTCCTCTTATTGTATATTCTTCATCGTGAGCTTCAATTCCCCTGGTGTTGCAGATGTTCATGGGCGACGGTGATCACTTAACACCAGGTGAGCCGCGTGCTCGTTTGCCTCCTCTTACGTTAAAAGACATACAAAGGACAATATACCATCATCTCATCAACCATAAGATGTTTTGATTTTTTCCCATTGTCGCTTTTTAGAACATCAACTAGTTTTAACAGTTTAGTTTTAAAAAGTTTTGTGACAAACAGAGTATACGTAGTAATTGATCTTGAATATATTAAATATATTTTTTTTTTTCATAAATATGGTCTACTATTTGAGATAAATAATGCAGTTTCGTTTTAAAGAACACGGGAACTGCTCCGCGGCGCTGTTAGTTACCCGGTTTCAAATCCCGCACGGGACAAGTATTTGTATGGTCTACAAATACTTGTTCCGGCTTTGGATGTTTCTCCTTGTGAAATTTATGTATGTAAACTGCCGCCCACGATATAGAAGGATATCCTAGAGTGTAGGTAACATTTAAAAAAAAATTAAAGAACAAAATGCAGAAAGTAAAATGAGTTTCAAGTGTACACTGTATACCTTAGCTGTACACGTATTAACTCTTCGTCAATATGTCTGCGAACTTGTACCCGTGAGCAGCGCTTCTAAGTAATTAAGACATGATTTATTAGACGCTTATTAAATTAAACATAAGGCGGTGACATAACGCCGCGTTCAACTCACCTGGTGGTGAGTCACGCGCCATTTGTCTACTGTCTTATACATATTCAATGGTACATATTAAAAGTTTATTTATATACGCACCGCCCGTGGCGATACTCAATAGGGGTCAATGTTATCTCGTATTTGGGTTAGTAAAGTGATATCCTTGAGCTACTTACTCGATGTACTCGCCGTTGTGATTGTAGTTAGTCCAGAGTCTAAACGCTAATGTTCAAACAATGTCATTAATCATTATGTAACATTAATATCCTTTAACGAAACACATTTATAAGCACATTAATTTTCTCTTAATTTTGGTTATTAAAAATAACAACCTAATTAAGGACGATGACCTCACAGAATACTAGCTTTTGGTAAGAAGGCATTTCATCTCAGCCCTCAGGTATAATAACGCATCTGCATTTTGATTCTTAATCAAGAATAAATGTAGCCACAGCATGCACTCATCATCAAGTAGATTGTGAGCTCGTTTATTAATATGCTAGCGATCGGCCCCGGCTCCGCACGGGTGATTTATGGATCTCGACAACAGCGCCACCTACCGGGTTCAATTGGGAATCCAAAACATCCAGGGACCCACCCAAATACACAAAAAATTATCAAAAGCGGACCAGTCATTTCGGAGGAGTACAGTGACAAACGCACGTACAAAGAATTATACATAAAAATATAATAATATCCCTGGTCCATACTCTTCGTATTCGATGTACGCTAGTAAGTATATATTAAAACAAGGAATTTAACAGGAAGAAAGAAAGAAAGAAAACTTATTTAATAAAACTAAGACTAACACACATTGTAACTGAAGGAGAAAAGAAACAAAATCGATTTCCCATGTATAGACGTAAAAACGATTTTAAAGACTACGGTCTTAAAACAGCGAAAGTTTTGTATACAGCTGCATTGAGATTTTTCTAAGTACGAGTAACAGGCGCATTACATCACGTTATTCTCCTACAAAGATGCGATTAGATCACTCCGCAGTGGTGCAATGTAGTCGCGGGCGGAACAAAAATTAGCGAATTTAGTTCCTATGCTCAACACTTTAAGGTTCACAAGCGCGCATTACACATAGGCCAAAGGGCACGATATGACATTCAAAGCACACCCCAGTCACAAATGGAAAAGCATAAGATGGTGCGTTCACTCAGACCTCTCATAGTTTTTGCGATGTTCATTACGATGTGTAAGAAACGATAGGATAGATAGGATTACGCACCCACAAAATACTAGTGTAAAGTAGCAGCTAAATGCTGCTGTGTTTCGTATGGTTAGTGTAGACAACTGGAGACCCTTTTTACTATAAACGAGGCATTCCATCATAGTCCCCTGGAATGAAAACGCATCTGCGTTTTGATTCTTTATTCAAGATAAAATAAATGCACTAAATTTGACTATTGCACATAGCGACGAAACTCGCGATACCATCTGGATGATTGGCGGTCCATCACTGTGCGATTTACCAGAAGTTTTCTTCCTCGCACAACTTCCTTGTGGAATGGACTACCACCAGCGATTTTACCGGGCCGCTACTACTTAGGGACCTTCAAGAAAACAGCCTATTTTTTTTAAAAGGCCGGCAACGCACCTGCACATCCCCTGTTATTACAGTTGTTCATGGGCGGCGTTGGTCACTCACCATCTGGTGAGCCGTTTGCTCGTTTGTCTCTCTTAAATAAAAAATGAAGATATCTATGAGCTACAGTATTCACTTACCATCAGGTGGACTGTGTGCTCTTTTGGAAGCCTTATTCTAAAAAAAAAGTACTGGTGTCATAAATGTGCACAAAAAAGCAAAATTATTGTACGTTGTTGTTAAGGCAGGTAGGTAAAGTAAAGTGAAGAGGATATGACACATAAAATTTTCCATACGAAACGTGATCAAAATGTTTTAATTTAATTTGTTAAAGCATTTTAATCTCTTAACATGGGTGTAAGGGCTATGAGCTACGATTCTTGCTTTCCCTGCAAACAAAAAATATTATAATAATTACGCTTTAGGAAAAATAGTACAAAAAAGTTATACAAACTAATAGCGTTCCTTCCTCACAATTATTATTCGAATTTCGATCCTAGTTTAAATAATTCTGCAACTAAGCCGTTTACCGTCTACCGTTGTTTACCATAAGGCGCGATATTCATATCAGTCCGTAATAAATCTTTAAAAAAATAAAAAATTAAACATAACTCGTCGCAAAATGAAATAAAAGTGAAGTAAAAACTGTGAAGTTAAAGTGACATTGTTTGCAAGTACAACAAAATTGTAATAATCAAAGTATTCTTACTAAAACATTTTAAAAAATAATCGTTGCAGTGTTACAAGAAACATTAAATACAACATTTTAAACTTAGTAATACACAGAAACCTAGAGAAGTGGACTTTATCGAATTATACAAATAATAACAGAGTGAGAACAAGGGAACTATATTTAAATATCAAGTTTTATTGACAACGTTATAAGGCTATTGGCTTTAACACTAGAAGAATTTTATTTACAACAAAACGATTATTATAAACCTGGAAAGTGATATTAACTAAAATCATCAAAATAGTGTTAGTTTATTTTTCGTTTTCAACGGTAGTGCGAAGTGCTTATGAATCTTGACTTTGAACTATTGAAATGTTATGCAAATCAATAGCCCTTAATAATATAATAAAATTTTTATTGTATTACGCAAGCGACACCGCCGCTCTGTGGTACACATTGAAAAACTTTAGCGTGTAGCATTTGGTACGTTAAAATCCCGTAGACTGCTTCATATTTGTTATTATAACTTTTTCCACAATTCTTGAAATTCAATTTCGAATTATAAAAAAATATTGAGGAAACAAATTGTTAATTAAATGTCAAAATAGTTTGCAATTTGGGCGCACTATAAATGTCTCATTTCTTAACCTTCATAACAGAGGGCGTTGCAACATAAACCTACTTGCTTGATTACAATACTCAACCCATGGTGCCAACAAAATGAACTACTGTGACTAATCTAATATAATCAACAAGCCTAAAATTCGAATCAAGAGATTTGTTAATAACGTATATTAGTATTCGATATCCACAAAAGATGGAAGAGGAGTACGAAAAAATTACCTTAAGACCTGTATAACAACAAATGTATAGGCCTTTGAAACTTTACTTTATCTTCAAAAGGGATTACTGTGAAGATAATATTACAAAATTTCATGAATGTTTGTGTAGTATAAATTGGTCACATGTTTATAGTGAAAATGACATAAATATCGCATTTGGTAAATTTCATGAACTATTTCCGTAAATGTGCTTTCCTCAGACGCGCATTAAAATTCTGAACAAATCATCTGAACCCAGATGGTTGACTAAAGGTTAATACAAATGAAAACAAAACTAAATACATAAAATACACAAAGCTCCTTAAAAATGTTTTCACCTTTTTGAAAAAATTAATAACTATAGGTTTAGGAAGAATTAAAAAAAAATTGTAAAGCTGCGTGGAACGTTGTTAAACAGGGATCATATAAAAGTAATAAAGACAGAGTTATAAATGGAATAGAGGTTGACAGTAAATTAATTACAGATCCTACTAAAATCGCTGTGAACATTTCATTAGTCTTACTAATAGAGCTCCCCTTTATAAATATATTAACACAAATAAAACAACTATATCCAGCAGTATTTTTTGAAGCCATATGGTTATGCCGATGTAATGAATATAATAAGATCATTGAATGACACAAACGCAGTGGGATATGATTCAGTTTCCACGAAAATAATAAAATGTTGCAATAAAGAAATAGTACACATTTTAACCTACCTCATTAATCTTTCTTTGGCAAATTTCCAGATAGTTTCAAAAAATCTATAGTGAAGCCGCTCCATAATAAATAATCCATCCATCCATCCATAATAAAAGACTTTAGTGTCTATTTTTTCCAAAATATTTGAAACGGCAATGTACGAGTACAAGCGCGTAATAGAATTCACCTCAAAATCTATAATATAAAAATGAATCGCTAAATGTGTTGCTAAGCGCAAATCTCGAGTGCAGCTGAACCGATTTCGTTAATTATTTTTTTATAATATTCCTTGAAGTACGAAGATGGTCCTTACGGAGAGAAAAATTTAAAAAAATTGCCTGAAAAAGTCTAAAAACAACACTTTTCTATATTCCCATACAAAAGATACTTAAAAGTCAATTTGAACTTTAATACTATACCATAAACTTTAAGTGTTAGTGGAGGGGTTCCGTGAAGGCAAAACAATTGAGTGACGTTAGTATCGTATAAATATTAATGTCAATATTTGTTAATATTTATAAGATGGTAACATTACTCAAAAACAAAATTAGGGTTCCGCGCAAAAAAAAATTGATATCTATGAAATCGTAGTGAATTCCACGCGGACGAAGTCGCGGGGCACAGCTAGCTAGTAAATGAACAATTTGGATTCCAAAGCAATAAATCAACTTAACCGCTTTGTTTACATATTACGAAACCTTACAAAGGCGGCATCGCAATCAACAGCTCTTATGGCGTATTACGGACAGTTTATTGTATACTTAGCTACGGTATAATAATATGGGGAAATTCTGTATACATCAATAGTTTTCATTGTGCAAAAATAATGTCTACGTGCAATATGTAATATGGCCCCTCATGAATCGTGCAAACCAATATTTCGAAATTTAAAAGTTTTAACATTTCCCTGGATATACATCCTCGAAACAGCTAAATTTGTTAAAAATAAACCTTAGCTGTTTATAGCTGCTGTAGATATAATCAAATCTAAACCTTTAAGAATCCAGATAAATTGGTCATTGATAAAATACCAAAAACAGTTAATTATCATAAAATTGCAATTGAAATATGGCAGACTTGAAGAACTTGTTTTATTTATAGTTGACGACAAAAGAGATTTACTATGCTCTAAATTAGTTTAAAATGGCGATTAATTAGTTCCCAGTTCAAATTACAGAGACGCTGCAATTTAATTAATTTAACATCAAACAGTGATACGGCTCTACAAAAAGTAGGACACTAACGAACAAATTTAATAACCAATAGCACAATATAGGATATAAAAAGAAATCAAAATTTTTGGGTGATTTTCAACAAGCTGTAACGCCGAGGAAAATGATTGTACAGCACAAAAAAGCAAATTGTAGCTCGCAAGTGGCTAGTTTTCAGATCTGGCCATAAATAGTTTTTATCATTTTTGTTTCTGTTATTTCATTATATCATTAAAAAGCTTCTTTAGGAAATTTAATGCCCTTTAATTTGTCGTAATCAAAAAACTTGTACGACGACTTGCCGCAGAGTTATCGTCAATCAAAGCAAAAAAGTTATTTTAACTTTGATAAACAATAACTCTGGAAATAATGATTGTATAGGAAATTGAAGGAGGCTTTTCAAAACTGCATGACATTCCCCATGAGGTACCATGAATGGCTATTGATGATAAAAACATTTTCGAAGCGATAACTTTCACTGAAAAATGATAAAAATATTTGGATAACTTGGTATAGCTTTGGATACACTTGGGTAATACAATCCTGTCCTGTGCAGAGGTTAGTCTCTGTTGAGACTGGCAGCTGTGACCGAAATTCGGTCTTGATGGCATTTTTATAGGACATTATATACTGGACGACATTATGTAATGATGTTGTGCGGATTTCGAACCTGCGACTCGCAGTGCTGCTAAACGCTTGCGAGCCATCAGACTTCACTTGAATATATTTTTGCACACTTCACTACACTTTACGACACATTACATACATTCCATCTTCGCCCTAAAATGTAACATCTGCACTTTAATTCTTAATCGGAAATAGACGTAAATGTCCATGAGCCACAGTATCTTCTTACCATCAGGTGGACTGTGTGCTCATTTGACCCTGCAGGCCATTCCTGGAACTTCCCGCTTATTTTCGAGCGTTGTGCCTATATATATATATATATATATATTTTTTTTGTGTTTTTATTTTTTGAAAATCTTTGAAACGGCTTGACGGATTGACTTGAAAATCTAATCAGCTCGAAGTCTCAATGCACACTTTCGAACACCGCTCAACTCGATCGGTTGATTCGTTCTAAAGATATCTTACGACAAAATTTTACACACACCCTAGGCTTCCTAGGACCTCAAAACGTGGAGATCGGATGAAAACTGCATTCTCAAAATCGGACTGATATCTATAACTTCCTACTTTTAAAAATTATTAATTTTCATAGAGGGAAGTTAAAAATACCGCCTTAATCGCGTAGTATTACGGAAGTGCATCGTGTGAGTGTAGGGGTCAACGCCCCGCGGCGCTCGCATTGATCCAATGTTCCGATGACCTGCATTAGCGCAGGTCACTCCGCAATGCCGCCGACTTCAAGACTGCTCTGCATATTACCACTGCATACAGACGTGCCATTTTATTAATTGTCTTAGCGATTCAATGCAATACCTACCTACTCGTGCTATGAATTTTAACACTGTTCATATTGTATACTAGCGATTCACCCCGTCTTTGTCAGGATCATCATCATCATCATCATTACAGCCCTTCACAAGTCCACTGCTGAACATAGGCCTCCCCCAAAGAATGCCACAAAACACGGTCCTGAGCCACCTGCATCCATCGACTTCCTGCATGTCTTACCAGGTCGTCACTCCATCTCGTGGGGGGACGCCCTACACTTCGCCTACCGGTACGAGGCTGCCACTCGAGAACCTTTCTTCCCCATCGGTTGTCGGTTCTTCGAGCTATATGGCCGGCCCACTGCCACTTCAGCTTACTAATCCGTTGGGCTATGTCGGTCGCTCTGGTTCTACTGCGGATATCCTCATTCCTAAGTTTATCACGCAGAGAAACTCCGAGCATAGCCCTCTCCATAGCTCGCTGAGCGACCTTGAGCTTCCTCATACGGCCAGCAGTGAAAGACCACGTCTCAGTTCCGTAAGTCATCACTGGCAACACGCACTGGTTGTACAATTTCGTTTTAAGGTTTTGAGGTATGTCTGACGAGAAGATGTGTCGTAGCTTCCCGAACGCTGCCCAGCCTAGTTGAATCCGTCGATTGACCTCTCGGTCGAAGTTGGACTTACCCAGTCGGACTATTTGTCCTAGGTAAACATACTCGTCAACAACTTCGAGCTTAGTGTTCCCAACAACTATCGGCATAGGTGTGACATGGACATTAAACATGATCTTAGTTTTGTCCATGTTCATCTTAAGACCTATCCGTTGGGAAACACTATTGAGGTCATTGAGCATAGTGCTTAGGTCCTCCAGCGATTCTGCCATAAGGACTATATCGTCGGCAAATCGAAGGTGAGTGATGTACTCGCCATTGATGTTGATACCGTATCCTTTCCAGTCCAGAAGCTTGAAAACGTCTTCCAATGCAGCGGTGAAGAGTTTCGGGGATATGACGTCACCCTGTCTTACACCTCTCTGCAATTGGATAGGTTTCGTACTCTGGTTCTGTACTCGGATAGCCATCGTAGCCCTACTGTACAAACACTTCGACACTTCGATATACCGACAGTCAACTTGGCACCGCTGAAGGGACTGCAGCACCGCCCAAATTTCGACGGAATCAAAGGCTTTCTCATAGTCCACATACGCCAGACATAGTGGCAAATTGTACTCTTCGGACTTCTGTACAACTTGCCGAAGGGTATGTATGTGGTCTATGGTGCTAAAGCCCTTTCGGAAACCGGCTTGTTCGGGAGGCTGGAAGTCGTCAAGTCTGCGCGCGAGACGATTCGTAATGACTCTCGAAAACAGCACGTAGACGCGGCTCAGAAGGGAAATCGGTCTGTAGTTCTTCAAGAGAGCGTTGTCACCTTTCTTGAAGAACAAGACCACCGCACTTCTGCTCCACGCCTCCGGTGTAATGCCACCATGGAGGACGGAATTAAAGAGCTTCTGAAGGACTTCAAGTACCGGTCTTCCACCCGCTTTCAGAAGCTCCGCTGTAATTGCATCCTCGCCTGGGGCCTTACCGTTTTTAAGGTGCTGGAGAGCAATCCTAATCTCGCTCAGACTGACATCCGGGATATCTTCGGAATAGTGTCGGATGAGACTCGCTCTTGGATCGTTACTCACACTTGCGTGTGGCTCCAACGATGATGTGTACAGCTGCCCATAGAACCTCTCAATCTCACTCAAAATCTCAGGTGTCCCGGAAACGATGCTGCCACACTCTGTCTTCAGCTTTGACAGTTGGCTCTTTCTGGCAGACAGATCTCTGGCAAAGACTTTGGAGCCTTGGTTCCGCTCGATCGCTTCTTCAATACGAGCTGTATTGAAGTTGCGTAAGTCCCGCCGCATGCATTTGGAGATCTGTCTGTTCAGATGCCTGTATGCTGTCAAGTCTGTTGAAGAATGTAGCTTCATCTCCCGTCTAACAGCCATGAGATTAAGAGTGTGATCGGAGAGTTTTTGTGTTCTTCTGCGGCGGGTCTTGCAGAACTTAGCTCCAACCGCATGGACAGTTTCCACGAGCTTGTCATTCATATCGTCCACTTCATTGCAGTCTTCTAGGCACTGAAAACGGTTTTGTAACTCGAGCTGAAAGGTTTCGGGACTTTGAAACAGAGCACGAGGGGGACGGAGCGTTGACTTCATTAGACGAGACCTCTCCAACTTAACGTTTAGGTTCAGTGTGCCTCTAACCATTCGGTGATCGCTACCAGTTTTCACCCTCGCGATCACGGAGACATCACTGAACAGTTGTCGTCTGGTCGTCATAATGAAGTCAATCTCATTTTTTGTGGAACCGTCGGGGCTCGACCAGGTCCACTTCCTGTGGGGCCGCTTCTGGAAGAAAGAGTTCATCATAAAGAGTCCCTCTTTCTCCATGAAGTCGGCCAGCTGCTGGCCCCTTGGGTTCCGTTGCCCTATTCCAAATTTCCCTACCTTCAGCTCACCGTTCTCTCTTGTGCCTAGTTTTGCATTGAAGTCTCCCATTAACACCGTATATTGGGTTTTGGAGGAATGCATGGCTCTAGAGATATCCTCATACATTTCCTCCACCTCCTCATCGGGGTGTGCCGAGGTTGGTGCGTAAACCTGTATGACCTTCAGCGAATACCGTTTGGTGATTCTGAGTATAAGGTACGCAACCCTCGTCGACACACTCCCGATTTTTACAACGTTGTTAACAAGAGACTTGTGGACGATAAATCCGACACCTCCTTGGGACAGATGGTCGCCCTCCCGGTGATAGAGCAAGTTGCCGGATTCGAGGATTACCGTGTCCTCCCCCTCTCTTCGGACTTCAGATAATCCTATAATATGCCAGCGCAACTTGTCTATCTCTTCTTCCAGCTCCACGATCTTCTCGTCAGTCCTCAGGGTGCGTGCGTTGTACGTTGCCAGGTCGAGTCGTCTAAGGTGGCAACCGAACCTCCACCGGAGATTCTTAGCACCCCCTGCCCCGCCGTTACCATGGTCGCCACCGTAGCCAGGAATAGCGGGGCCGCCGGGGACTGGGGGCCGTTTTTTTGTTGCTCTCATCATTGGGGGGTATTTGCCATAGTTGCCACGCTTGGCGAGCGGGTTGGCAACCGCAGTTTTTTTATTGTCATTTGGCTATTATCAGGAAGATGCTGCTGCCCATCTCCTGGCTGTTTCCCTTTGTCGCCTTTTACGACACCCACGGGAGGATATGGGGTAGTGGATATTCTTGACCGCCACTACACGGCAAATTGTCAGGATAGGATCTATTAATTATTTAGATTAAAGATAATCATATACCATTTATCTGCCGACTTCAAAAAAAGAGGCGGTACTCAATTCGACTGTACGTTTTTTTTAATGTGTGTTATCTCATAACTTTTTACTGGGTGAACCGATTTCGATGATTCTTTTTTTATTTGAAAGCTGGTACTTCTTGTGTGGTCCCATTTGATGAAGGTCAGACCAATAGTTTTTGAGTTATTCTTAATAATTTATATTGAAGTCGGCTGTACAAAATTTTTAATTTTTAATTATTTTATCAATTTAAAAAAAATACAATGAGTTTTATATCCCCCTATGAGGCAATCTATAGGTAAGGCCTATGTTCAGCAGTGGACTTACGCTGTAACAGCAACGGTGACGTGTAGTGATGAGTGCCGTCTTCAATTACAGAAGCTGTGTATACATTGCGACAGTCAACAATGCGTCGTTTCTCAGTGAGTCATAATCTCATAAGTCAGGACGCGTGCTCCAGCGCCGGCACGCATACAGATTAAATAAATGCATAGTAGATTATCTCTACTACTATTTGTATAATGATATTATACTCATATTCTTAGAGTTGAGATAAGCCAAAGGTCGGACACTCGCTTTAAATTTAGTATTGCGAATAGAATTAGAGCTGAAATCTTCCCCGGTAGGAGTAGGCGATTCAAGTCGTAATAGATACAACATCGGTACAATATTCAATACCTATATATCGGGCGATAGATTAACAATGTACCAGATACCGCTGCAGTACAGGATCACTTCTCTGAACATCTAACATCAAACTCGATGAAATAATATTATCGAAAAATATCTATATGATGCACTGAATGCGAGATATTATATAAAATATCCACTTCGACTTTTTATTGTAAGATATATTCGTTTCAGAGTATCATGTATATTAACCACTAGCTGTTCCCCGCGACTTCGCCTGCGTGTAATTTAGGGTTTTAATTTTGTTGCGCGGAACCCTAATTATTTTTCTAAAATATAAGTAGCCCAAGTTACTCCTTAAAACATCAGCTACCTACCAGTGAACGTCCCGTCAAAATCGGTCCAGCCATTTCGGAGATTAGCCAGAACTAGACATGCGCGCCGAGCAAGAATTCGGCGGCGGCGGCGCGCCGACCCATTGTGGTCGGCGTGGCGACGCCGCGCCGGCGTGGCCGTATTTTATTTTAATTTTTATAAACATTTATTTAAAATAAGGTAGTAACAAGTGAAACATAGACCTGGATAGGAATTCAAATTTAATTTCTCAAAATAAAAACAAACTAAACAAGTTCTAATTAATGATTTCTTATATTTACGCGAACACTACACATTTAAATAAAACTAATTTTACGGATTTTATCGCGTATATTAACTTATTTTACTTTCCCGACGTTTCAAGCACTTTGCAGCACCCATGGTCACGGGGGTACTGAGGTGTATGACGTCCCAATGTCATAGTTAACCACGGCTACCTCCAGATTAAAATTTTTAGTAAAATAAGTTAATATACGCGATAAAATCTGTAAAATTAGTTTTATTTAAAAGTTCTAATTAATTATACCTTATAATTTGTGCAAAAACGAAAAAGCACATTTTTTTGTTTCTTGCACAAACTATAGGAAATTAAAATTGTGTTTTTTGCATAATGTATAATTATCATGAATAAAAATAATTTTATTAACGTGTACTGGGCTTAGTCTAGATCTTTTAGCAGTCACAGTTAGTCCCACTATAGAAAAAACGCGCTCACTAGGCGTGCTAGTAGCAAATGTTCTGATCACAGAGTAGTTTTTATATACATACTGAAAGTTCTGATACGCGCTCCAGAGACTGTAAAAATTTAATTTGTTCTATTTCCGCCGCTCGCTTCAATTCCGGTAAGCGATACCGAACGATTTTTACGATCTTTTTACATTTTCTTATTGATTTTTAAATTTTTAAATAATTGCATGGTTTTATTGACCCCGCGCCCAAGCGCCCGTCCCGCGTTGGTTCACGGCGCGCCGATCGGATTTGTCGGCGCGGCGCGGCGTGGGCAGGGCGCGGCGTGGCGCGGCGGCGCCGGCGCGGCGCGCATGTCTAGCCAGAACAAACAGACAGACAGACAGATAAAAATTTTAAAAATTGTGTTTTTGTTATAGATATCGTATATATTTGTATATGTAATTAGTAAAAACTGTTATTTTGACATACAAACGGACACTTCAATTTTATTTATATGTATAGATTATTTAGATATTACAATATATCTAAACATCTAAGTTCTAAGCAAACCAAATCCACCAAAAATAGCGTATTACCGTGGAGACCTAAAATTACAGCATCAATATTTAAACGTGCTATGGCCCATCTGCAGCTATATTAATTGTATAGTTGTAACACGAATGGGTCGGCTCGACCGGGGATGGACCACGCTCTCACAGAATACCAGCGTAAAATAGCAGCTTAATACTGATGTGTTTCGTATGGTGAGTGTAGAGAACCGGAGACCCATTTTACTGGAAAAGACGCATTCCATCTTAGTCCTCACGGCTGACAAATTGATTCGTAAACGAGGATAGATGTAGATGTCTATGGGCCACAGCAACTACTTACCATCAGGTGGACTGTGTGCTCGTTTGTCACCCTAATCCTATAAAAATAAATTATTTGATAATGGGGTAAAAGTGGTATTACCCATGCCTATCCACTAATAGTACCTATGTAATTGTTAATTAAAACTTTAAGTGTCAATTAACGACGTGCTGGACAGTAAAGAAAACCATCCTGAAGGAACCTGCTGGTTTGAATGGTTTAACATATTTTGAAGACACGTGAAATGTTTTTGTGTGGCAACTAACATAATATATAACAAGCTACCAGATAATATAAAATTATTAAATATTAACAAATTTAAAAGTAAGTTATTGGCTTCCTATACAAATAAATAAAATTGATGTGCCTCTTTGTAATGTCAAAATAACAGCATTTTACTAAATGCAAATAAAAAAATATATACGATACTAATAACAAAAAAAAAACAATTTTTAATATTATTGTCTGTCTGTCTGTCTGTTCCGGTTCTCCGAAGTCCGAAACGGTTGAACCGATTTCGAAGGGATTTTCACTGACAGATAGCTGATGTTATAAGGAGTAGCTTAGGCTTCTTTTATTTTAGAATAAGAATTAGGCTCTCGCGCAAAAAAATAAGTCAATGAAATCCAATCGTAATAAATTCCACGGGGCGAAGTCGCAGGGGACAGCTAGTATAAAATTACCATCGGGTAGACTGTGTGCTTGTTTGTCACCCTTATTTAATTATTTAAGCCTTTATATTAAAAAAATACAATTTACATTAATTATTCAATAAGCAAAATTTAAATTATTACTTTCCTATGTTCTTATGCACGATTATATTTACTTTCCGGGTACCCATTTGGGGGTGAACGCCTCCTCCGTCTTTTGACACTTTAGTTTCTCCTGTGCAAGTCTCATCCAGGTGTGGCCAACTGTTACCACAATGTCATCACACCATCTGCGTCTGGGTCTACCGCGTGGCCGTGGACACTTCGCGTGGGTAACATCGGAGGACTCTCTCACTCCAATATCCATACGTAGTTCTTGCAACGTGGCCTACCGATCTCCATTTTAATCAACACTCCTACTTCTATAAAAAACCGGGTCGCCTATAGGACTACACGCACTCCGAAGGCTGGTCTAATGGATGCAGACTCGCGTCGATCGCGGCCCTTAAAATATAGCCTACGCTTTTTTAAAAGACCGGCATCACATCTGCATTTCCCCTGGTGTTGTAGTTGTTTGTTGTGGGCGGCGGTCGATACTTACCATCAGGTGAGCCGCACGCTCGTTTGCCCACTCTCACATAAAAAAGAGGAAGTGCTGTTAAAGGAACCGTGGTATTACACTCCCCTCATAACGGCACTGGACAGGAACAATGCATCGTCCAAAGCTCATTAGGTCGCTTATTGCTACAAGTGGTTAGTTTGCCAACGACATAAAATTATTTACATATTTTTACTATTATAACATGAGAAAGTTCATTAATAACGTGGGATACATTATAGAATGTTTAAATGTTTTACTTTTTGTTATAATCTCAAGTATGTGAGGATAGTTGTCACGCTTGCACTTTGCCAACTTTTTATATTATTTCGTGTTGTAATCAAGACAATTGTGTCCCAGTCCTGTTTCAGTTTTCGTCTGTCATCATCCAAAATGAGAATCACGGCATAGTTCGTCAGATTTCTTTTTTTTTAAATTAAAATCATACAATTAAACTGAAACTTATTTAGGATATTTTCTGCCATTTCCTTCGTAAAATAAAACATATTCTTTGTATTGCGCTAAAAGCCAATAGTGACAACAGAAAGGGGCTAAATCAAGTAACTATTAACCAAGTATTTTTTTTAGTTATACTTCTTTTGGGACGTTTGGAAATATGATGAGAGAGAATTTTTTACGATGCGCGCGCACACCGACACCTAAAGTCGACACCTAAAGTCGACACCATGAAGTTGTTACGATACGCGCCCACACTGACACCTCAAAGCGACAATTTCATCGGGTAACTGTCTCTCAAGTTTTCGTGGGAACTGATAACTATATGTCGGAGTGTCTATAAAATACCCGGTTGGATCGAGGTAGAATGGAGGGTATATCGAGAAACCCCCTCTTGTGTCGGTAGTATAAAGTTCACTGTAGGTGCCGTGCGCGAGAGATTCCGCTCAAGTCATTCAACGGGTGTGGTCATTCGACTAGTGCTAAGAATTGTCGTGGTTCTGTTCGTTGTGGTAATTCTTCTAGTGCAGGCAAGGAGGATTGGTGTTGCTGAGAGGCTGCTCTGTGTTACATTGAGATAAGTAGTGTTGCTGTTGCTGTACATATTTTGGTGTTATCATGTAATTACGTACCTCACGTTACACTGGTGTGTGATTGTGGCGGAGACGTGTTACGGTGTGGTCGAACTGTAATTTCACTATACTGAATGTATAGTGCGTTACGTTGTCTTATTACTGATAATGATTAAACTGCGTAAGCAAGAGAGCAAGTTGAACATCCGCTCTCACACTTTTATTATTTTTAACAATTAACGCTATCCTGATGTATTTCCAAGATCAAAATTGGAATCCCCTGTTGTAATTCTCCGACATCAGAAGTGGGATCTCCTGTTGTCATTTCCGATATCAGAAGTGGGATACTCTGTTGTAAATCTGGGATAAAGTCCCTGTTACTGCCCACCTGTTATAACCTTTGAATAGTGTGAGGGTAATCACGTTGGTGAAATACTATGATGCGCCTGGCGTTTTGTTTTTGTGTTTAATTTCTTAAATCAAGTTTGTTGTCGTATTTACGACACTGACGAATCATTAAAGTGTAGAGTAAAAGTTTAAAGTGAGATATTTTGAAGCCAAAAGTTAAATCTTTTTGTTCGATTAATGATAAAAAGTACCCGCAAGTACTTTCATTATTTCTAAACGTACCCAAATATGATAACAAATGTCAAAAGAAATGTTGGAGGAAGTTTAACTTGCTCGAGTTATGTTATAATTTGATACACGAGGTGTGATTTACAAGGGCTAATTTTAAAGTTTAAAATGTTTAAACGATGTACCGAAAAATGTTTAACGTTAACGTGCTGTTAATTAAAAACACTAAGTTGTATTTCTGTGTTCTAATGTGTTGATAAGTGTTACAGTTTACTGCGAGTATTACGTAGTCGATAAAATTGGGATTTGATGTTGAGGGTTTAGTGGAACGCGTGGTGCTGTGGCGCTCGCTCTTGAGTGGAAATAAGCTGTCTGCTTATGACGCCGCGACCACGTTAATTGCCGCTGCTACGGATCACCATTTGATACATGAGGAAAGTAAATTTATTCCTAACATTGTCTTAAAAAATATTTGTAAGAATAAGTGTATACATTTTTAATTGGTTGCGAAAAATGCCGGAAAACCAAAGTATAACTGATGAAAGTTAAGTAGAGCAAATTAGTTCTGACATTGAAGAGAGTATTTAAGTTTACATGAGGATCGGACCATACCAGAGGTTGTCGTGTAGCCGCAGCTCAGTATTTGGTGCCCTAGAAAGGCGAATGGTGTCCCGAGAGTAGTGCTGCACTTAAAAAAAGGTTCTTACTGAATATTTTAAATGTTTCCTTTTGTGTTACAGTAGCACGTGAGATAAGATTACACGTGCGCGAGCGTGAGAAGAGTGTGTGCCTTACTAGTCGGAACGGATAGCCAGGTCCAGCTGTAGCATGGCCTGGTTTCGTCAGACGCGTATACGTAGGCGCCATCCCGGAGCGTGCGTATGCTATACATGGTGGTTCCTCGGAAGTCGTGTGCGCAGAAGGGTTATATTCTGTATGCGCGGAAGTCGTGTTCTCTGAACATACATCAAGCTCCGTCCTGGCAGGTACTGTCCTGGTTCACGTTTTTTTTTTTCGTGGTTAACGTAGGATCTCGTAAATTCAAGTACGAGTATGTGTGAGATACTTCGTATGGAGATGTATGCTTAATTATGAAAGCGAAGTTATTATAGTCCACGGTATGAGAGCGTATTTCTGTTTGAGGGCCTCGTATGCGTGATGGGTGAGAGGATAGGCAACTGTGTATGTTGTCCTGATAATAAACAACTTGTATTTCACGTAGATCATGATGACGGCAACCTCGATGATGCCTGTGTACCCCCTCAGGTGCTCCTGCTGCTCCCGTTGCACTTGGAGTGCGTGGTACGGTGCAGCATCTCGCTGGCGCCGGTGAGATGCGACGGCTCGCTGTGCGAGTGCGGCACGCCCTGTGCTGTTGTTTTGACCACATGAGCTTGCTTCAAGGCAGCTAATTATGGTGTGAGCTGTTGTTTTAGTAGCCACGTGCGCTAGCCCTATGCCTGCCGCAGCGGCGAGCAGTGAGCGATGTGTTTTCGTCTGCTATGTGAGAAATCACAGCGGTGTGCTGATGATAACTGGTGCCGAATGAGAGAGCCTCATCAAAGATTGTGTTGCGCCAAAATTTTGTGGCAGAAGTGTAAATAATATTGTAAATTTAACCGAAATCGGTCATGTTAGTGTGCAAAGTACCCCACAAATACCCCCATAATCATGTGAGGAAGATCCCCGATCACAAAGTTCCTTGAGAGTTAGATGTCATAGTTGATGACAGTGGTAGTGAGACCAAATTTGATTAAGAATGCTTGTATACTCATACTCAAAACTTTAGACCGCACCTCATGAGTAACATGTGGCGATGGGTCTGTAGGAAATCGTTGGTGCGATTTCTGTCTGTGTTGGTACATATTTGGCGGCATATATGTAGGGAATCGTTGGTGCGATTCTGGCATATGTGGCGGCAGATGTGTTGTAGCATATTTGGCGGTGGATATGTGGAGAATCGTTGGTGCGATTCTGGCATATGTGACGGCAGATATGTAAAGAATCGTTGGTGCGATTCTGGCCTGTGTTGGTGCACAGAGCCCCTTGTGTATTGTAGCATATATGACGGCGGATATGTGGAGAATCGTTGGTGCGATTCTGGCATATGTGACGGCGGATATGTAAAGAATCGTTGGTCTGTGTTGGTGCACAGATTTCAATGAAAGTTTCACGAGTTGAATACCTATGCATTGCTTATTAATTGTAAAGAGTAAAAAAAATTGTTAAAATTACTGTGTTGGAACTTGTTGATCGGACCTTCCACAATAAATCATGTTGTGCAGGAAGCACTGTGTAAGAAGCCTTAATAACAAGGCATTGTCAATTATGACAGTTGACTATTGTACTTAGACTTGGGAGAAGTGAAGTACTATTTTGAATCAACCTTGTTTCTATTGGCAGAATAGCCGAGCTAGATTAATCACTGAGCATATTTTGTCTCCAGGCACTGCAACCGAAGACGGATGCTAGTCAGGAATGGCCGTGTCGTGAATCGATGGCGCCATAGTGCAACAATCAGCGCCATCTAACAATTAGTTTTCCGAACTAATAATATGTACTCACTCATGTCAGGATGGACGAGCGGACGAATTGTTGTTTGTTACAGGAATGCATAAAGATACACGCCAGAGGACGGTCGTACATCAGGATGGCCGTGTCGGAGTGTCTATAAAATACCCGGTTGGATCGAGGTAGAATGGAGGGTATATCGAGAAACCCCCTCTTGTGTCGGTAGTATAAAGTTCACTGTAGGTGCCGTGCGCGAGAGATTCCGCTCAAGTCATTCAACGGGTGTGGTCATTCGACTAGTGCTAAGAATTGTCGTGGTTCTGTTCGTTGTGGTAATTCTTCTAGTGCAGGCAAGGAGGATTGGTGTTGCTGAGAGGCTGCCCTGTGTTACATTGAGATAAGTAGTGTTGCTGTTGCTGTACATATTTTGGTGTTATCATGTAATTACGTAACTCACGTTACACTGTTGTGTGATTGTGGCAGAGACGTGTTACGGTATGGTCGAACTGTAATTTCACTATACTGAATGTATAGTGCGTTACGTTGTCTTATTACTGATAATGATTAAACTGCGTAAGCAAGAGAGCAAGTTGAACATCCGCTCTCACACTTTTATTATTTTTAACAATTAACGCTATCCTGATGTATTTCCAAGATCAAAATTGGAATCCCCTGTTGTAATTCTCTGACATCAGAAGTGGGATCTCATGTTGTCATTTCCGATATATATTTAAGGTAGTTATTTTTGTTTTGTTACGCTAAAGAAGTATAACTTCGTACGTGCGTACATAAGTACAAACACACACGTTTTTTTTAAAATCTCTAATAAAGCAACGGAGTGGTGTCATCGCACGACCGGAGTCTCGCGGTCGGAATGCGGCTAAATATAGGCGACAGCTGGCACCGCTCCAGACTGGAGCTGGATCCATTACATTACAACACGAATTCCACAATGATCTAGGCAATATAAATCAGCCTGTATAATTAGGTGTTATTGTTTTAAATACATTAGAGTGGTACAAAAGCCCGCCAACTAACATAAATGATCACTGCTACTCAGTTTAACCACCTCCAAATAAAGAAACTTGAGCCGCGAGTTACACTCACACTTGAGGATTAAGATTGAATTTCCCTGTCCTATGAAACATATAAAGTATAAACATTTCGATTGTTTCACTACCTAGTGTTTCTATTTCATGAAAATGTATAACTGTTTCGCCCTTCTTTAGACATTCAGTTTTATAGTATGACATTAAACAATTACATTAATACAATATGTTAGAATATATATTTTTTTAACATTTAGAATTCGCAAAATTTTGGTCTTATAAACAACTAGTTGATAGCCGCGACTTCGTCTGCGTTGCTTGATATAATAACAAAGTTTTCGTATGTGCGAAGGAAAGAACATCAAAAAGACAAAATTTCTTTGTAAACAATGTTATTCGTAGCTCCGTTTGTAGCTAAAATATATAAATTATCTGTGTTAGAAACGCGAGAGCCAGCGACGTACAGTTGACGGTGTGAAAATCCCGTATAAAAATCGTTGTCTCTCAAAACGTTAATAACTTTATTTTTTTGTGTGTAATTTTTCATAATTTTTAAGTGATTTTTATTTTTGCTTTGCTACGCATAATTGTTTTACGCAATTTCGACAAATAGTCACTTTGTTCTATTGTAAAATTTTTTGTTTGACCCCCATGAGACAGGCCATACCTAGTGTGGGAGTCACAGAACGTTTTTGTATTTTGACTAAGTGTTTCTGGTAAATAAATAAATTTATTATTTATATATTAAATGAAGATATCGCAAATTTTTCTTTCGATAAAGGACCAAGTGTCTAAGAATTAAAAGTTAGAAAACCTAATTGAAATCTATCCAGTAGTTTCTCCGTGATGCACGCACAGCTGCAAGTCTCTATCATTTTATCTATATAAATTTATAATATAAAACATACAACAGTTTCCACGTGGCATTTATAAAGGAACACAATAACGTCTAAGCTCTAAATTTACCTGGAATAACGCAGGAAATTGACTTTGCTCGGATCGATATTACATACTAGCGTAGCCCTAGGCGGCCTATAGAGTAACTTAGACAGTTCTAGTCTAACTCTAAGCAACCTTTTACGGACCAGCTAAAATTAATAAGTGAAATTATAAAGAAATATTTTTTTTTATAGAATAAGGGGGACAAACGAGCACACAGTCCACCTGATGGTAAGTGGTTGCTGCGACCCATAGACATCTACATCTATCCTCAATAAAAAATCAAAATGCAGATGCGTTGTCACCACTGAGGACTAAGACGGAATGCTTCTTTTCCAGTAAAAAGGGTCTCCGGTTCTCTACACTCACCATACGAAACAGAGCAGTGTTAAGCTATTTTACGCTGGTATTCTGTGAGAGCGAGGCCCTCCCTCAGTGAGCCGACCCATTCGTGCTGCAACTATACAATTAATATAGCTGTAGCATGGCTCTAACACGTTTTAAAAAAATCTATTAAGTCCGTACTATTAAAATAAAAACATAAAAACCAATCAATGCGAAGTTAATTTATTAGGCCAATACCTAAAGGTTATTTTTACTCCAAAAGAAAAACTAAACCATAAAGATCAATTCGCGTACAGTTAGCGTAAAAATTCGAACCATAGCCAATTCCTCAGCATCAAATAAACCGTGAAACCTCAATCACGAATTCGACAGTAAATATCTCACACTGGTATCGATAGCTGTTAAATCATACCCGGTTTGTGGCCGTCCATCACGCGAGAGTCGCATTTGACAGGCAAAAAAAAACCACTTGAACTGGAAAACGCAAAAACTTGTCTATCATTGAGAGCGAGTGAATCACGAAATCGAATCGCAAAAACGCCGCGACGCCACTGACAGGTGGCCGCCATTAACATTATATTTATTTATGACAACAATAAATTACATAGAAGCCTTAAACCAAATAACAATTTATAAATAATATGAGTAATTATGTAATCGACACCGTTATCCACAAAGCAATATTAAATTAGTATGATATAAGGTAAATAGTCGAACCGCGGTAGCTCGGGGCTCAGGGGCTAAACGCTCACTGTAAATTTCATAGTATGCGATCAACCTGGGTTCGACCACCGCCGGCACCAATGAAATTGTTAATTGCAATTTTAAGTGCTTATTTAAATTAAATTTACAATAATACTTAACAACATGAAAATGTCAAAAAGAGACAAAATGAAAAAAAAAAATAGCATAGCTAACAATACGCAATCTGTCTTGTGAAATATTTTTTATACTATTGAATGTGTGACAGTCTTCTTAGAATATTCTTGCGAAATTGTAAATGTGATAAAGTGAATGGGTCAAAATCTGATAAATACAAGTTGTACATACTTTCATAAAGTGTCTTAAAGGGGCGCGTTCACCTGCATTGGTTTTGCATAATCTAGCCGCAAACAATTTGTGTACAAACCTTTATATAGGTACGTTATCAGGAGCTTATGGGACGCGTGATATCTAATACATTGCTTACAGAATTTTAAAAGGTTTGAAAAATCTCGAATTCGCATACTTTTTACTCAATAAAAACATATAAAGAAAAATAATAAATTACAAAAGATATTTTTTTATTTTCTTTGTTAAAATATGAATAAAAAAGTTCGTATAGTTTTTTACGATGAAATTAATAATTTGGGACTTATGAATTTTTATATATAAATAATCTCAAATTCAGATCAGTCGCCTAACGATTCAAGTGCGAGTGAGCGACGCGGTCACTGAGACCCCGAAGATAATCGCGCTAGATTATCTTTGAGCGTTTTATGATTGGACAATGATGTATAATATATTTATCTAATATCATACCTAGGATGTAAGTTATTTTCACGTGGAAACGGCTACTTATACACGCCTCACGAGAGCAAGAACCAAAGTATTACAATCTCAAAATATTTTATGGTTAAGTCCATAGACTTTCAGTTTTTGACATAGATTAATATTAACACAGACTTGCATCACGAAGTCATAGAGTACAGGAATGTATCATAGAGTAATTAGCTACTTTGATGTATAAAATATTTAATTACTTAAAACTATTAGATTTAATGTTAACTTTGATTTGATTAGTGAATATAATTTACTTAATTACGTCCAGCGATTGCTAGCGAATCGATTAGTGGCTCCGACAGAATGTCAGCACTGCGGTAACATTGTTACTGCAGCTGCATTAGGCTCAGTCGGTGGATGTTTGTTGTTGCAATTGCAATCCATTTTTTAAACATTTGCTTGAGTATTTTTTTGTTAGTAAATTTGACATACCTAGTGCAAGTTGCAGCAACGCATTAATATTTCTATCAACTATCTCCGTTTATCGCCGGGACCACAGCAACGCTTTGACTACATCTACGTAGGAATTTCTAAGTAAGCGGAACAAGGATTTTAATTAATCCTCTCTGACGAGAGATGCGGAAGCAGCACAAAAGCGAAATAAGCCGTCAAATTAGCGGGCCCTTGGCTTACGTAGTAACATTATATTATAATCTGTGCCTTGGCGTCTTTCCTCGGCAGAGGACAACTCTTCTTCCTAAAGCAAGACGATACCCAAGGTGCGCCCTTGTACACGGTCTCCATTACCATCTGTGCAGGCTAAGTAAGGGAACACTAACTTATACTAATTTACTTAAAGAGCACAGTGTGTAATTATACTGATCAAATTACGTTATGTCCTCCAGACCGAATATCGATCACGGCGGCCGGCCTCAACGGAGACTAGACTAGACGGAGTATTACACAGGACAGGATAATAGTGCCCGAGTGTATGCGCAAGCACAGGTGCACTTTCTATTCGTCCGATGGGACGGTAATAATAAATAAAATGACGACCGGAGAGAATTTAGGCGCAGGACTAACGGCTTTACGTGCTCCCCGAGGCGCGGGAATGAAACACCGCCAATACCTGAACTCCAGGTTGCTACTGAAAATATCTTAATAGAAAAACCCAATAACTGATTGCTGACCCGACCCGGGATTCGAACCGGAGACTTCACAATCAGTAAAAGCGTTTACGAACACTAGACCAACGAGACAGTCAAATTACATTATACACGGATACACGATACATTAGTCACTTATTATTACTTTTTGTTGCAAGCAATTGTTAGTTCATAACTGTCATATTTATCTATTTCATACCGCAGTCATATTATTATTTTAATGATGATGATGATGATGATGATAAAACATATTATGTGCATGCCAGCCAAAATGATTACCCTTTTTTGGGCTCCGCCGCAATCGAGTTAAAAGAAAACTACTTCTAAAACCTTGTTTTTTATTGAAAAGTAAGTTACAAAAGAAAGTGTGCGATTTAGAAGTTCCTTCCTCGCACAACTTTCTTGTGGACTAACACCAGCGATTTTACCGGACCGCTACTACGTAGGGACCTTCAAGAAAACAGCCTATTTCTTTTAAAGGCCGGCAACGCATCGGAAAATTCCCTGATCACGCAACTGTTCATAAGTGGCTGGTAGTCACTTACAGGTGAGCAACACGCTCATTTGCCCCCTCTATATATAAAAAGAAAGTTGATAAATAAATTGCTCATAGAGTATAAGTAGGAATAATTTATTAATAATGTTGTGACGTAGACGACGCAAGCATAAAGTGTTATGAATACGACTCCCGAGTGTTCTACAGGGAGCGATATAGAGGCCAAGCTCCAGGTTATAAAGCGACAACGCTTCCCAGGGGGCTCGCTCGCGGCTGCCGATTCATTTTCTTACATAAATGATCGTCCTATGTCTCTGAGAGAAGTCTATTTAAAATTTATTAAACAAAACATAAAACAAAACAATGTATTGAAACATCGTAATTAAAACATTATTTTATTAGAAGTTTTTTTAAGTAATTTATGCTCAGACCGCCTGAGAAAGATTAACTAGAATCAGTACTTGATTACTCAACAAATATACAGTTTGATAATAATTCAAGTACAGATCATAAGAATCGACTGTATGGATCTTACGACCACAATTCTGCAATGTAACATAATTTGTAAGATGTAAGTAATTTCTCAAGTATGTTAAATAATTTCTTTCAACATAATAATTCAGAACCACAAAAAGAGTGAATAGTTGTTATGATATTCATTAAAAGGTAAATAACAGTTTCAGCGCCTTAAGTATAGGCGCCAGAAGATACAAAACCATTTATCAAATTACTACACGAAAACACACTTGAATCAATAATGCAAACTGCGGACAAGGACGTTATCATTGACTAGGTATGTTGTGCGACGCGTCGGCGAATCAAAAAAACAGACATGTTTATTTCGATTCAATTATCTCGCCCACAATTCACGAGCAATCAGATCTAGGGAGTGATTGGAAACCTGAAAGTAAGAGAAATCTTGTTCAGTTGAGAAAGTAGCTAAAGGATCCAAAAAGGACGCGACAACAATGAGGCGATGGGAAGGCGAAAAGCTGAACGAATGATCGCTTCGATCAAATTTGATTAGCATGATAATGGAACGTCAATTATCTGACCAAAAGATTATCATCTCGCGTTCAATCAACCGTTGGATGAGGCACCGTAATGAGATCAATTCGCGGCGCAAGTTATGGCGCTCGGAGAATAAATCACTCTTTTAAGGTCTACTGTTAAGTATTCTACACGAGCAGTTTGTGAATGAATTACACAAAGCTTACAGTGCCCTTCTCGTCCAATATAACAATGCCTTCAATTTGTTGTTGGGGGCTGCCTCGATCTTGTAGTACATAATAAATATAACACAACGTTGTAATTAAAACACATTCAGTTATTGCAGCCTATCAAAGTTCATTTGAGAATATAAGCCACATGGTGGCTTGACAAAGTTGCCACGTTTGACAGCAGATGTTAATTGCGGTTAAGGTATGAGGTTACACTACCGGTATAAAGTATTGATATCGTTATTTTTAAAGGTAGACCGAAATCGGTTAAAATTCACCAATACGCCAAAGATCTAAAATAACGGTAACGCTATTTTTGGAGGTATCGTTTTTTTTATAGAATTAGGGTTACAAACGAGCACACAGTCCACCTAATGGTAAGTGGCTGCTGTGGCCTATAGACATCTACATCTATCCTCGATTACGAATCAAAATGCAGATGCGTTGTCACCCGTGAGGACTAGGATGGAATGCCTCGTTTCCAGTAAAGAAGGGTCTCCGGTTCTCTACACTCACCATACGAAACACAGCAGAGTTATGCTGCTATTTTAAGCTGGTATTCTGTGAGAGCGTGGTCCTTCCCCGGTCGAGCTGACCTATTCGTACTACAACCAGTAATATAGCTGCAGCATGGCTCTACCACGTAAATCGTTATACCTTTATTTAACCTTTACAAAACCGAAATTATATAATTAATAGAATCAGGCGTTACTTTGCGGAAATCCATTATATAAAAGCTTTTACAAAAATTTACTTCGCAAAAAAAAATAAAAAATAAAAAAAATTTACTTAGCGGTTAGCCACCGTAGAGTCTATATCACCTGAGGATGCCTCGTGTAGAGGCGAAACACGTGTCGTATTATCGTCAGTGGTGTGTCTTGCCTAGTGTAGTGGTGTTGGAAGTAGCGGTGCTGGGATTAGTGGTGACGGGGTTAGTGCACGCAATTGAGGGAGGGCGGGAGGTGCTTCTTCATACTAGGTAAGACACATCATTTTATTTTATAACGCGGATATTTGCGAAGTAAATTTTTGTAAAAGCTTTTTTTTCGAAATTATATTGCTAACTAAAATATCATTTTGTGTAACCAAAAGTATTGGTTGTTTTGACAATGATAATTACGAAATTCTAAGAAACTAATTGAAAATTCAGATAATTTTGAACCAAACGAAGAAGAAAATCTATAAGTTGCTAATTATGTAGCGAAATATATAAGGCTACCGTTATTTTTCGATACCGAAAAAATTTAGTATCGTTATTTTAAGATATCGCAATAAAAAGATAAGACGTTATATCTTTAACCCTTATAATCCATATTTTTTCGGTCATGCAAGCTCCGCTTGGCAGGCGGGTTGGCAACCGCAGCGACACCCACGCGATGGTAGGGGTAGTGGATATTCTTACATCTCTTTGATAATTATTAAAATAATGCCTTACTATGGAAACAGGATGTTTATTGCAAATTTTTAAATAATTGTTGAGTGTAAATCAATTGGAGACTTAATCGACTACCATCAGCGATTTTTCCGGACCGATACGACTTAGGGACCTTCAAGAAAAGAGCGTACTCCTTTTTAAAGGGCCGGCAACGCATCTGTAATTCCCCTGGTGTTGCAGTTGTTCATGGGCGGCTGTAGTCACTTACCATCAGGTGAGCCGCATGCTCGTTTGCCCCCTCTCCTATAAAAAAAAATCCGATGCTAATAATAAGAGGTAAGTTGCAACCTAATGTCCGATGACATAAGTGTATATCTTTAAAAGACAGCTCTTACAATTAAAATTTAATGTGTGAATCAATCTCATACTGTAAACAAATAATCGACTTCAAAAGATCAAATATCAAAGAAAATGATAGTAAGAAACACAACGTCTCATTTGCATCCGAGGTTAATTTATCTGAAACAACCAAATAGCCAGCTTATCTCAAGTCTTCCTTTGCTGGTTTAAGCTCGTGCAGTTGAGTCTTTAACACTACTAAATAAAATAGTTACGTTCGACATATGGACTTTTTTAATTATTTAAATAAAACTAATTTTACGGATTTTATCGCGTATATTAACTTATTTTACATTCCCGACGTTTCGAGCACTTTACAGCACCCATGGTCACGGGGGGGACTGAGGTGTATGACGTCCCAATGTCATAGTTAACCACGGCTACCTCCAGATTAAAAATTATTAATTTTTGTTCCGATCTACGCAGTATGAACTTACAGTATCATGAAGTCTTGCAGTTGTATGCTTGGGTTGGGATTTAATTTTATTAATTATGGGATCCCAAGCAGATGGTAGCACCCAGCCATCTTCTCTATTGAAATTAGGATGTTTTTTGATTTCAATAGCCTCGCGAATCATCCTTGGAAGGAATCGGTGTTCTTTAGCGAGGATTTGTGGTCTATCAAATCTAATGTAGTGACGGGGGCGATCCTGTACATGTTCACAGATTGCAGACTTCCCGGAGCGTCTATTCTTCACATCAGCTATGTGTTCTACTTTTTTAATTATTTTAAGCTAGTGCTTGACCATAATCCCACCTGGTGGTAAGTGGTAATGAAGCCCTAGATGGTAAATCGCACTGTCTTAGCGTAACAAAAGCCTATTCACGATGTTGCTCGACACTAAAACTCGGTCAAGAACATTCACCAATTCATTCGAGAGACACCAGTAACTTAGACGTCACTACGCAAACAAAAGTTTTTATTGATGACTTATTCTCTACTGAACCATCTGTGAACAATATGTTCAGTGAAGCTTAACCCTTCCAGATGCAAATACGTTGATCAAATCAAGCAAAAAAAAAAGGACAAACAAACATTCCATCACGAATGGATGGAATAGACGGATGGAACCACTAGATCGAGCTCGAATACTTTCGACTACTAGCTCGTAAACCTAGGTGGTTCCATCCAAATGCGAGGAGAAATTCCGAAGTTATTAAAAAAAAACACATTTTTTGAAATTTTCTGATACCGATAACTTTCGAACTGATCAACCGATTTTGATGTAATTGGTGGCTATCGACGAGGTATTTTAAGAACAATAATAAAATTTATTATAGAAAAAAAGATTAGGCTATAAATTCAAAAGTTATGAGAAAAAACACTTTTTTCGAAAATTTTCGTCATCGATATCTCTTCAAGGCATTAATTGATTTTGAAGCGGTTTGCAGCAATCGACGTCGTTTTCCATGTTTAAGAGCTAATTACATTTTGGAATCGATCGTTACATCTGCTTAAAAGTTATTCAAAAAAATTTTATTTTGAAAATTTTATTTTTTTAAATTTCTCATAATCTACCGGTCCAAATCGGTTGAAACAGTATTGAAAATCAAAGTTTGGGGAAACCCTTCCGAACACACACATCCACACACGCGCACGCACAAACACACACGTACGTACACACACACGCACACGCGCATGCACGCACGCATGCATGCACGAACGCCCGTATTACTACGTATTGTGACGAGGAACTACAGAACCCTACCTCTACATTGTGCGTGGTCACTCGCACTTGGCCAGTTTTTCATGTTATTTAGAGAATAATTAAAAAATAAAAAAAAGCAAACCCGTGATGTTATAACCTATTAGATGGATGACTCCAAGCACTCGCATACCGAATCAGCAAAACATAATTTAACTAACACTAAATTAAGAAATCATAGCATATAACAAGAAACCTTTACGGTTATAAATATAATGGGTTTCTCGCTATATCAATCAAAATATGAATAAATTTGCAAAACCAACATTACTCACAGTCTGCCTCGTACTATGTCGGATTTTAAAACTTACAGCAACACATATTAAATATAGAATAACTTAATGTGGAATAAGCATATAAGTTCTGTAGCCCATAGACACAGACATCTACATCTATCCTCGATTAAGAATCAAAATACAGATGCGTTGTCACCACCAAGGTCACCACTGAGGATTAAGATGGAACGCCAATTTTCCAGTAAAAAGGGTCTCTGGTTCACTACTAAAATAATGTCCTCCAGACCATATTTCGGACACGGAGGCCGGCCTCGAAGGAACGAAGACTAGCCATCGGCGCATGACAGGATTATAGTGCCCAAGTGTATGCGCAAGCACAGGTGCACTCTCTATTCCCTCGCTCTCATAGTCCGATGGGACGGCAATCCAACACGACCGGAGAGAGATTAGACGCAGGACCAACGGCTTTACGTGCTTTCCGAGGCACGGAGGTGAGACACCGCCAACTTCCTGACCCCGGGCAGCTACTAAGAAATTCTTAATGGAATAGCTCTTTAACTGACTTTTTGGCCCAAGCTGGGATTCGAACCGTCATGATCAGCAGTCGCACCACTGGACCACTGGACCAACGAGACGATCGACTACACTCACTACACTCACCATACAAAACACAACAGCATTAAGCTGCTACTAAACGCTCGTATTCTGTGAGAGCGTGGTCCATCCCCGGTCGAAGTGACATATTCGTGTTACAACAATAATATAGCTGCAGTTGGGCTCAATACCACGTATAAGTTGCTATGTATCAGTTTGGTACATGAAATTAAAGCAGACAGCCTCGCGGTATCGAACCGGTTGTTACAGATACTGAGAAAGCATACAATTGAAAACATTAGACCTATTTCCAAGTCGATTATCTTTGTTGAGAACAAACTATCAGACAACTGAATAATTTAAAACAGTTTCACAGAAAATCAACTGCGAAATTACAAGACCACCTGACAAACTTACAATGCATTGAATAAAACGAATGTCTAGTATTCGTGTATATATCGACTGATGATCTTTAGATTCGAATCCAGGGTCGGGTCATAATCAGTTACTGGGTTTTTCTAACAAGAAATTCTCAGTAGGAACCCGGAGTCAGACAGTAGGCGGTGTTCTCACCCCCGTGCCTCGTGAAGCACTTAAAACCGTTGGCAGTGCGCCTGATCTCTCTAGGGTCGTTAACAGTTTATCGGAATATGAAATTGAGGGTATAAAGAGTGCACCTGTACTAACTACGCAAACACTCGGGCACTATAATCCTGTGTTGCTCCAGGGTCCTGGGCTAGTCTCTGGCCGCCGTGAACGAAGTTCAGACAATAACTTGTCAGTTCTGATATCCGTACGTCGCAAAAAAAGGTTTTAACGACTAAGATGCTTTCTGTTTCCATTTCTTTTAGCATACAATGAAATAAACTCTCTTTCTTTTTTCAACCTGGCAAATGGCCTTTTTTAAGCCTACTACAATTTTAAAATTTCAATTTTTATTATTAAGTTCAACAATTCTCTTTTACACTCATCTCCTCCTTTTTATGAGTTATTTTAAGCAAACATTTTTCGAAGTACAAAGTAGGTTTTCTATATTGAGCAATGATTTTAATTTTTTAGAATAAGGGTGACAAGTGAGCACACAGTCCATCTGATGGTAAGTGGATGCTGAGTCTCATAGACATATACATCTAACCTCGATTAAGAATCAAAATGCAGTAGTCACCCCGAAGACTAAAATGGAATGCCTCGTTTCCAGGAAAAAGGGTATCCGATTTTCTGCACTCACCATACGAAACACAGCAGCAATAAGCTGCTATTTACGCTGGTATTCTGTGAGAGCGTGGTCCTTCCCCGGTCGAGCTGATGCATTCATGCTGTAACCATTATATAGCTGCAGCATGACTTTACCACGTTTAACAAAATATTATTTTGTGTATTATAGCCTATTAAATATGGTCCAATCGAGGCGTGCTTAGTTTGTAAATTGCCCTAACGTCAGTCGGTATTCACCACAGTAGATGTTCTGGTACATTATCAGCTCGCGGCATCGGGCTGCCGTCGCTCGTGAGTCGTCGATCAGGGCGCGTCAACATTACGAGCTTTTGTTGCTTTCCCGTGCAAATTAGCGCGGGTTCACTTTCACCAGCGTCGGTTATACTCGCGAGGGTCGGCGTTGAACGAAGTTTTAAGTAGAGGCACTAAATTGAGTGACATCTGGCAAACTTTGCCCTTAGAGAAACTGCTTTTAGTAAATAAAATAATTAATTTTAAACTGTTTGGAATATACCGATTTACAAAATTTCTTTGCCACAATTTAGGTGATTATAAATTGCGGGTTAATAATTCTGCTATAATGTAGGATAGAAGCAGAAGTACCATTGCAAAGATTATTATTATATGACCTCATTAAAAGCGAGCTTAACAAGGAAGCGCGGAGAGTACACGCGAACTTTTCTTTTAATACGATTAATATTGAATAAAACTATTTTTACGGATTTTATCGCGTTTAATTAAGTTATTTTATATTCCCGACGTTTCGGTTGCTTTCCAGCAACCGTGGTCACGGGGGACTGAGGTGATTGACGTCCCGATGTCAAAGTTAACACGGAGTACCTTCAGCTTTTTAATTATTAATTTTGGTCCGATCTATGCGTAGATAATAGAAAAATCTATGCGTAAATATAAGAAATCATTACGATTAATATTTTTATATATTATCTTAAATTTATTTTTATTTTTTTTTCTAGTTTTAGTTTTTTTTTATTATCAAAGTTTTTAATATTGTAGATAAAATTAAGTATTATGTAAAATTATAACTGGACATAATATATTATGTGATTTACCAATTTATATTTTATTTAATATTTTGAACATTATATTTTTTTAATAGAATACGGTGACAAACGAGCACACAGTCCACCTGGTGGTAAGTGGTTGCTGCGATCCATAGACATCTACATTTATCCTCAATAAAGAATCAAAATGCCGATACGTTGTCACCCGTGATGACTATGCAGCAGCATGGCTCTACCATGTAATAAAATGGTAGAGCCATGCTGCAGTTTTATTGGTAGTATAGTTGTAACGAATGGGTCGGCTCGACCGGGGAAGAACCACGCCCTCAAAGAATACTAGTGCAAAATAGCAGTTCAACACTGCTGTGTTTCGTATGGTGAGTGTAGAGAACCGGAGACCCTTTTTACTGTAAAAAAGGAATTCCATCATAGTCTTCAAGGGTGACACCGGATCTGCATTTTGATTTTTAATCCAGAATAAGTGTACCTATATCTCTATGGACCACAACATCCACTTACGATTAGGGGGATTGTGTGCTCATTTGTCACCTTTATTCTAAAAAAAGAATACCCTGTCGTCATAATTATATAGTTATATCGCTCCGCTTATCTGCCTCGTACAGCTTAGGTGGAACGAGCCAGACCGTTTACACAGCTCCGCTACTCCTTCTCGCACATCTCTGGTGGATACAAAGCCTTAAAATAATTTGAAATGTTTTAAGAGGCTTTAATAAAGAGCACGATGTATTGCAAGAACGAAGAAAATAAAACACCAATAGAATTCAGTTTAGTTTCCTAGAATTCATCATTCATTCATCATCATCATTTCCGAGGTTCAAATTTCTAACTGCAAACACACTTCGTAGTCTATCTAGCCGTCCGTTATAACGTCCCTTTTCCTACAGTTGTACTTTTCTTACAGTTGTACTTGTCGGAGAATCATCTGATTGCGTGCGGTGTCAATCAAACTACTTTCTAGCGCCATGATTCCAATCAATCAACCGGGCGTTTAAGCTGTCGACAGACTGAAACGCCTTGCTAATACCTGACAAACTATTTTTTATGGTGAGTAATCACCGTTGGCAATGAACATATGCAAAACCAGGAGAAATGCAGGTGCGTTGCCAGCGGTCAAAATAGGAGTAGGCTCCTTTATTGAAGGCCACCGCATTCTTGAAACCGTTGGCGTCAGTAAATTCAACAGTGTGGCGTAAATCGCACGGCAGTGGACCGCCAACCATCGAGACGATGAGGATGTTATTTTGAGTTCTGTCACAGTGTACGATGGTGGAATTCAGCAGCAAGAATTAATCCAAACAATTCCTCTGAGTACCCCATGATATATGCGGTAGAAGATGCACAGAGATGCAACGTCTCTTCGCAAGGCTAGTGGACCAAGCCGACCTGAAAGAACTTGGTCGTCAGCTCTCCGTTGAATACGATCGAGGAGCTGATAAAAGGGTGCCTCGGCACAGATAAAAGAACGCTTTAAAAAGGTGCAAGCGGTGGGCCAGCATGAAATACTGTCTCGAGTTGAGCACACAAAGATTTCGTGATGCTAATTTAGCCTTCCGTTCAAAGTAACTTCGGAACTGTGCGTCTCTCGAAATGTTGACGCCAAGGGTTTTGATGCTGGCTGAGGCAGCAAGAGGAGTGCCCTAAAATTGAGGAGATATGACAAAAGGGTTCCTTTATGCGGTAAACACACAAACTTGTGTCTTTTGGGGGTTAATAAACTGGACGAGATTTAAGCGCCCCCAATCCGAGACTGTTTGACAATACTATATATAAAAATACAATAGTTTCTACTTATTATTTACGTTTGCATACTGCCACACTTTTAAAACGGATCAAAAAGAAAAGTCAGTCTGCAACTTGATAACCTGTCAATCTTACGTCGTACGATAACATCTGGGTCGGCGGTGCAAATTGCGGCTTTATTGCTGATAGTTAAAATTACTAGCGATTGACAGAAGAATGTTGATAATTATAATTGATGATTGCGGTATTTAGTGGTACTACATGGTATTTACCGTGTAGTAGCGGTGTACGAATATCCACCACCCACATCATCCCGTGGGTGTAGTAAGAGGCGACAGAGAGAAATAAATCGGGCGATGGGCAGCAGCGTCTACGTAATAACGACTAAACGCTTGAAATACTCCCCCCCCCCCACCTATGAGACAATCTATGGGGGAGACCTATGTTCAGCCGTGGAATTTAATAGGCTGTAACAATAACCAAACTGCAGCTTGATGGCAAAAGTGGTAGAGCCACGCTACGTGCGTATAATGGCTGCAGTACAAATATGTCGGTTCGTCCGAGGAAGGGCCACGTTTTCACAAAATACCAGCATTATTCGCTGTTCTGCGCAGCACCAATAACATAAGTAAACTTAGATTGTATATTCCATTGGTCCACGAACTATCGACAAAATGCATACTTTGTTCGCACTTGCAGATTTTTAATTCAATAAGTCATAGCACCGAAGCGGATATATTATTTAAGAGTACTATTACATTAAAGCTTATTGTGGCGACAGGGTTTCTTAACTATTACGAGGAGGATACATAGTTTATAAGTCTTTTTTATACTAGGTTCTTTTTTTATAGCATAGGGTGACAAACGAACACACAGTCCACCTGATTGTAAGTAGATGCTGACGTCCATAGACATCTACATCTGTCCTCAAGTAAGTATCACAATGCAGATGCGCTGTCTTGAGGACTACGATGGAATGTCCTGTTTCCAGTGAAATGTGTCCCCGGTTCTCTACACTCAACATGCGAAACACGGGGGCTGGTATTCTGTGAGAGCGTGGTCCTACCCCGATCGAGCCGACCCATTCGTGCTACAACCATAATATAACTGCAACGTGGCTCTACCACGTACGTTAAGTTAAAAGATAATTCTTGCCTGGCTATATCGCAAACTTTCTTAGCATGTGACTCTAGTCTTATTTTCTTATCTACATGTGAAAACTTTGTAATGGTTAATTTCTACATAACAGTATAAACTGTTATTATATAAGTTATGTACAATCAATTGATTGTAAATAACTATAAGTTTTCCTAAAATCAATAAATAATAAATAAAAAATGAAGGTGTCAGCATTATGACGTTGTAATTTGAATCGCGAGTGTCGAGAACCGGACACCATTCTTACTTAAAGGAGACTTGCCATCTTAATCCTTAAGGGTGACAACGCATCTGTTTACCATGCCAAATGTGATCAGTACACCCAAATAATTCTAATTGTCTTCATGTTCAGGTCTAGTAACTGTGTCAGTCTATAAACATCTATTTCGACGATGACTCAACAAATTCCCGTTCAATCAATATAAAACTTAGTACAGATTTAGTGGGGGCAGCAGGAGCGACGCGGAGTTAATTGAGGTGGTGCGGAGGCGATGAGAGGTCAAACATCTAGATTAGAGCAATTGCACCAAATTGACTGGTTACGTGAACCAACCTCGCTGCATATGTGAGAATACAATTTACGTCTGTACACATATCTGGCAGAAACATCAGAGGAGATTATCTAGGTGATGGAGCCATGCTACAACTGTGTTATGGCCAGGGGCGTAGCTACCGCCGTATCAGCCGCATCAATGATACGGGGCCCCCGGGCTACAGAGGCCCCGAACGTATGTAAGCAAAAATTTTAAGGACTTGTATGTGACAGGATGTTGGTTGGAATTGTTTGCCTAGCTTAGTTCCTAGGAGTATTAGTTGTAAGTAATAACTTATAATCAATATATATTTATTTTAATTCAATGCGAGAGTTTTTGTTCCTTTTTTGTGAAAAATCTTTACCCTTCATTTGCGCCCCCCGACGAATTTTGATACAGGGCCCCTCTAAGGCACGCTACTCCACTGGTTATGGCTAAAGCAGGAGTGAGTCGGCTTGAACCGGGGAGGGAAGTAAGGGCCACGCTCCCACTGGATACCGTCGTAAAATGGCAGCGTAATGCTGTTTGTGTATCGTATGATTACAGTAGAGAAATGAAGACTTTTTGCTTTAACAAGACTTAGTTCTTGGGGTTAATTACTCAGATTACATAAAAAACCTTATAAAGGTGCTTTTAGTTATTACAAATGTTTTTTAAATAACTAGCTCCTCGACCCGGTTCCATACGCTAGCTATTCATCAGTGTGATATTTATCTACTACATAAGATAAAAAATATATAATATACTACACGAAACCTTCCCCAATTATATATTATATAATATTAAAAAAGCACAAAATGTAAGCAAATATCTATATATCTGTCTCTGTCTATACAGACGTGCCGCCGTGGTAGCTGAGGCACTACACACTCGACGTAAAGCTCACAAGAAGTGAGAAACCCGCGTTCGATTTTGCTTTTTCATTTCTAGGACATGTGCAGTCTGCCAACACGCAAAATTGCATCTACCCACAAATTATCGAAATAGAGCTCAAGGTAGCGCGTTAACCTGAGATTGCAGGTGCGTCGGTGTCTTATAGTATACATAAGCAAACTATGCTTATATATTTTCTAAGGTGGCTAACTATAGCCACTACATACACACACTACGTACACTAGTACCTCAATCGTCCTTTTGTGTTTACGAGTCGCTGACATCACCTGCAGCGCCCACACTGCACGTGGGAACAGAGGCCGGGCTACTTGGCAGACTCACTCGCAATTTTATCATTTTAACCAATTATTCCTATTTATGTGTATATAATATTTAACTCGGAGACCCTTTTTACTGGAAACGAGGCACCATGTGACAAAGCATCTGCATTTTGATTCTTAATCGAGGATAGATGTAAATATCTCTGGGTCACTGCATCAACATGCCATCAGGTTGACTATGTGCTCGTATGTCATATTTATTCCATAGAATAAAGTTTTAAAAAAATCACTTTGGTATAGAATATTTTACTCACTAACCGTTACATAAAGAAAGATAACAGCGAAATTTCTTTTGCAATTTTTCTCCTGGCAAAGAAATCTTATTTGAAAAAGGAAGTCATTTAAAGAAACGACCTCTGAGAGACAAAGGTTTTCGTGGAAAAACATTTTAATTAAACAATAAGGCTCCGTTTCAACTAAAGCTGTGCGAGGTAGCTGAAGAGTGCGCGAACTACAGGGTATGCGTTGTACAGGAATACTTCGTTATACTACACTCGTTCAGCGCAGATCCGTTGGTATAAGGTCTAACGGAACTGCCTTTGTACTTACAAAACAAATGAGATATATGTGAGAGATGCTAGCGGATTCGCGTGCGAAGAATGTGTGCGCGTCGGTGTGGGTAAGCGAGCTACTAGACTACTAGCTAGCAGATCTTGTCGCACAGCAAAAAGAGCCCGCATCCTCGCCCCGATTGTCTTCCTCGTACAGCTTAGGTGGAACGAGCCAGACCATATACACAGCTCTGCTACTCCTTCTCGCACATCTCTGGTGGAAACAAAGCCTTAAAATAATTTGAAATGTTTGAGGCTTTAATAAAGAGCGTGCCCTTTATTATATAGTATAGTAAGAATGAAGAAAATAAGAAACCCAATAGGGATCAGTTTAGTTTCCAAGAATTGTTAATGTTCAAATCTCTAACTGCAACCACACTTCGTAGTCTATCTAGCCGTCCAAACCACAGCTATTAGATAATATGAAAACCTTAAATGTAATGTTTGTAATCAATCTGACTATGATTATAAAAAAAAAGCCTAAGTTATATGCAACAGATAATATAATTTGTGTTTTTTTTTTAATTTGTTTACAAACAAATATTATATCTCAGAATATTTTACGTGGTAGAGCCAAGCTGCAGCTATATTTATAGTTGTAACAAGAATGGGTCGGCTCGACCGGGGAAGGACCACGCTCTCACAGAATACCAGCGTAAAATAGCAGCTTAACGCTGCTGTGTTTTGTATGGTGAGTGTAGAGAACCGGAGACTCTATTTACTGGAATAGAGGCATTCCATCTTAGTCCTCAAAAATGACAACGCATCTGCGGAGGAGGGACGTCATACAACTCAGTCCCCCCCCCCCCCGTGACCATGGGTGCTGTAAATTGCTCGAAACGTCGGGAATATAAAATAAGTTAATATACGCGGTAAAATCCGTAAAATTAGTTTTATTTAAATGTGTAGTGTTCGCGTAAATATAAGAAATCATTATGAAAATTTGTAATTTATTTAGACAATAAATTTCTTTAAACCCAAACCTAATCTTGAACCTAATAGCCGAGTAATGACATCTTCCGAGAATCCACTGCCTCATGTCATTCCATGCGAATTGTAAGTGCCGACAGATACAAATAAAACAGGAGATGGGCAGCAGCATCTTCCTGATAACTCAATAATAATAAAAAAACTACCATTGCCAACACACCTGTCAGCATGACAAACGAGAACACAGTCCACCTGATGGTAAGTGGATGCTGGTGGCCCATCTATGTACATAACACATACATAAACACTCACGCCTGTCACCCAGAGGGGTAGGCAGAGACTACGGACTTCCATTTGGCGCGATCCTGACACACCTCTCTCGCCTCTTTTACATCCATATATCTACGCATACACGCTCGTCGGTTAAGGGTACTCCTAATCTGGCCCATTTTTAATGTGTCGCCGATTTGGTCGATAAACCTTCGTCTAGGGCGTCCCTTCCCGACCCTGCCGTTCACTTCTGCAACATAAATTTGCTTTGTCACTCTTTCCTCGTTCATTCTTTGTACATGACCAAACCACCGAAGCATTCCTTTCTTAATCCTTGTCACAACGTCATCTTGCAAACCACACTTTTGTCTTATCACACTATTTCCCATCCTGTCATTCAGATTCAGCCCTAGCATACTCCTTAAGGACCGCATTTCTACAGCATTTATCTACTCTCATGCTTCTTCTGCCAGACCCAACTTTCACTACCATACATTAAAGTAGGGACTAACACAGCATTATGATTTGCCATACGTGCCTTAGTTGACACATTCTGACTCCTTATAATAGCGTGTAGAGCCCCATTCACTCTATTTCCTGCGTTCACTCGTCGTTCTATATCCTTGTCATATCTACCATCCCTGCTAAATAAACATCCCAAATATACAAACTCATCCACTTGCTCAATCAACTCCTATTCTTATTTCACATAAAGTTTTACTTTCTTCTCTTTCAAAAACCATCACTTTCGTCTTACTTGCGTTCACTTTCATACCCCTTTCTTTCAATGACCAATTCATTAAAGTAACCATCATTTGCAACTCGGCCGCCGACGATGCAAATATGACTTGATCATCGGCGTACAAAAGGCATTTGACGGTTGACTCACCCATTCTCAACCCACATTCTTCAACTTTCAAAGTTTGCAAACAACTGTCCATAAATAGGTTAAACAGCCACGGGGAAGCCACAAATCCCTGTCTGACACATTTATGAATGCCAAACCAGTCTGAGTAGACCCCGTTGATCCTGACACAAGCACTAGAGTCCCTATAAATAGACCTTAATGCCTGTATCAAGCCAGCGCTCAACCCAAATGAGTTCAGTGTTTGCCATAACACATTCCTGTCCACTCTGTCATAAGCCTTTTCCAAGTCCATGAACGCACAAAAAACTTTCTGGTTTTTGGCCAAAAACTTCTCCGCTATCATGCGCATGGAAAAGACTTGATCCGTACACCCCATCCCCTTTCTAAATCCAGCTTGCACATCCCAAACTTTTCCATCAGTTTCTTCCATAACTCTTTCAATTAACACCTTAGCATACAGTTTACCCACAATGCTAAGCAAGCTGATACCACGGTAGTTTTTACAGTCCTGCTGCGACCCCTTTCCCTTATATATTGGGACTATTACGGCTTTGCACCATTAATCCGGTACCCGGTTCAGTTCCCAACACAAATTAAATAAGATGTACAGCAGGCCTGCAACCACACCCTCACCAGCCCTTAGCATTTCGAGTGATACTCTATCATATCCGGCTGCCTTACCTGCTTTCATGCTTTTCATTGCTTTCATTATTTCATCTACACTTATCTCTCTACCTCTCTCCACTTCTTCCGGAATTTCTATTTCACTTATTTCAGACGACTCTTCACTCTTAAACACGCTTTCCAAGTATTCCTTCCATCTCTTTAAATTCGAAACTTCATCATTCAACATGCAGCCATTCTCGTCTCGTATAGCATTCATTCTAGGCTGTTTTGAATTTCCCCTGGCAGTTCTTACGAGCTTCCAGAACATTTTAATATTTTCCTGGAAGTTATCAGATATCCTTCTATCAATTTTATCTATCCTTTCTTGCTTTTTCCTTTCAACAACTCCTTTTACTCTCTTATTTATATGTCTAAAGTCTGCCTTTTTTGTTTCAATCTCATCATTCATACCGCCAGAATTAGCAGCTTTAGTTGCTAGTAAATCTAGCCATGCTCTCTTCTTTGCTTCAACTTCCATCCGTACCTCATCATCCCACCACAACGTATTACTTTTCCTTTCGTTCGTTCTCTTACTTACACCACATACTTCGGTGGCTGCATCCACCAAAACTTTCTTAATATTATTCCATACATTCTTCAATTCTAAATCATTCATACATAATTCATTCAACCCACCTATATTTTCCCTCAGTCTGCATTTATACTTCTCTTTCACACCTTCATCTTGTAACCTCTCTATTCCTTTACGCTGTAACGCAGTGGTAGACACAGATGTCCGATGCCGCCAACGTTTGAATAGACCATTAATTCGGCATAATACCAAGTAATGATCCGTCCCTACGTTGGACCCCCGGTAAACCCTTGTATCTACCACTGCGCTCCTCATTCTTTCATCCACAATTATAAAATCTATCATGCTTCTATCATCCCCTCTTTCCCATGTATACATGTGAATCCTCTTATGGCGAAAGAAAGTGTACGCCACAAAAAGATTCTTTTCCACACATACGGTGAGGAGGTCTTCACCATTCTCATTTATTCTTTCATCGCCAAACGTTCCTAATATCCTTTCATAACCAGACCTCTTCACCCCAACCCTTCCATTAAAATCTCCTAACATAATAATATTTTCATTTTCCTTACATTTCATCATCACCAGCCTTACCATGTCCCAAAACTGCTCTCGGATATAAGTGGGCTTAGACATATCTGGGGCGTACACCCCTAGCACAAACAACTTCTACCCATCTATGTAGTTACTTATATACCATTATATATTTTTATTTTATGGCTTTAATAAAAATGATGTTATTTTGTCAGCAAATCACACACGTTTTTATTGTTTTCTTGCAATCCCGTCCATCCAAAGGTTGTCTAGAAGAGATCGCTCTTAGCGATAAGACCGCCTATTGTACCACATTTCTTTTTCTCATTTTTTGTTAATATTTTTGTTATTTTTTGGCGTACAATAAAGTGTTATCTATCTATCATAGACATTTATATTTCTCCTCAATTATGAATCAAAATGCTGATGCGTTGTTACCACTGAGTGCTAAGGTGGTATGCCTCATTTACATTAAAAAGGGTCTCCGGTTCCCTTTTTTTATAGGATAAGGGTGACAAACGAGCACACAGTCCACCTGATGGTAAGTGGTTGTTGCGGCCCATAGACATCTACATCTATCCTCTGTTACAAATCAAAATGTAGATGCGTTGTCACCCGCGAGGACTAAGATGGAATGCCTCATTTCCAGTAAAAAGGGCCTCCGGCCACCTGCACTCACCAAGCGAAACGCAGAGGTAACCCTCTACTTCACGCTGGTTTTCTGTGAGGTCGTGGTACTACCCTGGTTCGAGCCGGCCCATCCGTGCGACAGCTAAAGCTGCCGCGTTGCTCTACCACTGTTACCTACACTCACCATACGAAACATGTTAAAGAAAGTCCATATGATGCAATATATAGGGGACGCCTATGTTCAGTAGTAGCTTTAATGGGCTGTAATGATATAAAAATATACTCGTATGTAGGTCAGTAAAACAATGTTCATTTTTTACGTATACTGTGAAACGTACGGAACCCTCAATGAGCGGACCTTATATTCGTACTTACCGTTTTTTTATTACTTCCCACGTTATTATGCTTAAGTCTACCAGTTCACGGTCTCGGTGAGTTCCGTGAGAATACCCGAGCATTGTTAGTGAGATGATTATGGAGTTTTTATTGTAGTTTAATTCCGGACGCAACGTACTAAATCTTTTCAAGAATAATAAAGAAGTAGATGTAGTAAATAAATAAACTGCACAGAGAAAGCGTTATAATAAATATCTTTATATAAATTAATTATACTTTTACGTCTTCGAACATATTTACGTTAATTGATTAAAAAAAAATGTAACTAATTATATTTTTTGCATGGCTTCTGTTAAAATATGGCGGAAACTGTACCATATACTTGTCACGACATTCTGTATTATATATTTGTAAAAAATAAATAAAGAAGGAAATAATAAGTGTAACCTATTTAAAAAAAAAACAGTTTTCTTGATGATTCTTGCCAGGAGAGAGGTTTTTCTAGAGAACCTTCAATAAGAATTACTTCTAATCTATATTGTTTAAAAATATTCTATTCTATTCTATTTTAACAATTAGACTGTCGTCTAAATAGTTACATTAAAATCTTCATCCCCCATGTCTCCACTCTTAGCAATGGAAATATTTCTTTAAAATTGTTTTTTTATTTTTACCTCCCAAGTGTAACCGATTTAGTAAAAATAGAATCATTTAAATTGATTCAGCCGTTTCCGAGAAATCGGTGAATATAAATGAAGAAACATACGCGTAGCATAAAGAACATTCTCGTTTTGGGGAGTGTGAGAGCGTCGTCTTACCCCGGTTGAGTCGACCCATTGCTGCTACATTCATAACATAGCTGCAGCGTGGATCTACCACGTTTAGAACTACCTGATGGTAAGTGGATACTGTCGCCCATAGACAGCTACGTTTATCCTCGATTAAGATTCAAATTGCAGATGCGTTGTCAGCCCTGAGGACTAATATGGAGAGCCTTGTATCCAGTAAAAAGGGTCTACGGTTCTTTACACTCCCCATACGAAACACAGCAGCTTAATGCTGCTGTGTTTCGTATGGGACAGCATATGCTGTGATACGAAACACAGCAGCTTAATGCTGCTGTGTTTCGTATCATACATAGCCGCAGCATGGCTCTACCACATATATAACTATACTGTAGCTACTCAAATCAAACTTTTTTATACAATGTGCTTTCTAACTGTCTGCGACTAAAACGAAAAAAGCGGTTGCATGATGCGCTTCATTGCTTTATTGTACATTATTGTATAGTTTAATAATCATAGCCTCATGACCGCTTTAACCCAGCAATTAAACTCGCGTCCAACGCCAGAGAGCAAGCTATTGTGGAGTGCTGTGGTATTTTATTTATATAAAAAAGTTTGTACAAACGGGGTTATTATAATATTAAGGAATTTATTGATGATAAAATGGAATCAGGTTGATCGCTACCAAGCTATTTCTAATTTGTTTTGTGTTGTTAATTGTGTAACATATATGATTGTAAGCCGTTCTTATATTTTTCAAATAATAGACCGGCTGGGTTTCTTGCTGGTTCTTCCCAGGACAGAGATATTTTCCGAAACAGTGGTAAATTAAACATAAGAGTGATTTTTTGTGAGTATAATTTACATATATTCAATAAAAAAGTTTCTGTTTCTATTGAATTTACTCATATTCGTAGATATTTCTTTGTAAATTTCTACATCAGCCGAAAGGCTCCCTGTCTCATTAAAATAATTAACTTTAGAGTTGACGGGCTGACGTCTTTATTAATAACTCCACGACTTTTAAGTGATGAAATATTCCTACTGAAATATTACTACTACTCTAAACGAACTGGAGTAATAATTGGCTTGATTCGGAACATGATGTGTAAGAAAAGTATGAGGTATTTAATGTTAATTTACTTTTATAATAATAATGCTATACTGAGTTGCAAGTGCACACCAAAATTTGTTAAGAAATGGCCAAATAAATATATCTTTTCAACAGATTTCAAAACAAGTGGTAAAATTAAAAATTTTGTACAACCCACATCGATATAAATTATTAAGGATAACTCAAAAACTACTGACCAGGTCTTGATTGTATATGGAACTACATGAAAATCACCAGCTTTCAAATAAAAACGGAAAGTTCACCTAGAAAAAAGTTCTGAGATAACACACATAAAAAATACAGTCGAATCGAGAACCTCCTCCTTTTTAACCGCCTTCAAAAGGAGGAGGTACTCAATTCGACTGTATTTCTTTATGTGTGTTATCTCATTTAACGTTTTTCTAGAGAACTCTCCGATTTGGATGATTCTTTTTTTATTGCACCACATTCTCATGTGGTCCCATATAAATTTGATCAAAACCTGACCAATAGTTTTTGAGTTATCCTTAGTAATGCGTATTTAATTGTCTTCTACTACATCATGTTCTCATTTTATTAATTGACGAAGCTTGCGAAGTCACTTATTGATTTCACGATGTCTGTCCGTCTGTCCCACGATTATCTCGAGAACAGTTTCGAATTTTCAAATTCTGTTTTCAGCAATCGATTACTGATCACCCAGGCATCTGAACCTCCTATTTTGAAACTGATTGCTCAACGGCAACCGTTAGAAACCGCTACAAAGCTGATTGCTTCGCCACTTTGCTATGCTGTTAGCTTGCTAGGTTTATTTATATTGAAGTCGGTTGTACAATATTTTTAATCTTACCACTTGTTTGTTTTTCCATCCTTTTTAATATCTTTAATGCTTATCGTATAGTGCCTAATGGTATACTCTACCAGGCGGCCCCAGGAAAAATAGAGAAATCAAAGTTAACAGGTGTAGAAACTTATGTTTTAGTTTATAACAAAGAAGAAAGTTAATTCGAAATGCAAAACATCAAAAGAAAACCTTTGAACTGGACGAAAAAATAACGAGCATACAACTTTCTTCCTAATTACAAATGACCCCGGTTTGCTCGCGCTATACGGCAAGCGATAGCCCCTGAGCTCCCACGTCCCACTCCTCGCCTGAGTTTACTGCTGCTGCAGCACGAATGGGTCGGCTCGACTGAGGTAAAACTATCAAAGAAATAAGACATACATAAATACGTACTCTCGAAAAACATTGCCCTCCTTCTCGGGCAGTCGGTTAAGAATGCAATGCTCGTCAAGCGTATGTGGAATGTACACTATCCACCAGATGCCGCATAAATACTTCGGAACGCGACACTCGGCGAACGATTTGTCAGCGCTCATCTGACCGCCCAAAACGGTCCGAAAGGGCAAAAAATAGAAAGCAAAATACCAGCACGCATAAGATGCAATCTTCGACCCCGTCTCCCGCCTTTCACTGCCCTCGCCGTAGCACTTACCACACAAATAAAAAATCATAATAGCGCGCTTATTTCGACCATCCTTTGTCAACATTGAATTTTTAAAATGAAGTTAAACTTCTTTTGGGGCGTTTGAGAAAAATGATGATAATGCATTTTTACACACCGACACCTAAAAACGACACCATGAAGTTGTTACGATGCGCGCGCACATTGATACCTAAAAACGACAACTTCAGTGGGTAATTATCTCTCACGTTTTTTGTTTTGTTACGCTAAAGAAGTATAACTTCCTACGTGCGTACATAAATACACACACACTTTTTTAAGAGTGGGCAAACGAGCACGCTGCTCACCTCGATGGTAAGTAACTACGGCCGCCCATAAACAACTTCAACACCAGAGTAATTGCAGATGCGTTGCCGGCCTTTTAAAAAAGAAACCGGAAAAATCGCTGGTGGTAGTAGATTGCACAAGGCACGAGGAAGAAACCTTCTAGTAAATCGCACGGTGGTGGTTTTTTTTCAATTTATTTTATCTATATATGTATTAAAATCAATTGCAGTGCGCTAGTCTCGCAACTAGTCGAAAATGGTCGAACCATTTCGATGAAATGTTTTGTGTGTGGTAGGTAGGGCGCTGTTGCCGAGATCCAGAAATCAATCATCGTGCGAAGCCAGAGCGGTTTGCTAGTCTATACATCTATACAAATAAATATAATTGTAATGTCTGTTTGTAATGTCAAAGTAACAGCTTTTTACTATATGCATATCAAATTATATACGGTTCTTATAACAAAAACACATCATCATCATCATCATCATTACAGCCCTTCACAAGTCCACTGCTGAACATAGGCCTCCCCCAAAGAATGCCACAAAGCACGGTCCTGAGCCACCTGCATCCATCGACTTCCTGCAAATCTTACCAGGTCGTCACTCCATCTAGTGGGGGGACGCCCTACACTTCGCCTGCCGGTACGAGGCTGCCACTCGAGAACCTTTCTTCCCCATCGGTTGTCGGTACTTCGAGCCATATGGCCGGCCCATTGCCACTTCAGCTTACTAATCCGTTGGGCTATGTCGAACACTCTGGTTCTACTGCGAATATCCTCATTTCTGAGTTTATCACGCAGAGAAACTCCGAGCATAGCCCTCTCCATAGCTCGCTGAGCGACCTTGAGCTTCCTCATCCGGCCAGCAGTGAAGGACCACGTCTCAGTTCCGTATGTCATCACTGGCAACACGCACTGGGTGTACAGTCTCGTTTTCAAGTTTTGAGGTATACCTGACGAGAAGATGTGCCGTAATTTCCCGAACGCTGCCCAACCGAGTTGAATCCGTCGATTGACCTCTCGGTCGAAGTTGGACTTACCTAGTCGGAATATTTGTCCCAGGTAAACATACTCGTCAACAACTTCGAGCTTAGTGTTCCCAACAACTACCGGCATAGGTGTGACATGGACATTAAACATGATCTTTGTTTTGTCCATGTTCATCTTAAGACCTATCCGTTGGGAAACACTATTGAGGTCATTGAGCATAGTGCTTAGGTCCTCCAGCGATTCTGCCATAAGGACTATATCGTCGGCAAATCGAAGGTGAGTGATGTACTCGCCATTGATGTTGATACCGTATCCTTTCCAGTCCAGAAGCTTGAAAACGTCTTCCAATGCAGCGGTGAAGAGTTTCGGGGATATGACGTCACCCTGTCTTACACCTCTCTGCAATTGGATAGGTTTCGTACTCTGGTTCTGTACTCGGATAGCCATCGTAGCCCTACTGTACAAGCACTTCAACAATTCGATATACCGACAGTCAACTTGGCATCGCTGAAGGGACTGCAGCACCGCCCAAATTTCGACGGAATCAAAGGCTTTCTCATAGTCCACATACGCCAGACATAGTGGCAAATTGTACTCCTCGGACTTCTGTACAATTTGCCGAAGGGTATGTATGTGGTCTATGGTGCTAAAGCCTTTTCGGAAACCGGCTTGTTCGGGAGGCTGGAAGTCGTCAAGTCTGCGCGCGAGACGATTCGTAATGACTCTCGAAAACAGCACGTAGACGCGGCTCAGAAGGGAAATCGGTCTGTAGTTCTTCAAGAGAGCGTTGTCGCCTTTCTTGAAGAACAAGACCACCGCACTTCTGCTCCACGCCTCCGGTGTAATGCCACCATGGAGGACGGAATTAAAGAGCTTCTGAAGGACTTCAAGTACCGGTTTTCCACCCGCTTTCAGAAGCTCCGCTGTAATTCCATCCTGGCCTGGGGCCTTGCCGTTTTTAAGGTGCTGGAGAGCCATTCTAATCTCGCTCAGACTGACGTCCGGGATATCATCGGAATAATGTCGGATAAGACTCGCTCTTGGATCGTTACTCACACTTGCGTGTGGCTCCAACGATGACGTGTACAGCTGCCCATAGAACCTCTCAATCTCACTCAAAATCTCAGGTGCCCCGGAAACGATGCTGCCACATTCGGTCTTCAGCTTTGACAGTTGGCTCTTTCTGGCAGACAGATCTCTGGCAAAGACTTTGGAGCCTTGGTTCCGCTCGATCGCTTCTTCAATACGAGCTGTATTGAAGTTGCGTAAGTCCCGCCGCATGCATTTGGAGATCTGTCTGTTCAGTTGCCTGTATGCTGTCAAATCTGTTGAAGAATGCAGCTTCATCTCCCGTCTAACAGCCATGAGAATAAGAGTGTGATCGGAGAGTTTTTGTGTTCTTCTGCGGCGGGTCTTGCAGAACTTAGCTCCGACCGCATGGACAGTTTCCACGAGCTTGTCATTCAAATCGTCCACTTCATTGCAGTCTTCTAGGCACTGAAAACGGTTTTGCAACTCGAGCTGAAAGGTTTCGGGACTTTGGATTAGAGCACGAGGGGGACGGAGCGTTGACTTCATTAGACGAGACCTCTCCAACTTAACGTTTAGGTTCAGTGTGCCTCTAACCATTCGGTGATCGCTGCCGGTTTTCACCCTCGCGATCACTGAGACATCACTGAACAGTTGTCGTCTGGTCGTCATAATGAAGTCAATCTCATTTTTTGTCGAACCGTCGGGGCTCGACCAGGTCCACTTCCTGTGGGGCCGCTTCTGGAAGAAAGAGTTCATCATAAAGAGTCCCTCTTTCTCCATGAAGTCGGCCAACTGCCGGCCCAAAACACAACAAAAACACAATTTGAAAAAAATATCTGTCTGTTCGTCTGTCTGTCTATTTGTTCCGGCTAATATCCGTAACGGCTGAACCGATTTTGACATGACTCACTGGCAGATAGTTAATGTTATAAGGAGTAACTGAGACCACTTTTATTTTAGAAAAAGTATTAGGGTTCGGCGCAAAAGAATTAAAACTCATGAAATTCAATCGTAATAAATTACACGCGGGCTAAGTCGCGGGTAACAGCTAGTAGTTAATAAAATAACGTCCGAAACAAGAGGTCGTCATTACAAATGTTTGGCTTCCGGTAGCATTTAAAATTAATTCGGGAAAGTTTACAGCCTCGGCGGCCCGTTTCGATGAAGATAAAATGTTTAAACTGTGATAAAACGTTGACGAGCTATAAACACTCGTCGTTTATTTGTAAAAACACGAATTGGTTAACGTTCAACAGATAAAGACGAGATCACCTCATACTATTACTAAGAAAGTTATTTTAAGACGTCGCCACACTTGCACAGGACAGACGATAGGGGCAGATAAATTTGTTATTACGGGTAATTAAATACTTGCTTGTGTCGTTTTTTGTCGTCATATGAGAATTCACTGCCCAATATCATCCCGTTTAGGGCAGCTTATCGGGAAGATTCCTGGTAACAAGTCAATACTAATAAAACTGCGGATGCCAACCGGTCTGCTAAACCATCTACTTTACTTTTTTCTATATAATAAGGATGACAAACAAGCACACAGTCCACCTGATGGTAAGTCGTTGCTGTGACCCTTAGACATCCACATTTATCCTCAATAAAGAATCAAAATGTAGATGCGTCGTCACCCGCGAGGACTAAGATGGAATGCCTCTTTTCCAGTTAAAAGCATCTCCGGTTCTCTACACTCAGCATACGAAACACAGCAGCGTTCAGCTACTATTTTACGCTGGTTTTCTGTGTTTATATTTTTAGTCGTTATTAGGAACGCGCTGCGCTGCCCATTTCCTGATTTGTTTACCTGTGTTCTCTTACGACACCCAAGGGATGATATGGGGTAGTAGATATTCTTACACCGCCACTATTCAGTAAATATAATTCTATTAATTAAAGATATCGAATTACTGGCTACAATCGCCTTCCACGCTCTTCAATCTTAGACACGTAAATATAACTAATTCAACGCACACATTATGCCTATCAAATTCGCTATAAGCGTGTTAGTGTGGCAACGTCTTAACATATTGCATTATAGAGAGCATGTTTTTCTCTACGTCATTAGATGGTAACTAAAAAACAGCAATCGAGAGCAAGGCGGACGCTCTTGCGACTGATGAGGTGCAGCCGCCAGCTTCCTTTGCCTTGTGGCTGATCTCGCCTCATCCATCACCTTGACAGTACGAATATTGCTGTGGTAATTGCTCATTGCTTTTCTAAATAAACACGAACGAGGTCGATCTGAAAACGCCATTAGAGCATCAATTACATTGCAAACAGGAGATCTAATTCTGAGAACTTTCCATTCGGTCATTTGACCTTATTTTGTATGTGGCTTAATTTGGTACATTAGCAATATATCGCCAATTTGACCAACAAACTTCACTATTTTCAATAAAACTGTTTTTGTTTTTGGGTACATAATTTTCATAAACATTTTTTTAATAGGATAAGGATGACAAGCGAGCACACGGTCCACCTGATGGTAAGTGGTTCTTGTGGCCCATAGACATCTACATCTATCCTCGTTAGCGAATCATAACGCAGATGTTTTGTCAGCCGTGAGAACTAAGATGGAATGCCTCTTTTCCAGTAAAAAGGGTCTCCGGTTCTCTACACTCACCATACGAAACACAGCAACATTGAGCTGCTATTTTACGCTGGTATTCTGTGAGAGGGTGGTCCTTCCCCGGTCGAGCCGACGCATTCAAGCTACAACTATACAATTAATATAGCTGCAGCATGGCTCTACCACGTACAGAGACATAACTGAGATTGAGGAGTATACTTATTTAATAATATACCATTAAAGTAGGGACTACGTAACATACGTAAGTTATGTAGTACATTTGTAGCTATAATTTATTCTGTGTTACTACCTCGATCGCTGCGCCTTTGCAAAATACGTCGCTGCAGTTTGCGTCTTACCTGTAAACAATGAAAACACACTTTTAAATTTTTATAGTTTGAATTACGTTTACGTGTTGGGAGAAGGTTTGAGTGGATGATAAAATAAAAAAAAACTAGCTAAAATATTAAAGTTACATGATAACAAACAATGTTTTTCTTAGCCGATGAACAAATTCATCACTTTAAATTTTTTTTATTTATTATCATAATTTTTAATATTGTAGATAAAACTTTAAATTGCAGATAACAATTTTAGTAAAAGTTAGTTTAGAATTGGGGATGTTCGTGTTTATATTTACCATGTAGTGGCGGTTGATATCATCCCGTGGTTGTTGTAAGAGACGATAGAGCTTAACTCTGAACTCGCTTGCCGAGCGTGGCGACTATGAGAAACATCCTGTGAGGCAGTCTATGGGGGAGGGCTATGTTCAGTAGTGGACTTCAATAGGCTGTAATGGTAGCGGTGTTTATATAATTTAAAATACCACAAATAAGAAATACGGAAATAATAATAAGGGACAATTAGGAATGAGTTTTCAAATGAAGTTCGTTTTCTACCGACTTCAAAAAGGAGGAGGTACTCAATTCGATGGTATGTTTTTTATGTATTTATATTAGTATTACCTCATAATTTTTGTTAGGTTGAACCGATTCCGATGATTCTTTATTTATTTGAAGCCTCGTGCTTCTCATGTGGTCCCATATATTGATCAAGGTCAAAAATTCCGCTCGCGACTAATGCTGCTCGGGGCAAGCGGAGCAATACAACCAAGGCGACCCCTGTCACGCTATCCGTGAATTTTTGCAACATCAGGGGACTTCATTCCAACCTTAACGCTGTCCATTACCATCTAGAGACGGCGAAGCCGGACTTGCTCTTTTTAACCGAGACTCAGGTGCCCTCTCCGGCTGATATTTCTTATCTCTCCTACCCGGGGTACAAATTGGAACACTCCTTTGTGTCCGGGCTGGAGTTTGCGTATACGTCAGAGAGGACATCTGTTTTCGAGCTACGGACCTGTCCAGGATGGATCCTATGGCTGCGCGTAGACAGAGACGACCATCCCCGCGTCTACGGGTGCCTCTATAGGCCCCATAGCGGTAATGCCGACACAGACCGACTCATCGACCACGTCCAAATGGCTGCAGACTCCGTGCTAGAACAGGTCCCATCCGCAGAGATCGTGATACTCGGTGACTTTAACGCCCACCACGCTGAATGGCATGGTTTTCGTTTAACCGATCATGCGGCTATCCGCAAATGCCAAGGCAAAATCATAGACAGATCTATATCTGTCTATGATTTTGCCTTGGCATATGGTCTAACACAACTGGTTACTTCGCCTACGCGGATTGTGGAAGACCATGCACCTTCCCTGTTACACTTTCGGACGGATATCAGGTCTCCGTCGATGCCCCTCTGGGCTCTTCGGACCATTGTCTGATCCGGAGTACGGTGTCACTCACACTCCAATCGCAGTTGCGATCTGCAGCTTGCCGCCGTGTTTGGCACTATAGGTCAGCCGATTGGGACGGGATGCAGTCTTTTTTTGCATCATACCCTTGGGGGCGGGTTTGCTTCTCGCCGGAAGATCCCAGCGTTGTTGCCGATTCTGTTGCTGATGTAGTACTTCAGGGTATGGAACTTTTTATTCCATCCTCTGTGGTGCCCATAGGAGGCAGATCCCAGCCATGGTTTGGTCGCTCCTGTAAAACAGCATAACGCTATAAGCAGCAGAGCTACCGGGCCTGGGCTGACGCATCAACGTCTCGGGATGTAAACACCAGCGCACTTAAAAAGAAGTATAATTCCGCCTCCAGGTCCTTCAAAAGCGTCATTGCCATGGCAAGGTCTGAGCACATCGGCAGAATTGGCGGGAAACTAGTTCACCTTCCTTCGGGAACTCGTGCATTCTGGTCTCTCGCTAAGGCTGTCCAAGGAAACTTCTGTCAACCATCTCTTCCATCTCTGCACAGAGAGGACGACTCACTGTACCCATGCCGCAAAGGAGAAAGCCGATCTGTTGAGCTCTCTCTTTGCGTCCAACTCGACTCTAGATGACGGGGGGAACACACCGCCGACCATCCCGCGATGTAAGTGCTCCATGCCGGATGTGCGGTTTACACAGCGCTCGGTTCGCAAAGCGCTCTTCTCCATAGACATCAGCAAGTCAAGTGGGCCTGATGGAGTCCCTCCCATTGTGCTGCAGACGTGTGCTCCGGAGTTGGCACCGGTTTTAACGCGTCTTTTCCGGTACTCCTACTCCCAAGGCGTAGTACCCGAATTCATGGGAGACAGCTTTGGTCCACCCGATCCCTAAAAAAGGCGACCGCTCAGACCCGTTCAACTACAGGTATATCGCCATCACCTCCTTGTTCTCCAAAATAATGGAATCCATTATAAACTGCCAGCTCATGAGGTACCTTGAGGATCACCATCTGATTAGTGACCGCCAGTACGGTTATCTTCGGGGTCGATCAGCTGGTGATCTTCTAGTCTATCTGACTCATAGATGGGCGGAGGCAGTAGAGTCCAAGGGGGAGGCATTGGCCGTTAGTTTGGACATAGCGAAGGCCTTCGATCGGGTCTGGCACAAAGCGCTTCTTTCGAAGCTTCTTTCCTATGGGCTTCCTGAGAAATTGTGCAAATGGATCACCAGTTTCCTTGCTGATCGGAGCATCAAGGTCGTAGTAGACGGTGCATGCTCTGATTTCAAGCCTATTAACGCTGGTGTTCCACAAGGCTGCGTGCTATCGCCAAAGCTGTTTCTCCTGCATATCAATGATATGTTAAAACTGGTAGCATTCATTGCTATGCAGACGACAGCACTAGTGATGCCTTATATACCGGCCGTGCCAATATTTCTCGGGAAAACGTCGCTAAGTACCGGGACAAACTTGTGTCTGAAGTCGAGTCTTTGCTTAACAAAGTCTTGGATTGGGGGCGACTAAATCTAGTGCAGTTCAATCCTCAAAAGACACAAGTTTGCGCGTTTACCGCTAAAAAGCACCCCTTATCTTATATCTCCGTATCTCCTCAGTTTCAAGGCACTCCCCTTGCTGCCCCAGCTAGCATCGGAATCCTTGGCGTCGACATATCGAGTAGTGCAGTTTCGTGGTCACTTGGAAGGGAAGGCCAAATTGGCCTATAAAAAGCTTGGCGTGCTCAGCAGAGCGAGACAGTATTTCATGCCGCCACATCGCTTGCAACTTTACAAAGCGCAAGTTCGGCCCCACATGGAATACTTTTCTCATTTCTGAGCCCGGGCACCCCAGTGCCAGCTCCTTCCATTTGACCGCATCCAGCGCAGAGCTGTTCGAATCGTCGACGACAGAGTTCTTTCTGATCGGCTCGATACACTGGCACTGCGTAGAGATGTTGCATCTCTTTGCGTATTTTATCGCATCTATCACGGGGAGTGCTCTGAGGAATTGTTCGGATTAATTCCAGCCGCTCAATTTCACCATCGCACATCGCGACAAAACACGCGTTACCATCCATACCATCTGGATCATTGCCGGTCCACCTGGCGGTTTAGAAGAAGTTTTCTCCATCGCACAACTTCCTTGTGGAATCGATTACCACCAGCGTTTTTTCCGGACCGATACGACTTAGGAACCTTCAACAAAAGAGCTTACACCTTTCTAAAAGGCCGGCAACGCATCTGCAATTCCCCTGGTGTTGCGGTTATTCATGGGCGGCGGTAGTCACTTACCATCACGTGAGCCACATGCTCGTTTGCCCCCTCTTCTATAAAAAAAAATTACCATCAGGTGGACTGTGTGCGTTTGTCACCTTTATTCTATTAAGAAAATCTTATGTTTTACTTTATATGTTGTTTTATTTTATATATCTATTAGAATCTAAGCCTCATCGTGACATCTATATTCCATTCCTACACAAACATAAATTCAATAAGTATTTAGGTGTTCATTCGCGTTAAATTCCACCTGCCGCCGGTAACAAAACAGATAATATCTTTACATAAATTTGGAATGCAAAAGATCGTCTGCCAGTTTTATGAGTCAATGAAAATTTTCCGTAAGGACATCGTGTGACAGTTCACAAGCAGTGAACTATTAAACATGCGTAGAAGACGAGCATGTGGAGTCGCTGCGCGCACATGTTTTGATACACGTATGCGACGCATGAGAACAATCTAGAAATAATTTTTATGTATTTTACTTAATTTAGGGACAAACTCAATCATCATTGGCCTTCACAAATCCACTAATGAGCATAGGCCCTCCAATAATGCCACAAAGCACAGTCACCTGCATCCAGGAGACTTCCTGTAACTCTTACCGGGTTACCAAGTTGTCAATCCGGGAGGGCCGTTAGCCGTTACACACTCCGACACGGCATTTAACATTTGAATCTAAATCGAGGACAAATGTTTGTATTTATGGGCCACAGCATCCACCCACCATAAGGACTGTGCGTTCGATTGTTTACCCATATTCAATCAAATATTTATTTCAGGTCTATTAAATAAAATGAATGTATTGGAGATTATATAAACTATAAACATAAACATTGTCATACGGAGGTCGGCTGACACACCTTAATATAAACAATAAATGAATGGCGCAACACTATTTACTATAGTAACAGATAGTTCGATATAGAAGCCATAGTATAATAGTATAATGACGTCATTATACTGAAAAAAATAGCTTCGTGGATAATACCACGAAATTATGAGGAGTTTAGTACTTTTATACCAAACTCGCACACAGAATAAAGCTTATGATGGCATTGATTCCATTTTCTTTAGAAGTAAATTTCTTTTTAAGTTCTGTAGTTGTAAGTTGTTTAGTCTATAATATCTTTGTAACATGTGTGTTGGTGTTTATTGTAATAAACAATTTTTCTTAATAATACTTCAATGAGTGAGTAGCCTCATTGAAGTATTATATAAAGTACATGAAATTACTTTATTTTATCTATATCTACAATTTTTAGGATTTCAATGTGCACTAAAAGAAAGAACTATAAACACACCCATAATATAAAGATATTTGTGATACACAACGGTCTATATAATAATACACCATATGCACCTATATTTTGTTAGAAAAAAAAATGTTATTGAAAGATTTAAAGTAGGTACTTGAAATCTTTTAATTTAAACGGTTCTTACACTTTACAGAAGTACGGCGAGTCTACTTTATTTATAAAAAAAAAGGTCTCTGTTCACATTCAGAAAACCACAAACACGACTAACCGCTAACAACCAAACCAGATCACACGGAGCTCAGTTTCACAGCGGACGCAAATTATTCAACGCAACAGTTACGTCAGAACGCGCCGGAAGTGACGCAATTGTGGAAATAAATCGAGATCAACATCGCGTGCGCTCGACAGAGCGAGGCTATCTGCTATCAGCGCGTCGGATTGTCCGCTCGTTTTCCACCTGGACGCTGCATGTGGTTTTTTTTAAAGAATAGATAGATGCTGTGGCCCATAGACATCTACATTTATTCTCGATTAAGAATCGACAGTAGCCTAAAGGCAGGACGCGGACCGCGAACTCTAACGGTCGTGGGTTCGAATCCCCATTCGACTACTGTCGTGAACCATTTCTAACACAAGCATTTTAAGTTTACCACGAGTGGTTACAGGAAATATTAGTAAAGTGAATAGCATTGCTGATATTTTTATTAAAAAACAATCTAAATGCAAATGCCCCTGAAGACTAAGATGGAATGCCTCGTTTCCAATAAAAAGGGTCTCCGGTTGTCTACACTCACCATACGAAACACAGCAGTGTTAAGCTGCTATTTTACGTTGGTATTCTGTGAGAGCGTGGTCCTACCCCGGTGCAGCCGACCCATTCATGCTACAACCACAATATAGCTGCAGCGTAGCTCTACCAATCTACCAATGGAGGAGTGGTTCATGAAGGTGAGCTACAATTTAAACGATCACCGCATTCCTATTGTGTTAAAGATAGCCAACATGCCCGAAACGACATTATTTTAAAAGGTTTACAGGTCACGGTCAGCATCACATACCAGCAAATGGGTTTCCGGTTTTCGGACTTACATTGACCTACATTAAGCCAACCATTTTGTATCTCGCGTAGATCAATTTTATTGAGGTGATTATTTATTTAATGTTACTATTAAATAAAAATGTCCGAATACAAGAAGTAATATAAAATTTACCTTTAGCAAATCATTATAATAATATTTCATCATATTCTTGTATGGCAATGATACTTTGACGGCACCGTGGCGCATTGGCTCAACAATGAATTGTGGCCGCAGGTTCCAATCCCGCACGGAACAAATAGGAACCTATTTGTATGACCGACAAATAATTATTTTAGGTTCGGATGTTTGTCCTTGTAAAATGTATGTAAGCCAACTGTTTCACGATACAGGAGAAAAAACCTATTGTAGGGGTAAAATAAATAATCAACCCCACCACTCCCATCAGATGGAAGCCCTTACTATTTTTATTATTCCAGTTTCTAGTAAAAAGGGTCTCTGGTTCTCTACACTCATCATTCGAAACACAGCAGTATTAAGCTGCTATTTTACGCTGGTAATCTGTGAGAGCGGGGTCATGCCTCGGTTAAGCCGACCCATTCGTGCTACAACCATAATATAGCTGCAGCGTGACTCTACCACGTATAATTACAAATAAAATGGAATCACTGGATGTACATTCACAATTAAAATAAATTTATATCAGGCTTAAGTCTAGACGACTAAATTCGTATTAAATACAGCCATGGCAGATATCGTGAACGTAATACATAAATAAGTGTCGACAATACGGACGCCGTTTCCGCTTATTACTTTCAAAATTATTTGCGTAGAGTTACGCCTAAATACAATTAAATAGCGATATTATACAATATTATGTTTCTACATAACCAGTTGCGTGTAGATTAATGATTCGTAAGCAATTAAATAAAAAGGAGAAATTCCACTTTAAGATAAGTCAATTGTGTGTTATAATGTTGAAATTGAAAGTAGTTAATCCAACGAACAAAAAACTAGTTGTGATATATTGACGCTTAAAATTTGGATCGGTATCCAGTAATAACGGCTTGCTTCGAAGTGTTTTTAATTTTGCCTTTTATCGTCTGCAACTTTAGCTCTTAATTACCCCGTTTGCCCCGTATTATAAAACAATTGACCCCAAAGGTTATTTTACCGGATTGTAATGAGCTTACATATGAACCCGAGGTTTGGTGTGATCCATTTTGCATAACTAACTATTTATTGTCATTATTATAATTGAAATAGCTGGCCGGGCAGGCGCTGTTCTGCCCTTAGCGGCGAACCTCTGTACTATAAAAATCCTTAAATTCGCAATAAAATTATTGAAGGTCACTTATCGGGATAAAAGCTATCCTATCTCTCAAGTTGGGCCAAACTGCACACAGTGTGCGAAATTTCATTGAAATCAGTTCAGTAGTTTAAGAGTTCCTCGCGGACAAACAACGTGACACGTAATTTTTATATATAAAGATATACAAAAGGTAATAGAAAATATTTACAAGAACATGACACCTAAGGCCGGGTCCACATTTAATCATTTTGACGTAACCTGGTCGCTAGTTTGAACGCAAAATTTTACGCAATCATGCGGTACGCTTTTCTAATACCGTATGTGGTACGCTGATCGTCATCGGAATATGGCCGTATTTTAATACTGCCGTATTTTGATCAGGATACTAAAACGAGATGCGATACCTGATACGGCGCATTCCATCTCTTGTCCAAAATTTTTAGTGTCCATTAGAACGTTATTATGATACGCTGATATGACCCGATATTAAGTGTTAAGTGTAGAGTTAAGTGTCGTCAAATGTTTTGACACGAAACGGCTATCTAGTAATACTCGATACGATACGTACTCGATTCGATACGCCTGATTAAGATACATCAAGATGATCAAATGTAGACCCGGCATAACATGTTAACTTGTTTATAAACGCAATTCGCGAGCATCTACTAAAGTTAGCGATTGCTTGTGTAATAGCGCATGCGTTAACTAAAGTTACCATCAAAATGATAACAACGTAAGACTCAGGCGTTATTCTTTATTATTCTATTAGGATGCTTAACTAAGTTATCTACAAGAGTGATAAATAAACCTGTAATGTAAGTTGATATGAATACTTGATGGTAAGCAGCCATGCGGCACGTAGACATCTATAGATAACTGCAAATGGAGAAACCCCAAGATGCGTGTAATCCTAGATGGATACTTTATAACTTATAACTGTTCTGGTCATCTATTCCCTGTAAAGCTAGTGAGGAATACTCGTGCTTCACGACAGAAATAAGGAGGATACATAGGCAGAAGGACTTCTAGCCAAATAATTAAGAACATTATCTTAATTTTTATACGTGGTAGAGCCGACAGCTATAGGTATTGTGGTTTTAGCACGAATGAGTCGGCTCGACCCGGGTAGGACCACGCTCTCACTGAATACCAGCGTAAAATAGCAGCTCAATACTGCTGTGTTTCGTACGGTGAATGTAGAGAACCAAAGACTCTTTTTACTGGAAACACGGTATCCCGTCTCAGTCCTCAGGGGTGAGAACGCGTCTGCATTTTGATTCTTAATTGAGAATAAATGTAAATGTCTATTGGACGCAGTATTCACTTACCATCAGGTGGATCGTGTGTTTGGTTGCAATCTTATTCTAAGAAAAATATTTTTCTTAATTTATCGCATAAAAAGTGACCGCATGTATATATAATAAGGATGTTAGGTTACAGAAGTGCAGAGTCTGTTGTCATCAGACGTTCAGGTTAACGCCTTTTAGCTATTGAAGTAACACGTCATACTATAAGAAAAAGTTATTCAAGTGCATGCCACGCATAATAAGTGTTCCGTGTATGGTTGGAGTTTCAAATTTCAATCATGTACGTGAAACACTCTGAGAGAAACGTGATGGAATCGTATCTATAGGATAATGTTTAATTTTGCTGAATGTGGCACGGAACTCTAAAATGTATCTACTTCTACAGTAACACAGTAAAACTATTTAAAGAGATAACCACACTATGTATTTAATTATTGGTTGGGTCTCTAGCAATGTGGAATGTAAAATGTTTGGTAAAAGCTACCGAAAGAATAGAATCAGGTGTTAATTTGCGGAAATCCAGTATATTAAATATGTTAAAAATTAATCTGGATGCCCGGCAGTGCCGCCCCGCCAAGTCGAGCAAAAAAGCGGCACGGTCGTACCATCCTTTTCTCGAACCAGTTCAGGCCATTTTCGACCCCCTATAAATTTGTTGTGGATAAAACTAGAAGCCTGAATTTAAACTGAACAATCTAATTTAATATAATATGTATTACTTGTAACATACACTGTATTATCATGCGATGGCCAAGTCAATCTATTTATTTAAATTTTTTTTAATATTGATATGGTCACTATAAGATGTTGTTAGGTTAGCTAATTACGTAATAACTTGAGACAGAAGAACCCTTAAATAGGGACTGAATAAATTAACCGACGTGGTATTACATGGATCTCACAATTTTTTACGGTAGAACAACTGAGTTGCGAGACTTGGTTTTTTTTTACAAGTTATGTTTTTGATGGCATTAGACCTTTACCTAAAATACTTTACGTAAAATAGAGATCAGCAAAAACATAAATGGAATAGGAACGGTCATTAACCGAACCATATAACCATATAATAATATGTATACATTTGGCTGTCGGTTGGTCGAGTGTATGCGTAAGCACAAGTGCACTCTTCATTCCCTCACTCACTCTCGTAGTCCGATAGGACGGCAATCCGACACGACCGGAGAGAGATCAGGCGCAGGACCAACGGTTTTACGTGCTTTCCGAGGCATGGGGGTCAAACACAGCCAACTTCTTAATTCTATGCTACTACTGAGAATTTCTTGACAGAAAACTCAATAACTGATTTTGGCCTGACCCGTGATTCGAACCCGGGACCTCATGATCAGCTACCGCGTTTACGATCACTAGACCAACGAAGCAGTCGACACATATATCACTGTCGTCTCAAACGTGCTACGGCAACAAAAGAAAACGATATTGCTTTCAACCACAGCGTATTAAAAACGTATACAAGAAACAACACGCATTTCGACTTCACCACAAAGAGTGGCACAACTGTATTGAAAGAATCGTTTAACAAAGCGACGTATAAGGACAGCGTAACGGCATTGATTTCTTAGATGAATTTATAGCCCGATTGAGTTGTGACTTCAAAAAAAGTAGGAGTCACTACGTCTTAATAAACGATTATGTGGAAATTTAGTTGATCTAAAATAAACTTAACTTTTTTTTATAGAATTTATCCATTATTGTTTAAATGAAAAAAAAAAACATTGTATTTAGAAGTTACCAGTTATTTTGATATATTTTTTAAAGAATAAGGGTGACAAACGAGTACACCGTCCACTCAATGGTAAATGGGTGCTGTAATTCATAGACATCTTTTTTTATAGAATAAGGGTGAAAAACGAGCACACAGTAGTCCACTCGATGGTAAATAGGTGGTGTAGTCCATAGACATCTCTTTTTATAGAATAAGGGTGAAAAACGAGCACACAGTCCACACGATGGTGAATGGATGCTGTAGTCCTAGTCCATAGACATGTTTTTTATAGAAGAAGGGTGAAAAACGAGCACACAGACCACCAAATGGTAAGTGGATATTGTAGCTCCTTGACATCAGCATCTATTCTCGATTTTTTTTTAATAGGATAGGATGACAAATGAGCACACAGTCCACCTGATGGTAAGTGGTTGCTGTGACCCATAGACATCTACGTTTATCCTCAATAAAGAATCAAAACACAGATGCATCGTCACCCGTGAGGACTAAGACGGAATGCCTCTTTTCCAGTAAAAGTCTCCGGTTCTCTACACTCACCATACGAAACACAACAGTGTCGAGCTGCCATTTTACACTGGTATTCTGTCCTTCCCCGGTCGAGCCAACCCATTCGTGCTACAACTGTTATATATAGCTAATATAGCTGCGGCATGACTCTACCACGATTAAGTATCAAGATGGGTTGTCACCCCCGAGGACTAAGATGGAAAGCTTCGAGTCCACTAAAATGGGTCTCCGGTTCTCTACACTCACGATAACAAACGAAGCAGCATTAAGTGGTATTGGGTGGTAATTGTAGGTTGGTAATTTCCTCACATACATATTCATAAAATAACACTAATTCATTGCATTTTTTTTTAAATAAATGATCCTAGATCTAATAGTCGCTAATTAAACAATATCAGAATATTTTGTTATTGTTTGTCAACAAGTATATGCGTTGTAATATTTATGACAACAGAAAATAAGCTTGGCCAAGCAAATTGTAAGTCAGCAAAACATTCGTGCGCTAAAAGCGCTACGGGCGCCCTTGAGCCGAGTGCAACGGGCCATGGTCAAGTATACTGGAGTCACATTGAGAACAAAAAATAACATCTTGTCAGCAACGGCTTTAATTTAAGTCTACAAGCTTGTTTTGTACTGCGCACATTTAATTACATCATCACCTAATATAATCTGATTCACATCATGCTAATAATAAACTGGTTTATTAAATATTTGTATACCCCAAATATAGTTTTGTTTTATGGCATTGGGTGGCAAACGAACACACAGTCCACCTGATGGTAAGTAGATGCTGAGGTCCATAGACATCTATCATATATCTTCAAGTAAGAATCACAATTTAGATGCGTTGTCATCCCTGAGGACTAAGATAGAATGCCTCGTTTCCAGTTTTCCAGTGAAAATCGTCTCCGGTTTTCTACTCACCATACAAAACACAGTAGCAATAAGCTATTTTGGTGGTCTTTCCCCGGTTGAGCCAACCCATTCGTGCTACAACCGTAATGCTCTACAGCATGGCATCACCACGTTTATTTTGACATCATTTTCAAAATAAATCATTTATAATTCGTTCGAAGGTCTTTTTTTACTTATGTTTAACCACAATCCCACCTGATGGTAAGCGGTGATGAAGGCCGCGATAAATCGTACTGTCTTAGTGTAAGAAAAGCCTAATTAATTCTGGCGCCCGCCCAGATTGTATTCAGGTGGAAAGACAGGCGCCGGCAAATTATTCCACTCCTTTGCTGTACAATTTACGAAAGATAAAGCAAACAGTTTGGTTCTAATGCGCGGAATATTCACAACAAAGGGGTGAAGACCAGCCGACCGTTTGGTTGTCTGATGGTGGAAAGGTGAGGGAGAAATTAAAGCATGTAACTCCTGCGCACACTCTCCGAAATGCATCCTATAGAATACCGAGAGGCTGACTACACTACGTTCGAGGCTGACAAGATTGGCCCGAGTGATCTTTGAAAATTAGAGTACAAAGTACATCCAAAATAAGTTCCGCGGTAGGGCATTATGGGCCTCCTCTCGAGTGTCAGAGCAGTCAGTCCGTCGAACTGTTGCATTGTATGTTGAGGTTTTCAACATATTTCATTTCTCAGACACAGTTTTACTCACAACATTATTTTTAACCGCCGAGTACGTGTTATTTAATTATGCATTTAAAAGTGTAATTAACATTTTTTGTGTAGCCGGCGTGAATAGTATTGAGGCTGTTCACGTACTATTAAATTTAGTGGTTACCCATCTCCTAACCACACTTCAGCAAGGTATTTAAAACTAAAAAAGACAAAAACGTATTAACACTACAATAAATGGCATAATTTTTTTTTTTACTTAGGGCTGATAAAAAAATTCATCAAACTAAAAATGAAAACATTAGTTTTGTTACGGACCGCTAACAATTATTTATTTTAAGGTCATAACAATGTTATAGCTTCCTGTATAAGCACTTTAGCAGTAACTGAGTACAAGCTTGCAGTGCGTTCACCGGAACTACCACGAACGAGTAAAACGTGAGAAAAGCATTAAGACATGCAGTTGTGTTGCTTATAATACAAAACAAGTAAATTTAAAAAAAAATTATGTATCTGATACATAATTTTTTTTAAATTTAATGTGTAGTAGTAGTTATTTCTAATTGATTTTTCTACCGATTGCTTTGTATCTGACTATTTTTGATAACGGTAACAAAAACAAGATTTTCTATTGAAAAAAATAGTGTACTTTGTTCCAAAATCTTTATTTTTGGACTTGATCACTTTTGTTTCTAAACATCTTAATCATCATCATCATTACAGCCCTTTACAAGTCCACTGCAGAACATAGGCCTCCCCCAAGGAATGCCACAAAGCACGGTCCTGAGTTACCTGCATCCATCGACTTCCTGCATATCTTACCAGGTCGTCACTCCATCTAGTGGGGGGACGCCCAACACTTCGCCTGTCGGTACGAGGCTGCCACTCGAGAACCTTTCTTCCCCATCGGTTGTCGGTTCTTCGAGCTATATGGCCGGCCCATTGCCACTTCAGCTTACTAATCCGTTGGACTATGTCGGTCACTCTGGTTCTACTGTGGATATCCTCATTTCTGAGTTTATCACGCAGAGAAACTCCGAGCATAGCCCTCTCCATAGCTCGCTGAGCGACCTTGATCTTCCTCATCCGGCCAGCAGTGAAGGACCACGTCTCAGTTCCGTATGTCATCACTGGCAACACGCACTGGTTATACAGTCTCGTTTTCAAGTTTTGAGGTATACCTGACGAGAAGATGTGCCGTAAATTCCCGAACGCTGCCCAACCGAGTTGAATCCGTCGATTGACCTCTCGGTCGAAGTTGGGACTTACCTAGACGGACTATTTGTCCCAGGTAAACATACTCGTCAACAACTTCGAGCTTAGTGCTCCCAACAACTATCGGCATAGGTGTGACATGGACATTAAACATGATCTTTGTTTTGTCCATGTTCATCTTAAGACCTATCCGTTGGGAAGCACTATTTAGGTCATTGAGCATAGTGCTTAGGTCCTCCAGCGATTCTGCCATAAGGACTAATCGTCGGCAAATCGAAGGTGAGTGATATACTTGCCTTTGATGTTGATACCGTATCCTTTCCACTCCAGAAGCTTGAAAACGTCTTCCAATGCAGCGGTGAAGAGTTTCGGGGATATGACGTCACCCTGTCTTACACCTCTGTGCAATTGGATAGGTTTCGTACTCTGTTCTTGTTTCTTTGTTTTCGAGAGTCATTACGAAACGTCTCGCGCGCAGACTTGACGACTTTCAGCCTCCCGAACAAGCCGGTTTCCGAAAAGACTTTAGCACCATAGACCACATACATACCCTTCGGCAAATTGTACAAAAGTCCGAGGAGTACAATTTGCCACTATGTATGGCGTATGTCGACTATGAGAAAGGCTTTGATTCCGTCGAAATTTGGGCGGTGCTGCAGTCCCTTCAGCAGTGCCAAGTGGACTGTAGGTATATCGAAGTGCTGAAGTGCTTGTACAATAGGGCTACGATGGCTATCCGAGTACAGAACCAGAGTACGACACATCTATTGAATATTATTTAATATACCATGTTTTTTTTTCATATTCTTACATTCTTATCCGATTCTGAACTATGTATAACGTTTCTGGACTCTAACTCATTGAGAAATTAGATTCTAATCAATTACTAAAAAATTAAAGAAATAACCAAAGAGGACAATGACGAAAATGTATGGACCAGAAAGATACCTATGCAAATTAATTAATATGTGCTGGATATTACTTACTAGCCGGGCATGATCCTCAACCATTCGGAACGGAAGTTATAAGTGATTAAGTACAAAGAATTTCATCTATCGAGATTTTTATAACGCCAAGGGTTTTTTATTAGTGCTCGATGTGCCCAGGTTGTTAAATATGGTTATTATTATTAACGTTTTATAGTCATTGTGGGAACCCCCAAATATACGAGGCGAACACTACACTAACAACATTAAGATGACCGCACATTAAAAAACAATTCTATGTGAAATTATTCAAATCTCTATATATAACAATCAATTCCTGCCCGTTGCCGTGACCGCATTTGATGAAACTTTTGTATGTGTTTGAATGGGTCCCTAGATGCCTTAGATTCACATTTGGACCCTGTAGGTGGCTCTGTTGTCGAGATCCAGAAATCACCTGTGCGAAGCCCGGGCGAATCGTAAGTTATATAATAATTAATAACTATACACTCGTAATAAGTCTGAAATCAGTGTAGTTTTTTCTATTGAAATAAGAAACTTTAAAGATAGAAAGATCTTTGTAAATTAAAAAAAGTGAATGTAAGATAGTGATGCTCAAGTTTTAATTTAAACGGTATATTGTCGTCACTACATAATCATTACAGCCCTTCACAAGTCCACGGCTGTACATAGGCCTCCCCCAAGGAATGTCACAAAGCACGGTCCTATAGCAACCTGCATCCATCGACTTCCTGCATGTCTTACCAGGTCGTCACTTCATCTAGTGGGGGGTCGCCCTACACTTCGTCTACCGGTACGAGGCTACCAGTCAAGAACCTTTCTTCCCCATTGGTTGTCGGTTCTTCGATCTACATGGCCGACCCATTGCCACTTCTGCTTACTAATCGGTTGGACTATGTCGGTCACTCTGGTTCTACTGCGTATATCCTCATTTCTAAGTTTATCACGCAAAGAAACCCCGAGCATAGCCCTACATATATTAACAAATAAATATAAATTAGCATCGGGCTAGAACCCACCTGCCAAGTGTGGTAACTGTGGCAAGCATCACCGCTGTGGTGCTATCTATAGCGAAGGTCATTATTGTGCAATGGACCATTGATAGGCTTTAAGTTTAATTGAATGGAATGGATGACTGGGTTAGATATATAGCTCAGGGCTCAGGGCGCTCACCTCCGACCAACCCGAGTTCGATCATCAGCGGTAAGGAATACTTCATCAGCGAACCGTCATCGCCTGAATCCTCCGACGAATGACAAAAAAATATTTCGATTGCATATGACTTTGCCTATACATACGGGATACGCAATTTTTTTTAACTCCAATACCCTCTTGGAAATTAGAAGAGATCTGTGCACTAGGCTGCTCTTAACTCTATTGTTTCAGTCTAAGTATTAAAACATTATTATAATCCGACTAAAACACATTCAGAATTGTTCAGAATCCATGAAGAAAAAACGAGCTTGTGTCCGGTATACGAGTAACTACATCAATTTGTCGGCTCGTGGGAGTGGCGCGGTGGAATCTTGTCCGCGTAATATCAACATTACACGCTTGGCTTGAGCATTCCGGTGCGCCATTGTCGCCTAATAACGCGCTGATGTCTCTATTATTCACAGTGGCGAAACAAATCAGACGGTGATGTGATGCTGTGCAAGTGTGTGTGTGTAGAGCCACGCTGCAGCTATATTATAGTTATAACACGAATGAGTCGGCTAGACCGGGGAAGGACCACGCTCTCACAGAGTACCAGCGTGCTGTGTTTCGTATGGTGGGTGAAGAGAACCGAAGACTCTATTTACTGCAAACGAGGCATTCCATCTTAGACCTCAGGGATGATAACGCATCTATCTGCATTTCGATTCTTAATCGGGGATAAATGACACTCCCCTACCCTACCCTAAAATCCTTCTTCAAATGCGAGGAGGCCTAAGCTCTGCTGCGGGACGTGTAGTTAGTAAAAACTGTGTGAAACTGTGTACTTTTTTTTACTTACTTACTTATCTTCACGCACAATCCCTGACGAGGTAGCCAGAGAGAACAGATCGCCAAATGTCACGATCCTTACATACCTCTTTCGCTTCTTTCAGATTCATTATCTTCTTCATACATGCACGTCTAGGTATCCGAGTACTCTTGACCCTACCCTCTTCGAGCAATTTGCTCACATGGTCTTCGAAAGTTAGTCTCGGTCTACCTCGACACCTTTTAATATTAACTTTCGCGCTATATATTTTCTTCACCATTCGGTCTTCACTCATTCGCGCAACGTGCCCAAACCACCGAAGCACGCCCTTATCAATTTTTGTGATAAGGTCATCTTTCAAACCTTTTTGAATATATAATAACGTACTTCATACCGAATTTACCTCTGCGCAGGACAGGATTATAGTGCCCAAGTATATGCGCAAGCACAGTTGCACTCTCTATTCCCTCTCATAGTCCGATGGGACGGTAAACCGACACGACCGGAAAGAGATCAGGCGGAAGACCAATGGCTTTACGTGCTTTCCTAGGCACGGGTTGAGGCACCGCCAACTTTCTGACTTCGGGCAGCTACTGAGAAATATTTGACGGGAAAGCCCAATAACTAATTTTCGTCCTATCCGAGATTCTAACCCTTGGGAGCTCTTGATCATCAACCGCGTTTACGACCACTAGAAGAAATAGGCATTCGATCAAGTTTAATAGATAATAATAAAGCTTGATGCGCTGCGCTTGGTGCATCACAACAGCACAATGATGTCATCGACGCACCATAGATTAAACGATTCCAAAGAAGAGGGCGCTGCCTTCAATTATCGCAAGACTGGCGGGCCCCGGAGACAGCGAGGTCAGAGAGCGAACAATGACAAAGGCATGCCAGAATGTTAGCGATGCATCGTGCCGCACAAGTAGCTGGGCACGCCTTGACATTTTCTTAAATACTCGCAACTTTAACTGTTGTGTCTTTCAGAAAGCTTTTGTATGTTAATTTACTGGGCTGAGATCATCATATTACTTTTTGTCATACATTATTGTTTAAATGATAAAATTTATATGTATTCAGGGGTTACCAGTGAAATCAACTATTTAGAAATACGTTTCTTTATATAAGGATGACAAATGAACACACAGTTCACACAATGATAAGTGGAAGCTGTGGCTCATAGTCATCTACATCTATCCTCGACTAAGAATCAAAACGCAGATGCGTTCTCACCCCTGAGGACCAAGATGGAATGCCTCGTTTACAGTAAAAAGGGTTTTGCTTGGAATTTTGATTTTATTAAGACAATGCAGCAAAAGAGATTAAAGAGTATACATAACGCCTTCCATAGAGTAGATGTCTATGGGCCACAGTTTTCACTTAGCATTCGGTGGACTGTGTGCTCGTTTTCACCATTCACCATCATCATTACATCCCTTTACAAGTCCACTGCTGAACATAGGCCTCCCCTAAGGAGTGCCACAAGACACGGTTTTTTCACCCTTATTCTATAAAAAAAGAAAAAAAAAACAATGTGCAGACACGAGGTGAACGTCACAGTGCAGCAAGCAGGCGTCAGGGGGCCCGTGGGCGCGGCGTCGCCCGAAACTAGGCTAATGGGCAATTACTCGGCACTGTATCCACTTTGTACACACCGCCTCATTTCCACTCATCGTGGCACGGTGAGGAGGAAATGAAATTCTACGCTACAAATTCACAAATGATGTTGAACATAGAGCGAAATTGGGTCATAAAATTACACGAATACAACGAATAATCGAATAAAGATACTCGGTGTTTCAGTGTGTTCATAATGGTTTTATCTTTGTGTTGCCGAATGTTGTGTATGTGGTTTAAGATAATAATATTATAATCCACTTATCATCAGGTGGACTGTGTGCGCCTTTGACCGTATTCTATAAAAAAAAATACTATCCTAGTGTGAGATTCAGCGTCTTTAGCGACCACCAAACGATACAAGGTACCGCTATCAACATATGGTAAATAAATGCTATAACCTAAAGACATCTAAATATATCCTCAATTGATACTCAAAATGTAGATGCTTTGTCACTTTTAAGCAGTATGGAGAAAGGCCTATGTAAGCATAAAGGGTCTTCTGTTCTCTAACTCCGCTTATCGCCTCCACCAAAAATCGAAGATGAAATCGGATGTTGTGTCAGAGACACAATCACAACTAACCATCCAACATAACCCGTAATATTTTTTTTGCAATTATTTAAGCAGGACGAAATTTGATGATAAATTCTTTTACACCGTTACTATCAAAAATGCTTAAATATACATGTAAATAATTAACCATGAAATTTAATATACCACGTTTTTTTCTTCATATTTTTACATTGTCATCCGATTCTGAGCTACTTTCAAAATTTCAAGTCTAACTCATCGGGTAGTTACTTTAAAATCAATTACTAATTTCGATCCGAACATATATATATGTAACTAGCTGTTTCCCGCGACTTCGCCCGCGTGTTATTTGGAGTTTTAATTTTTTTGCGCGGGACACTAATTCTTTTTCTAAACTAAAAGTAGCCTAAGTTACTCCTTGTAACATCAGCTATCTGCCAGTGAAAATCCCGTCAAAATCGGTCTAGTCGTTTCGGAGATTAGCCGGAACAAACAGACAGACAGACGGACAGACAGACAAACTTATTTTTGTTATTAGTAACGTATATACTTTCATATGCATTTAGTAAAAAGCTGTAATTTTTGACACTTCAATTTTATTTATTTGTATAGATAATTTAAAATTAAAAATTTTGTACAGCCGATTTCAATATAAGTTATTAAGAATAACTCAAAAACTATTGGTCTGACCTTGATCAAATTCTTATGGGACCACACGAGAAGTATCAGCTTTCAAATAAAATAAGAATCATCGAAATCGGTTCAACCAGTAAAAAGTTATTAGATAACACACATAAAAAAAACATACAGCCGAATTGAGTACCGTCTCCTTTTTGGATGTCGGCAGAAAAACGTGGTAAAATATATTACGAGTAGTTCGCGGGTGCAGCAAATGAAATCGTAAAGCATAAAATAATACCGCATTATATTCCAAGAGCTTGTCGCGATTACGATATGATGCATAATCAATCGTAATTATTGTGTAATGCGTTGAAGCGTCACACACGGACAGAACAATGCTAACGCGCGCATGTTTATTATATGTACGATGTAAATACATCGCTAGTGAACGAGATAATGCAATTGACATTGAATCACTCGTAACTCCTAAGTATGCGACGTACCCGCGTCTCATCTGTTTGAGACATTATTTATTATCTAAACTGGCTGTTCCCCGTGACTTCGTCCGTGTCGAAGGATTTCATAGGTTTTAATTTTAATTTATTTGCGCGGAACCTAATTCTTCAAAATAATAGTAGCCTAAGTTACTTCTTATAACATCAGCTATCTGCCAGTGAAAGTCCGGTCAAAATCGATCCAGCCGTTTTAGAGATTAGCCGGAACAAAGAGACAGACAGAAATAGTGACAGACAAAAATTTTAAAAATCGTGTTTTTGTTATAAGTACCGTATATACTTTCATATGCATATAGTAAAAAGCTATTATTTTAACATTACAAACATACACTTCAATTTTATTTATTTGTATATAGATGTATAGATAATAAAATTTATTTATATAATTTTTAATTTTTATTTATTCCATCTTCCTTGTGGTTGACTGATAGAGAATGTATTAGAGCATTAAGACCGCCCCTTGGAACCCCCTAGTTGAAGGTGTTGCCATAAAGGATAAATAAATAAATAAAATGTTGCATCTTACGACGGCCCGGGGGCGAAATGGGACGATGAATTCTCTTGGGAGACCACCACAATGTAGATATTGCAATAAAAATAATTTATTGTTGTTTAGTAAAAGGGAAACCAATCATGAATAAATAATTGCATACCATATGAAGGCAAGAAAGGATTTATACAATCTTGTTTAGGCGACCACAAATTAGTTCTAGCTGCAGGGACTAAGCCAACCATATATAGCATTGCGTTTAGTGACAGCTGTTGCTATGTTGATGTCACTTTGGTATAAAACTGGTTCGGTTGGACACGTCGTGCGAATTGTGTGGTGGTGTTAGTGCAATAATTCGTCAAATAATAATAACCAGGCTTTTTATAGAATGGGTTTTTTTCATGCAGTAGTATCAGTGTAATATAATTCACCTATGATTTTTATATATTTAAGAGGGAGGAAACGAGCATGCGACTCACCTTATGTCAAATGACTATGAATTTACTAATTGCCGGATTATCTTACGCTAGCAAGATCTTATAGGCTTCCGAAAGTTAGCGGTAAGCCATTCCGTTTGTAAAATTTATGATGTAAAATAGATTGGGGCCGAAGGAATAAATAAGAGCTGCCAAACCTTTGATACTGTGATTACCAATTAAAAAAGAAGAAAGATACAATATTAAAAACGTATAAAAGCAGTACACATAGAATAAACCCGTACCAGGCCTACAGAAGTAATACCTAAGTACTTTATCACAAAACTTAGTTGAAATTTACTTCACTACCCAAGTACCTACATACCTACACTACCTTATTATAAGTTTACTATAAAATACACCAGTTCGCACTGTCCAATAGTTTGTACTATTTATCTTAAGGTTGTCTGGAAGAGATCACTTTTTAGCGATAAGACCGCATTATTGTACCTATCTCCTAAGCTTTACTCCCTGTAATAAATATTTTATGAGTTTGTGGTGTAAAATAAAGTATATATGTCGAAGGTATATGACAAAACCTGGTTTTTGATCGAGAACTATCACTATCATAAACCTGAGAAATTTCAGTTATTTGATCAAAAACTTATACTGATTATGTTCAATGTCGATTGCTATTTCTTATAAATAAAACAATTAGATAACCTAAACTAAACTTAAATTTTATCATAAACCTAAATAACTTCAGGTTTTTGATTAAAAAAAAGATTTTATCAAATTAATGAAAATATTAAGTAATAATTTTGTCTTCTTCCTTGTTCTTGATCAAAAACCTGATTTTAACATAAACCTGCGACATATATAATGACAACAATAATAATAAAATGTGGACCTGAAGTTTAATTAACGTGAAAGCCTGAGCGAGCGAGTGCGTCGAATCCGAGTCGGCACGACTAATCGAAGCATTCGGTTCGCTCTGCTGCTTCTCACTGAGAGCGTTCTACGTGTTTGTTTTGTTGGAAGTTCTATTGAAAATCACAGAACATTATTGTGAGTTACGTTTATCCAAGTAACAAATCAAGCAATATAGTAATTATTTAATAGTTCGTTCTTATAGCTATGTAAACGGCATCGTCACATGTATTTATGCGCTGTATCTTTTTCATGGGATAAATTCGAGCTCACAGTTCATCTGATGGTAAGTGGATGCTGTGACCCATAGATATCTACATTTATCCTCGATTAAGAATCAAAATGCAGGTGCATTGTCATCTCTGAGGATTAAAATCTCCGGTTCTCTACACTCACCGAAACGAAACACAGCAGCATTAAGCTGCTATTTGACGCTGTTATTCTGTGAGAGCATGGTTGTATCCCGATCGAGCCGACCCAATCATGCTACAACCATGATATAGCTGCAGCATGGCTCTATCACGTTTCACATTTACTGCAAGAGTTGGCTAGGCCAACCACATCAGAGCATGTCACAGAAGCTCTAATAATTGATACGCAGAAGCTATAGGCGCCGAGAACGAAATCGACACGGATGATATTATTATTGCAGGCAACGCCCATTCATCATCATAATCAATACAACATTTCACAAGTCCACTGCTGGACATAGGCCTTCCCCAAAGATTGCCACAAAGCACGGTCCTCAGCCAACTGAATCCATCGACTTCCTGCATGTCTTACCAAGTCGGCACTCCATCTAGTTGGTAGCCGCCCCACACTTCGCTTACCGGTACGAAGCTGCCACTCGAGAACCTATCTTCGCCATCAGTTGTCGGTTCTTCGACCTATATGACCGGCCCATTGTTACTTCAACTTACTAATCCGTTGGGCTGTGTCAGTTACTCTGGTTCTACTGCATCGCAGCACCCAGAATAAACAAGGACAATTATTTAAATTGAGCATGAGTTCATTGTTGTCAGAGATTAACGTCACAGTCTTAAAGACCTTATAACAATTACTTTTATCTGTAAATTAATTCTTATTTGTTATCTCTGTTACGTGGCACTGATATATAATATTATGTTAAGTTCACTGATTCATTGCTTCAAGGTTCAAGCTTGCATTTTTTTTCATATAAATTTTATGTTCTATTATGTATTATTATTAACTTCAGCTCCTGAACGTACTTGAATATCAGCGTCACGAAATGATGGTCACCTTCAATTTATGACTTTATTTGTTATAGAATTTGTTGTAAAACCATTTTTTTTACAGAAACAAGTTAACGAGCACACAGTAAACCTGATGGTAAATGAATGCTGTGGTCCATACATATTTTCATCTATCCTCGATTGGCAATCGGAACTCAGATGCGTTGTCACCTCTGCGGACTAAGATGGAATGCCTCGTTTCCAGTCGAAAGGGTCTCTGGTTCTCTACGCTCACCATACGTAGCACTGCAGCACTGAGCTACTAATATAAATAAATATTCTTATACCTTTTAGAGCTAATGCCTGGACATATTCTCCCTCAAGTTGGGAAGAATTCACCGCTAAATCTTAATATTATCGACATTGCTTCCCGCTGCCGGTTGGTTATTATATCTTTAGTATTGTTTACAATATGTACTTCTTAATCCATTATATCTCTTATAACTTTGGACATGCATCTATAGACAGGGGAACTGTTTTGAATTCGTGCCAACCGTAGGCGAAACGTTAGAATCACCTTCGAAAATACTACGTGACAGATTTGAAAAGATCTTTTTTGTATTCAGCGCAACGTGAATGAAAGTATTATGTTTTTATTCTTGAGTAACGGAGGTCATCGTAATGATGAACGGAGGTCAAGGTACCTACAACTCTGAGATACATCTCTAGCGTAGTCTGCTTCGACAAATATATAATAGACCTTACAACGTACATTTACGCTTTAGAGCTAGTTAGATACAGGCTGGGCTGTTACACGCAAATAAATCTACTCGATGGATGAGAAAAAAACCGAAAACTGAATAAAAAACACATAGTTATTATTTAACATCTGTTAGGCTATGCGCACATATGCCAGATGCAATTAGTCCAGCAACTTTTCTGCCGGGAACTTCCATTAGTTGGTACCATTCTTGTCTGTCTGTCGTCAAGCAGCGGTGCGCACACTGTTGTGTTATAGTTTGAAAAGTAGAGAAGAGAAAAGAAGAGAGAGAGAAATCCAAAGACAGCATAAAAATTAGTCTATGGTAACAATGCTCTGGGGTCTAGGTCAAAACTAAGTTGGTAACAATTTAGCACGTTTGTCACCCTAAGATTTCACATAAAATATATAAACAACTAGCTGACCCGGCGAACTTCGTACCGCCTAACAGTCGATTCTTTAATTTTTTAAATATTTATTCTGCTATTCGGGACACCGGCTCAGCTAGTAAGATAAAAAAAGAAAAAGAAAGTTGATAAGTCAACAATTACATTATGTCAAATAATAAAAATTATAAAACACTTAAAATTCTTTTAATAGTCACTAAAAACCACAATGAAAATTACAATTTCTGATTTCTTATTATGATACCTACTTATTATATTTCATTTTATTTTTACTTATTCTAAATTAAGTTTCTATCGTATAAATATTGACAAATTTTTATACGATACTAACTTCACTCAATTGTTTTGCCTTTCCGGAACCCCTCCACTAACACTTAAACTTTATGGTATGGTATTATAAGTTCAAATTGACTTTTAAGTATTATTACGAATCTTTCGTATGGGAATATAGAAGTGCTGTTTTTAGACTTTTTCAGGCAATTTTTTAAATTTTTCTCTCCGTAAGAACCATCTTCGTACTTCTAGGAATATTATAAAAAAAAGTATTAGCGAAATCGGTTCAGCTGCTCTCGAGATTTGTGCTTAGCGACACATTCGGCGATTCATTTTATATTATAGAAGAAAGACACGCAATAAAATAATAATGAATAACAGTACAAATACAAATAATTTAGGGTTTAAGCAACGAAATGACATCTGACTCAAATAAAGCCTATAATATAGCTAGCTACAAGTACGAGTATATTGAGCTACATCCACAACATTGTTTTATTTAGTTATTAAAGGAATGAAAAAACACGAGAAATACTTTCCATGCGGTTTCGTGGCGTGGTGACTTAGCAATTAATTGTAGGGACGTGGGTTCGAATTCGAATTTTGAACAAAACAAGTATTTGTATAATACAAATTTAATGTATGTAAATTTTATTGTTCCGGTCTGGATGTTTGTCCTTGTGAAGTTACGCATGTAAACTTCCTCCACAATACAGGAGAATATCCTGGTGTAGAAGTAACGTTATTAAAAAAAAAAACTAAAGTAATAAACTAAAAGAAACTTTTATAAAGAGCCTGTGCTAACTGAAAGCAATAGGCCATGAACCATAAAAAGAATCCAAGCATGGTCGATGCGGAAGTTAAAGGGACGTAATCATAATAAATTGACGCAGTAACAGACGCCCCCCCCCCCCCCCTCTCGCCCCGTAACGGGGCAGGGGTGAGCTGCTTAAGTGCGTTGGTTCCGCTGGGGTTGGCGCGGAACCGCAAGCGGTTTGCGGTCACTTCACGCATCAGTAAATTAAACACTGCAAAAATAAGTGTTAATTAAAAAAATGCTGAGCTAAAGACACAGCCTAAGAACATACAGTCAGTCATCGCGTTTGATGTTGTCGGAAAAGCCGACATAAACAATAAATTGCTAGGGCTGTCAGAACGGGAAGTAATAAAAAAAAATATTTTATTTTATTTCACGTTTAAACAAATAAATGTGTATGTGGAAACTAAAGAAACTAATTCCTTATCTTTAAATGAGGACGACCCACAGTTTTTTTTACGGCAGATGTAGTGTGAACTATTCCACTTTATTTGCGTGACAGGACAAACCTAGCGGACAGTTCCCCAGGGGCGAAAATCAATTAATGGGTTTTTCTGTCAGGAATTCTCAGTAGAAGGTCGGAGTCAGGAAGTTGGCGGTGGTTCAACCCCGTGCCTCGGAAAGCTCGTAAAACCCGTTGGTCCTGCGCCCGATCTCTATCCAGCCGTTTTTTTTATAGAATAAGGGTGACAAACGAGCACACAGCCCACCTGATGGTGAGTGATTGCTGTGGCCCATAGACATCTACATCTATCTTCGATTGCGAATTAAATTGCAGATGCGTTGTCACCCGTGAGGACTAAGATAGAATGCCTCTTGTCCAGTAAAAAGGGTCTCATTCAGTCAGGCCCATAGAGATCTACATTTATCGTGGATTAAAAATAAAAATGCAGATCCGGTGTCACCCCTGAAGACTAAGATGGAATGCCTCGTTTCCAGTAAAAAGTGTTTCCGGTTCTCTAAACTCACCAAACGAAACACAGCAGCATTAAGCTGCTGTTTTACGCTGGTTTTCTGAGAGAGCGTCCCTCCCCGATCGAGTCGTGCCCCATTCGTGCTACAACTATACTAATAAAATAACTGCTGCATGGCTCTACCACTTTAAGCTTTCTCTCAAACATTAATCCATAAATTGTCATCGTAACATAACACTTAATACACTTAGTACTTCAGCGAGAGAAGACAGAGAGAGTAATTGTAAACATTAGCAAGCAGTTACTTGGAAAGCGTTAGCAATTACCAATGATAATTGATGTAAGCGATGAACGCGATATTAGCAATGTAAAGTAGGAAAGTTATCGACAGGTGGGCTTGGCGTGATAGAGATACCATATGTCAGGATTTGTCCTGATGTCAAGATTTTTAAAGTGAAACCTTCTTTAGCCGCGTTAAAAACTTATGGCGTCACCGATGACCTCGACATGCTAGTGACGTATTGAGCGCAAGAGCGCACGTTACGAGCAAATAGCATTGTGTTTTCACTTTTGTCGGTAGTCCTTATGCCTCGGTTTTGCTCTTGTCAGGTTTGCGGTAGGATTTTAGAAATGTCAGACTCTTTTGAGTTCTCAATAGAATTCAGTAAATATTTTATGTAGGAGCAGTGGGAGGGACGGAACTGCAACGTGGATTTATCGCGTGTTACCAAACCTTTAATTAATTTATTTATTTTTCACAGTAGTTAATTGCGTTTGAAACAAAATGTCAAGAATTTTCTATGGAAATCACGTTATTTTTCAGGACTTATCAATTTTCCATTTGGTAACCCTAAGCAACAGATGGCGCACCTCACATCGGTACCGCCGCTTGTGTCGCCGGCCTTATTATGCTGCACACGAAGCTAACTGACACACCTGTAGGAAAACGTACAAAGATACCTATTCCAATATTTTCACCTTTGAATTAACGCATTACTAAGAATTAACGTTACCTGTAGTGAAATCGTACTGAACGATAATATTTGTATTACACTATACTCGTATTATTATTATGTGAAAGATTGTAAAGAGGTTGGGATGTTTGCTCTCATATCACTCATAAAAGGATTCGAATGAAATTCAACAATGAAAAAGACCTTGTTCTAAATTAACACAAGGATTATTTTTAACCACGAGAAGATAAAAGTTATCACGGAAGAATTAACATGAAGGTGTTGCTTTTTAAGGCGAGCGGAACCGCGGTCTTTAGCTATGGTAATAATATACAATCTATGCAATTAATTAATACGCCGTGGTAGATCAGGGTCTAAGCACTCGCTGTAAATTCCACAGTACGCCAGCAACCCGGGTTCGATGCCCGCCGGCACCAATGAAAGTGTGAAAACACCGTGAGGAAACCTGCATGTTTGAGAAATAAGAAAATAAATATTTCGAAGACATGTGAAGTTCGCCAACACGCATTGAGGCAGTACGGCGAACATTTCCTTGCACTAAAACCCTCTCAGAATTGAGAGGAGGCGTGTAACCCTGCAGTCTATTTAGTTTAATTTGCTTGAAGACCCTAATTCCAATGAGAGAAATCAAAATGTATAAATTAAAGTAAAGATTCTTGTATTCATGATCAATCGGGTTTCTACTTCAATTTTTTTAATTTTCTTAAACCTAAAACTTATTTAAATGATGGCATCAGGTATGCAAAAAGAATGACGATGCACATAAGGAACTTGCAAGATCCGCTTAGGAGTTTTGGCGGGATTTTTTTTCTACCAACTTCAAAAAGGAGCCGGTACTCAATTCGACTGTGTGTTTCTTTATGTTTTATTTGAAAGCTGATGCTTCACATGTGGTCCAATATAAATTTGATCAAGGTCTGACCAATAGTGTTTGAGTTTTTCTTAATAATTTATATTGAAGTCGGTTGTACAAAAATTTTAATTTTAAATTATTATAGAATATGGATGACAAACGAGCTGTGCCCATAGAAATCTACAATTGTCCTTGATTTGGAATCAAAACGCAGATGCGTTGTCACCCGTGAGGACTAAGACGGAATGCCTCATTTCCAGTAGAGAGGGTCTCCGATTCTCTACACTCAAGCTGCTATTTTACGCTGGTATTCTCTAAGAGCGTGATCCTTCCCCGACAAGTCGCCCTATTCGTGCGACACCTATAATATAGCTGCAGCGTGGCTCAAACCACGTCTAAAAGCGTAAACATGTGTAAATATAAAATAATACAAATGAGCATCGCGGCAGACAGCTCTAGGCGCGCGGTGACATCATGGCGATAGCGGGAAGCGGTTCGCTATTAATGCCAAGGGCGATCGCGTCACCGCTCGGACAAACATACGGACTCGTAGTTTCACAACGTATGACCCCCATTCACAGCCAAGAAATCGATGCTGACTCTGAAAATGCTTCTACTGAATAATACGACTCGCCTGCATAGGATATGCGAGTATTAATGTGATATGGTGAGGATATATTGATGTGATCCCTCCTATGCTGTTTATTTCTAATTTGTTTTGCGTTAATAATTATTGTTTAACTTTAATGATTTTAAAATGTTCTTTTCTTAAATAATTTAAAATTAAAAATTTTGTACAACCGACTTCAATATAAATTATTAAAAATAACTCAAAAACTATCGGTCAAAACTTGATCGTGGTCATATGGAACCACGTGAGTGAACTTAAAGAAGAACTTAAGAACTTAAAAAAAAGGAGGAGGCTCATTTCGATTGTAACTTTTTATGTGTGCTACCACAGAACTTATTTCTAGGAGAACCGATTTTGATGATTCTTTATTTATTTAAAACCTAGTGCTTCTCACGTGGTCCCATATAAATATGTTATAGATCTGACCAGTAGTTTTTCCTTAATAATGCGTATTTAATTGACTTCGTATACATTGATGGTGTTCTCATTTTATTTATATTGAAGTCGGTTGTACATTATGTTTTATTTTACTACTTGTTTTGCGTCAATGTAATACACTGTACAATAGTAAAATGTAACCGTAATCGGAAGGAAGTGATTTAGTCGAAGTGTGTTACTCACTCCGATCACTTGCGCCAGTGCAAGTAATACTTTAAATTGAAATTAATACTCTACATACACAGATATATACACGAGATTTCACAGGTGAAACTGTACGACATAAATATTTTGATAAAACACGAAACGGACTGAAAAAGAATTGACAAAAGTAACCTAAAATTGGTGTGATATCATCACTGTAAATAATGATCGCAAACACAAACGCTCGGTCGTGTTGAACGTTGAAAATATTACATTGAGATAACAGGAACCTACTGAAAGAAGCGTGACAGTTTAGGAAGTTATGTTTCGTTTATATATTTTTTTATTTATTTATAGAATAAGGGTGGCAAACGAGCATGCAGTCTACCTGATGGCAACTGGATTCTGTGCCTCATAGACATCTAGATTTATCTTCGATTAATAATCAATATGCAGATGCGTTGTCACCCCTGAGAACTAAGATGGAATGTCTCGTTTCCAGTAAAAAGTGTCTCCGGTTCTCTACATTCACCATACTAAACACAGCAGCATGTTCCTACCCGGCCGAGTCGACCCATTCGTGCAACAATATCTGCAGCGTGGCTCTACCACGTATAATTCTAGTCTAGTAAATATTACATATTTCGTATGTTGAGAACCGGAGGCCTTTTTACTGGAAACTAGGTATTCCATATTAGTCCTCAAGGGTGACAACACATCTGCATTTTGATTCTTCATTGAAGATAGATAAAGGTGTCTATGGGCTACAGCATCCGCTTACCGTCAGACGGACTGTGTTCGTTTGACACCCTAATTCTATAAAAAAATACTAAAGGTCTCTACCGCTCTACGTAAAAACCTCTACGTAAACGTGGTATGTATAAAAAATACATAATTTAAAAAAAAACTTCACTTGTTTTTCTCTTTATTTATTCTGGATCTTTTGTTTTATAAAGCATATAATAATATTTTTTTTTATATGAGAGGGGGCAAACGAGCATGCGGCTCACCTGATGGCAAGTGACTACCGCCGCCCATGAACAACTGCAACACCAGGGAATCGCAGATGCGTTGCCGGCCTTTTAAAAAGGAGTACGCTCTTTTCTTGAAGGTCCCTAAGTCGTATCGATCCGGAAAAATCGCTGATGGTAATCGATTCCACAAGGAGGTCGTGCGAGGAAGAAAACATCTTCTAAATCGCAGAGTGGTGGACCGCCAATCATCCAGATGGTGTGGATGGTATCGGGAGTTCTGCCGCGATGTGCGTTCGTGAAATTTGGCGGCTGGGATTAATCCGAACAATTCCTCAGAGCACTCCCCATGGTAGATGCGAAAGAAAATGCAAAGGGATGCAACATCTCTTCGCAGTGCCAATGAATCGAGCCGATCGGAAAGGGCTCGGTCGTCGACAATTCGAGCCGCTCTGCGTTGGATGCGGTCAAGTGGAAGGAGCTGGCACTGGGGAGCCCCTGCCCAGAGATGGGAACAGTATTCCATGTGAGGCCGAACTTGCGCCTTGTAAAGTAGCAGGCGGTGTGCCGGCATGAAATACTGTCCCGCTCTGCTGAGCACGCCAAGCTTTTTAGAGGCCAATTTGGCCTTCCCTTCCAAGTGACCACGAAACTGCACGTCACTCGATATGTCGACTCCGAGGATACCGATACTGGCTGAGGCAAGACGGGGAGTGCCTTGAAACTGAGGAGATACGACAAAGGGGTTCTTTTTAGCGGTAAACGCGCAAACTTGTGTCTTCTGAGGATTAAATTGGACTAGATTTAGTCGCCCCCAATCCGAGACTTTGTTCAGCAAAGACTCGACTTCAGACACAAGTTTATTCCGGTACTCAGCGACGTTTTCCCGAGAAATATTGGCACGGCCGGTGTATAGAGCATCACCAGTGCTGTCATCCGCATAGCAATGAATGTTACCAGTTAGCAACATATCATTGATATGCAGAAGAAACAGCGTTGGTGATAGCACACAGCCTTGTGGAACACCAGCGTTAATAGGCTTGTAGTCAGAGCATGCACCGTCTACAACGACCTTGATGCTCCGATCTGCAAGGAAGCTGGTGATCCAATTGCACAATTTCTCGGGAAGCCCATAGGAAGGGAGCTTCGAAAGAAGCGCTTTGTGCCAAACCCGATCGAAGGCCTTCGCAATGTCCAGACTAACGGCCAACGCCTCCCCCTTGGACTCTACTGCCTCCGCCCATCTATGGGTCAGGTAGACCAGAAGATCACCAGCTGATCGACCCCGACGAAAACCGTATTGGCGGTCACTAATCAGCTGATGATCCTCAAGGTACCGGATGAGCTGGCAGTTAATAATGGATTCCATTATTTTGGAGAACAAGGAGGTGATCGCGATAGGCCTATAGTTGGATGGGTCTGAGCGGTCGCCTTTTTTTAGGGATCGGGTGGACAAAAGCTGTCTTCCATGAATTCGGGACTACGCCTTGGGAGTAGGAGTACCGGAAAAGACGCGTTAGGACCGGTGCCAACTCCGGAGCACACGTCCTCAGCACAATTGGGGGGATTCCGTCAGGCCCACTCGACTTCTGGATGTCCAGGGAGAGCAGTGCTTTGCGAACCGAGCGCTGTGAGAACAGCACATCCGGCATGGAGCACTCACACCGCGGGATGGTCGGCGGTGTTTTCCCCCCGTCATCAAGAGTCGAGTTGGACGCAAAAAGGGAGCCTAAAAGGTCGGCTTTGTCTTTTGCGTCATGGGCCAGTGAGTCATCCTCCCTGTGCAGAGATGGTAGTGATGGCTTACAGAAATTCCCTTGGACAGCCTTGGCGAGAGACCAGAATGCACGGGTTCCCGAAGGAAGGCGAACTAGTTTCTCGCCAATTCTGCCTATGTGCTCTGACTTTGCCTTGGCAATAACTCTTTTGAAGGACCTGGAGGCGAAGTTATACTTCTTTTTAAGTGTGCTGGTATTTACATCCCGAGTCGCCGAAGCCGCAGCCCAGGCTTGATAACACTCCTGCTTACTGCGTAATGCAGTCTTACAGGAGCGACCAAACCAAGGCTGAGATCTGCCTCCGATGGGTACCACAGATGATGGAATAAATAGTTCCATTCCCTGTAGCACCACATCAGTGACAGAGTCAGCAACAGCGCTGGGATCATCCGGCGAGAAGCAAACCCGCCCCCATGGGTAGGATGCAAAGAAGGACCGCATTCCGTCCCAATCCGCCGACCTGTAATGCCAAACACGGCGGCAACCTGCAGAACGCAACCGCGAAGGGAGCGTGAGTGGCACCACACTCCGGATCAGACAATGGTCCGAAGAGCCGAGAGGGGCATCGACGGAAACCTGATATCCGTCCGGATGAGAGGTCAGCAGAAGGTCCAACAGGGAAGGTGTATGATCCTCCACATCTGGAATCCGCGTAGGTGAAGTAATCAGTTGTGTCAGACCATATGCCAAGGCAAAGTCATAAACAGATCTCCCCGCATGATCGGTTAGACGTGAACCGAGCTATTCGGTATGGTGGGCGTTAAAATCGCCAAGGATCACGATCTCTGCGGATGGGACCTGTTGTAGCAAGAAATCTGTAGCCATTTGGACGTGGTCGATGAGTCGGTCTGTTTCGGCATTACCGCTATGGGACCTATAGAGGCACCCGTAGACGCGCGGATGGTCGTCGCTGTCTACGCGTAGCCAAAGGATGCACAGGTCCGAACCTTCAAGACTGCCGAGGCGTCGAGAACAGATGTCCTCTCTGACATACACGCAAACTCCAGCCCGAGGCACAAAGGAATGCTCCAATTTGTACCCCGGGTAGGAGAGATACGAAATATCAGCCGGAGAGGAAACCTGCGTATCGGTCAGAAAGAGCAAGGCCGGCTTCGCCGTCTCGAGATGGTAGTGGACGGCGTTTAGGTTAGAGTGAAGTCCCCTGATGTTGCAGAAATTCACGGATAGCGTGGCAGGGGTCGCCTTGGTGTTCTTGCTCAGTTTGCCCCTAGCAGTAATGCTTTTGAGCGGAATTTTGCCCCCCCCCCCCCCCCAGAATACGCGGGGCAGCCTGAGCACCCACGCTCAGGATCGGAATAACATGGTCGTGGATGCTCAGCGAGGGATTCTCCAGGAGTGCTGGTAGCTGGTACCCTCCTGGGGTAGTTCTTCGTGTAATTCCGCTACCATGTTGATGGGGGGGGGGGGGGGGGGGGGAATTGGGCCTCCGGCCACCTGCACTCACCAGACGAAACGCAGAAGCAAAGCTTCTACTTCACGCCGGTATTCTGTGAGGTCGTGGTACCAACCCGGCTCGAGCCGGCCCATACATGCAACAGCAAAAACTGCTGCGTGGCTCTACCACCGTTAAATATAATTTCCGGACATCCAACTTAATAACTAAACAAGTGAAAAAAGCATAAAAAAGAATATTTTTTTACACATGGCTGATGGCACAATAGGCGTGTCAATCAACTCCTGAAATATTTGTTCGCCGCCACAGCTAAAAGTTGTCGAAAATCGGTGCCGCAACGAATCGGTTAATTCATGTTAAGTATTCGCGTAAGAAATTTGAATTCGCGGTCCGCACCCTGCCGCATTAGCCTACGGTCGCTTTTAAATATATGTATGTCAGTAATTGTACTATAATAGTGTGTAAATAATAACATCGCCAAGAGCTCAAACTTATGTGACGGCTGTTATAAAATCTCGTAAGTTCTAAAAGCACGTGCTTGAAAATGTGAACGAGCCAACAACAAAAATTTCACGTGAGCTGAACTTCTCCAAGTCACGTTGTACACGCTATAGCCACGTGCCGGGTCTCGAATTTATGTACGAGTGTTTTTTTTTCTTAGGAGGAGGCGAACGAGCATGCGACTTAAGTGACGGTCAGTGAGTATTTGCTTTAACACTTTCACTGCCGGATTTTTGAACAAAATAGTAAGAGACAATAGCAATGACCTATACGAGAATGTAGTATACGGGGCAGCGAAAGGGTTAAACTGATATAAGGCATTAATCAAATCTCAAATCTGATTAAGGATTACCGTGTAGTGGGTAACGGCGCGGCGTTAGAATATCCAATACCCCATATCATCCCGTGGGCTTTTTTTTATAGGATAGGGTGACAAACGAGCACACAGTCCACCTGATGGTAAGTGTATACTATGGCCCAAAGACATCTACATTTATCCCCGATCAAGAATCAAAATGCAGATGCATTGTCGCCACCGAGGACTAAGATGGAATGCCTCTTTGCCAGTAAAAAGGGTCTCCGGTTCTCTACACTCACCATACGAAACACGGCAGCGTTAAGCTGCTATTTTACGCTGGTTTTCTATGAGAGCGTGGTCCTTCCCCGGTTGAGCCGACCCATTCGTACTAAAACTATACTACTAATATAGCTGCTGCATGGCTCTTACCACGTACCAAGTGTTGTAAGAGGCGACAATACGAAACAGGAGATGGGCAGCAGCGTCTATCTAATAATGATTTAAGAAAAACCCTTTTCAACCCTTTTCCCAAGAGTGACAATTAAGGCAAACATCCTCCCTATGAGTTTTATATTCCGTGAGGCAGCCTATGAACGAGGCGTACGTTCAGCAGTGGACGATAATAGTCTGCAATGGATATAAGGCATGGCGTTTGCTTAAATAAATATCGTTTCAGGCATAATTACGGTAGTTACATATATGCTATATCATGATGTCACTCTGCGTGCCATTGTGTGCGCGCTCGTGTGATAATTGCAAAAAAAGTAAACATGCCATAGAACGAACAGTAATTCTCACACATGTGACCGTCGCGTATTTCTATATAGTTTAATGTTCAATTATTGTGTACTTGAATGATATTCAAATTATATTATACTAGCTGTGCCCCGCGGTTTCACCCGCGTCATCATGTGTCCGAGGTGCGCGACATGACCTAGTTCAAGCATTTTATAACGGCTAGGGTTTAAGCGTCGTTCGCGCGCCCAGCCAAGTATTGAATTATTTTAATTTTACATTATCTCTTAAACTATTCGTCCAAATAACATGGTATAAAGAACAAAGTTTATCTTCATAAAATTGTCTTGATGATGAAGTAACTTTTGTTCGTAAGGATAAATAGGCCATGCCTAATAATAACGCTCATAAATCACTTTTAAATTTTCAATATTTTTTTGTCACAAAATACCAAATTATGGCTTAGGTATGAGAAATAGACATATGGTATCGCGGACTTTTTTTAGACGGAGTAAAGGTCTATATTTTTCTAGAACATTGTATTTATGTATCCCTAATGATAACACCAGCGTACGCGGATAAATCATTTCGGGAGTGGTTTTTCTTCTGACTTGCTTAACAAATATCCATATTTAAGGCTAGCTGAGTGATATAGCTTAATGCTAGATAGCCTATACTATTTCACATGAATCTGGCTATAATATACAAAATAATTTTTCGAATCGGACTGGTAGTTCCAGTGATTAGCGCGTTTAAACAAACAAAAAAACTCTTCCGCTTTATTATATTATAGTATAGACTGATATGCAAATTTAAAATTATTTTGAAAATGAAACACTGGGTTTCTTGCTTTTTATAAATAACATCGTCAGGAAACTTAAAAATGTGAAGTGTTGACATTTTTATATTCTACTGGTAATATTCATATATATTATACAGTCCATGAATTTTGGGTTCAGATTTTAGATGACTTCAACTGCTCGCTACTCGTAGAGCTATGGTCAACCGTCTCAAAGATATATCCACACCATTGTCTGAACTCCCCTTGAGAAATGTTGAAAGTGAAATGAGAGACAAACGCTGGTGATTTGTAGGACGCTACAAGCTTAAACAAACATTTAACTTAAACTACTTGCGTCACCGATAAATATGAATGAATGAATATATAATGATTTCTTATATTTACGCGAACACTACACATTGAATAAAACTATTTTTTACGGATTTTATCGCGTTTAATTTATTATTTTAATTCCCGACGTTTCGGGTGCTTTACAGCAACCCATGGTCACGGGGGGGACTGAGATGTTTGACGTCCCGATGTCACAGATAGCCCAGCTACCTTCAGTTTTTTGATGCACCCATCCATGTTCTATTGAAATTAGGATGTTTTAATTATTAATTTCAATAGCCTCCCGGTTCATCCTTGGTAGGATTTGTGGTCTATCAAATCTGGTGTAATGGCGGGGACGATCTTGAACATGTTCACAGACTGCAGACTTCCCAGAGCGTCGGTTCTTCACGCGTGAAGGAACATATAGCTGACGTGGTAGAGCCATGCTGCAGCTATATTAGTAGTATAGTTGTAGCACGAATGGGTCGGCTCGACCGGGGAAGGACCACGTTCTCACAGAAAACCAGCGTAAAATAGCAGCTTAACGCTGATGTGCTTCGTATGGTGAGCGTAGAGAACCAGAGACCCTTTTTACTGGCAAAGAGGCATTCCATCTTAGTCCTCACGGGTGCTGATGCATGATGATCAAAATTGTAAACTACTCTATGCCATAACATTAAAACCTAATTAGCTTTGAGGAAATTAGGCGCCTGCGTGTTTTATTTCAGCTGAAAATACCCTAAATAACTGGTTTTGAACCTCAGATCTCTTGATCAGTAATCACATTTACGGTCCTTAGACCAACGAAGCAGTCGCATGATCGATGTAAGTAATGTTCTATTTAAGCGTTAACATCGCTGTACAGCCGGGAAACCGCTGCTATGCCTTCGCTGGACGCAATCCAACCGCGCCCCATCGGTCCCCTTCTAAACATAGCTCGCGCTCGTCGTCGGAATGAAAACAACGCGACACAATGCGCGCTGGAATCGAAACATAACTTGTTTACTTGTAATGAAAAGTGGGCGACAAATGCTTTAATCCTTGAATAGAATAGAATAATACTTACGTCGTAGAGCCATGCTGTAGCTATATTACTGATAACCACACTCTCACAGAATACTAGCGTAAAATAGCAGCTTAACGATGCTGTTTCGTATGGTGAGTGTAGAGAACCGGAGACCCGTTTTACTGGAAACGAGGCATTCCATCTTAGTCCTCACGGGTGACATCTCATCTGCATTTTGATTCGCAAACGAGGATAGATGTAGATGTCTATGGGCCACAGCAACCACTTACCATCAGGTGGACTGTGTGCTCGTTTGTCACCCTTACTCAATACATTTGACGTAATTACTGCTACAAATTCCATACTTTATATGTTAGTTCGGATATTTTCCACGGGACTTGTTTATTAAACACTCGTTTCAACCGGAAACAAATTATAAACTACTTTTTGTAATAAGTCGGTAATAATACTCTTAACATCCGCATGCGTTTACTACGAAAAAGAACAACCTAATGACTTAAAGAGATATTCCTCTTCTTGTGTTTCTTTTTCTGCCGACTTCCAAAAAGGAGACGGTACTCAATTCGACTGTAAGTCTTTTTTATGTGTGTTACCTCATAAGTTATTACTGGGTGAACCGATTTCGATGATTCTTTTTTTATTTGAAAGCTGATACTTCTCGTGTGGTCCCATAAAAATTTGATCAAGGTCTGACCAATAGTTTTTGAGTTATTCTTAATAATTTATATTGAAGTCGGCTGTACAAAATTTTTAATTTTAAATTATAATTTTAAACTATCAAAAGTCACCATAGTCCCCATAAAGGGGATATCTGCCATACTTGGTAAGGTTTGCAACCGCAGTTTTTTTATTATTTTATGTTATTATCAGGAGGATCATCTCTCTCTCCAGTTTTGCCGCCTCTTAGGACACACACGGGATGATATGGGATATAGTTGTTTCTAATGACCGGCCATTAAGTCATTAAATGCCTTGAATTGCTAAAAATAAAATTTACTGTTTAATAACATTAAAAGTGTTTATTACATACTATTATTGGGGTATTTATAAAGTATTCTCATCTGGTTGGGCTGAATAAATATATAAGAGGAAACGATAAATATACATAAATATATATGAAATATACTATGTAGCATAAATAAATAAAAGCCCAACAATTATTACTATTATTTTTAATTTGTTTCAATAGCATTGCCAGTATTTTTGTTAAAAATAAAACATGAGTGCAGCGTGTGAGGTACAAGTAATGAAACCTTCAGAAAAGGAGACCGAGATCATAGAAAACACTGTATACGGCATTCTAACTCATTCTCTCTCGGACTAATTTCCATTTAAAAAATAAAATAAATATGTTAATAATACCACCATAACTCTTAGGTCGAATGATGTATTAAAACCCATGACCTTTATACAGGGTTATTTTGCAGTAACCGACCAAATTTGCAGAGATGGTGCTAAGTAATATAATAAGCAAACGATGAAGAAAAATTAATTAAAACAAAATCTCACACATACTCTCCTTTTTATCTTTTAAATTCAAAATGCGTGGCAATGCATTATTTTAAGTGATTGTCATTCATAAAAATCTAACACCTACAATTTTACTATGCACGCACACATTCGTAAGGGTCTATCGGCATCGGTCGGCAAAAATGTGAATATAATCGCGCGTCTGAGTGCGCGTACTACGCGTAGTTGTCGCACATAAATCACACTCAATTTGGGATTTTGGGATCATCTATAAAAATAAATAAAAATGAAGTGTCTGTTTGCAATGTAGAAATAACAGTTTTTTACTATATGCATATGAAAGTACATACGGTACTTATAACAAAAATAGGATTTTTTTGTCTGTCTGTCTTTCTGTCTGTCTGACTGTCTGTCAGTTTGTTCCGGCTAATCTCCGAAACGGCTGGACCGATTTTGACCGGACTTTCACTGGCAGATAGCTAATGTTATAAGAAATAACTTAGTGTACTTTTATTTTAGAAAAAGAATTGGGGTTCCGCGCAAAAAATTTAAACCCATGAAATCCAATCGTAATAAATTACGCACGGGCGAAGTCGCGGACAACAGCTAGTTTCAAATAAAAGTAGAGGCCTTATTTAATGCATTTTCGAAAACTGCAATAACGGTATAAAATTATTTATATATTTGAACTTAAATTTTAAATTTGATTTTAGCATTACGTACAACTAGACTACAGCTGTCATTATAGTAATTCCCAGCGACAGAAGTAGGTCGAAGACCCCGCCGTCGCGTCGCCTCACACAGCACGCCTCGCTCCGTGAAGCTGAAATATGCATGACCTTTCAGACCTTACCACACGTCACGTCGCTTCAATGAAAGGCACGCAAGACCTAGGTGAAGGCAGCACAAAGCACTTTACTATTCATTTATAGATGAACACGTTCACAAGCTCATTATGGAAGCATCGCCCTTGCTAAGTTCAGACTACAGGCTACAAGTACGTTAGTTGTTTCGTGCAACATGAAATAAATCGTTGTTTCTCAATCAAAGGGCGTTGACCCGGCATTTTATTTGTTGAAAGCACGATATGCAGTCTACTTTTATGAAATGCGAACATTTTCAGTTAAAGAGTCGACGGTAGGACACATCATAAAAGATGATATCGTATACCTATTTGATAATTTTAATCAATATGAAACAGAAACTTTTTTATATTGAAAAGCAGCTTTTACCACAAATAAACCAAACTATGTATAAATGTTTTAACAGTCTCATGGCTAAATACTCAATTTTAAGATTTTATTATGTCTCCTCCTGTCACAATCACATTGACTTAAAGTGATAGAGACAGCAAAAGACGTAACGGCATCTTAAAATTGAGTATCGCTTGAGTAGTTGGACATCAAAATAAGTAGAATGGTACAAGTAGGTACGGTCTGTTGGTACACGAAGTTATGAATCATATTTCACAGGTCTGCTGTCTCCTTGATTATTCACCAAACCGAATCATATTCGACAAAAAAATTTTAGCCAGTTCTCTTAAGTGGAAAATAATAAAACCCACACGGCCGTCACCCAGAGGTAATAGGCAGACTAGGAACTTCCATTTGGCACGATCCTAACACACTTCTCGCTTGCTTCGCATCCATAGAATAGAGTAGAATTTTTGTTTATTCAATATAGATTAGATGTGTAATTCTTATTGAAAGTCATTTTTTACTTTACCACTGATTCGAAAAAACCCTCTGTCCTGGGAAGAACCAGCAAGAAACCCAGCGGGACTTTTTTTAAAGTAAAATTTTCATTAATGTTTGTATAAACTATTTACAAAACTTATTTTAGAAACTACTTGGAAGCGACCACCTCATTCCCAGGGGTTATTGTCAACCATGTATTCATTTATATTATAATAATCCTTTTTATACAGTTTCAGCTTAACAAAACATTTCATCTTGGTAATAGAGAGAGCCTGTACACTTTTCGGGACCTTGTTGTAATAGCGTATACATTGCCCCAAGAATGAATTACTGACTCTGTGGAGTCGAGAGACCGGTATCACTAGCTTGTGTTTGTTCCTACTAGTGTTTACAGAGTGTATATCACTTTTTTTACTAAAACTACCTTCATTTTTGTGAATATATATTAAATTTTCGTAATTATACTGGGAGGCCAAAGTTAATATATTTATTTCTTTAAATTTATCTCTAAGAGACTCTCTCGGTTTTAGGTTGTAAATATCTTCAATGGCCCTCCTCTGTAAAACAAAAATAGTTTTCGAATCAGCCGCATTTCCCCATAGCAAAATCCCACAAGACATTATGCTATGGAAATAACTGAAATAAACTAATCTAGCGGTCTCGACACTAGTAAGACCTCTAATCTTTTTTACAGCATAGGCTGCAGAACTTAGTCTGCTTGCTAGTTTGGATATATGGGGGCCCCACTGAAGCTTTGCGTCGAGAGTGATGCCAAGAAAATCAGTGGATTCAACAGGGCTCAGTTCTTCCCCATTCAATATCATAATCATATCATAACATATTACATCGCATGCTCGTCAGTAAAGAGTAGGTACTCTTATGTACCATTTTCAATCTCTTAACTTGTTCCATCTTTAATATATATTCAATATACAGCCAATTTGGTCGAGTCATTAATTCCATTAAAATTCCATTGTCTACTATAATATATGATCAAGCACAAATTGTTAAGTGACAATCTATATTATAAATGTGAAATTTGGTTTTTGTTTGTAGCTCAATCACGCAAAAACTACTGAATTAATTCAGCTGAAACTAGGCAATATTATGGATTATGAACCAGAATAGGCAATATTTAAATCTATCCCTAAATAGTATTAGTAGGATGATAACTTCATATCAAATGTATCTGCGTGTGATAATGATGTTAAATTTAGCAGAAATAACTTCAGTTGTAAAAAACCGTCGGCTTTTAAGTAAACGCGTGCGGACAAAAGTTGATTTTCAATAAAATAGCTACTTTAGATTAATATGCGGACATGTTTCGTTCATTATCAAACCGAATTGAAGGTGCAACATGACCTTGAACGTAATCGCTGCAAATCAAGTGGAGTTTAAACGAAACCGGTTGCGATAATCACACTCGTCGCGCGGCCAACGCTTCACCATTTATATAATTAAATATAAGCAATTGTATAAAATTAAATATGAACAATTGTACATACCCGTGTAGTGGCGGTGTAAGAATATCCACTACACGATGTGTTCCTTCAACGCTGAGCACGTGGTAAATCAGCACTTAAAAAGCTAGCGCTTGTTGTAAATATCACAGTAGGTACGCGAGCAACCCGGGTTCGATCCCCGCCGGCAACAAAGAAATTTTAAGTGTATGTACAATAGTACAAAATATCAGCTTTTTACTAAATGCAATAACATAAACAAAACTTTTAAAAATTTTGTCTGTCTGTCTGTTTGTTCCGGCTAATCTCCGAAATGGCTGGGCCGATTTTGACGGGACTTTCACCGACAGACACCTGACGTTATAAGGAGTAACTTACTACTTAACTTACACGCGGGCGAAGTCGCGGGAAACAGTTAGTATAATATCTAATTTAAAAAAAGAAAAACTGAAAAATAAATGTATACCTTTGCAAATATTTCTCATTAAAACTGTTGAAACATAAAAGCGAACGTAAGTGCTACGTACGAATAAGTTTTACTGCAGCCGTTTGCAGTTTATATCGCAATAAACTGCACCGCGGGGACATGAAATTGAAATAAAACAAATCAATCCACACATAACATTAAACGAGCTGCAACCAACTGAATACTGATAGTAAGGTTTATGTGTACCTGTTTTACCAACTATTTCTACTGCAGTATATTCAACAATAATGTTTTATATTAGTTAAACGTGTAGTGACGGTGTTAGAATATCCACTATCTAACTACGTGGTAGAGCCATGCTGCAGCTATATTATGGTTGTAGCACGAATGGGTCGGCTCGGCCGGGGAAGGACCACGCTCTCACAGAAAACCAGCGTAAAATAGCAGCTTAACGCTGCTGTGTTTCGTATGGTGAGTGTAGAGATCCGAAGACCCTTTTTACTGGCAAAGAGGCATTCCATCTTAGTCCTCACGGGTGACAACGGATCTGCATCTTGAGTCTTTATTGAGGATAGATGTAGATGTCTATGGGTCACAGTAACCACTTACCATCAGGTGAACTGTGTCTAGTTTGTCACCCGATCCTATAAAAAAAACTATCCCATATCCATATCATGGTGAGACCAGAACTGATGGTTTTCATGCCGTAGTTCGGAAAAAAGTAGCGTTGCTGATAGAAAGGATACGGAGAACTGACAGCAGCATCCTGAGAACGGTGGCAGATGATCCGCATGCGCCTATTGTGAGGCACTTCGTGCAAACGATGGATGACTCATACAGTGAATGGTAATTTTTCTAGGTGTCGACCGCACGGAGTGCCTCTTAGGTACATGAATAAAAAATAGAATTTAATTTAGTCTAATTTTATTTTGATTTAATTTGAATTAATATGATTTAGTTTCATGCAATTTAATTCTAATATAATATAATTTTTTTTTTCAAAATACACTTAGTTTTTAAGCGATAATGTAATACTAAGCCATAGATCTTTGTTTTCTGAATATAAATGAATTTGAATATATCGTCACGTGAGTGTCGTGAGAGACGCCATGGAGAAACTGAAACAGATGGTATGGGATGGCAGCAGCATCTTCCTGACAACAACTCAAAATAATATAAACTGCGCTTGTCAAACCTATGTTAGACCTATGTTTTTACGTGGTGGAACCACGCTATATTAGTGGTATAGTTGTAGCACGAATGGGTCGGCGCGACCGGGGAAGGACTACGCACCCACAGAATACCAGCGTACCGTATAGCAATAGCAACTTAACGCTGCTGTTTCGTATGGTGAGTGTAGAGAACCGGAGACCCTTTTTACTGGAAATAGGCATTCCATCTTAGTCCTCACGGGTGACAACGCATCTGCATTTTGATTCATAATCGAGGATAAATGTAGATGTCTATGAGCCACAGCAATCACTTACCATCAGGTGGACTGTGTGCTCGTTTGTCACACTTATCCTATAAAAAAAACCTTTCGTTGTCCCGTATACTACATATAGGTCATTGCTATTGTCATACTATTTGTGTCTGAAACTCGGACAGTGAGTGTTAAGCCTATGTTCAACAGTGGACTTTTAAAGCCAGTAATGTATGGTTGGATAGGTTATTAAAAAACTTAACATTAAAGTAAAATCGTATAAATTATCAAAACAGCCGTGAAATGTGTATTAAAACATAATAATAATAATGTCCTCCAACCCGAATTTTGGTCACGGCGGCGAGCCTCAACGGAGACTAGCCATCGGCGTATGACAGGATTATAGTGCCCAAGTGTATGCACAAGCACAGGTGCATTATCTCTTCCCTCAGTCTCATAGTCCGATGGGACGGTAAACCGACACGACCGAAGAGAGATCAGGCGCAGGACCAACGGCTTTACGTGCTATCCGAGGCACGGGGGTGAGACATCGCCAACTTACCAACTCCGGACAGATATTTAGAATTTATTGATGGAAAAGTTCAATAACTGATTTTTTGGCCCGACCCAGAATTCGAACCAGGGATCTCATGATCAGCAATCGCACTACTACAACCACTATACCAAGAGGCAACGAGTTAAATAAAACATACTTAAAAATAAAGATGGTTTCTTTCTTAAAAATAATATAGAAGTAATTGGTCCCATTTTTAAGGAAAATTTAAAAATACTTCGAACGACATGGCTTTACACATTTCAAAGAAGAAAACGAAATTAATTTTAAAATTAAGCGCGACTACTGATCATGAGGTTCGAATCCAGAGTCGGGCCAAAATCAGTTTTTTAGTTTTTCCATCAAGAAATTCTCAGTATCTGCCCGGAGTTAGGAAGTTGGCGGTGTTTCCTCGCGAAAGCACACGTACAACTGTAGCTCCTGCGCCTGATCTCTCTCCAATCATGTCGGATTACCATCCCATCGGACTATGGCAGTGAGGGAATAGAGAGTACACCTGTGCTTACACGTACACTTGTGCACTTTAATACTACCCTGCGTAGATGGTTAGTCTGCGTTGAGACTTGCCCGCCGTAACCGAAAATCGTTCTGAAGAAGGTTACAAGTAATTTTTATTGAAAGTAAAGTTTTCCTGATATCGTGTAGTACCATGTAGCCATATCATCCGCGCAGAGGTATAAATCTTGATATATATAATTCTTCCATACGTGTGTCACTGAACTACTAAACGGCTAGACCAATTTTGATGAAAATTTTGTGTATGTTTCAGTAGATGGCGATGTTGTCGAAATCCAGAAATTACCCATGCGAAGTCGGTGTGACTCGCTAGTTAAATATAAAACAACAAATTGCTATCCAAAGCGCACAGTTCTACTACATTACTGCCTTCACAATACTCTTTGTATTTTGTACATTGGTTGTAAAACTTTGGGCGGCGGCCAATTTATTAGAATTCATATCGCACGCTCCGCCGCACCGTGTTATGCAACGAACCTCGAACCCGTTACCCGCCGTGACTCATGGGTCTTCCGCGTAGCGAGACAATCGAATAACTTATCCTCACACGTATTATGTGTGGTGATGGTTTATTTTGTGTACATTCTGTCGGCACTTGCCATTCATAAGTACATAACGTATATTATGGGGTTTAGTTACGAGTAAAGATGGCGAATGGGGTGAAATAATATGAGCTCTTATAACGCTAGTCGCACGTAGACGTGCGCTGAACTCATCACTGAAATGTGTTTTTTTTTATAGAATAAGTGTGACAAGCGAGCAAGCGGGCTGTGCCCATTTGATGGTAAGTGAATGCTGTGGCCCATAGACATCTACATTTGTCATCTCTCGTTTCCGCTTCAAAGGTTTCTATATACACTCACCGTACGAAGCACAGCAGCAATAAGCTGTTATTTTACGCCGGTACTATGTGAGAGCACGTCTCTTTCCCGGTCGAGCCGAGCCATTCGTGCAACAACCATAACATAACTGCAGCGTGGCTCTACCACGTGTATAGATATTAAATAAGCTTACATATAAATGCTCTACTCGTAAGATGAATACCGTTAACGTTATAAATACAATACATAATGCGTACAGCAAAGGAGTACTATAATCTGCCAGCAGCTGTCATTCCGTCCGACTATAATGGGACTGTCTTCAAGAAAGTGTGAGTAGGTTTTTGTTAAGTCAGTGCTTTACCATCTTTGGCGGCATCACCACTTACTGTCAGGTGAGATGGTAGTGAAGCACTGGCTTATAATAGTAAAAAAATAATTAATCAGTCTTATGTTTAATTTACCACAGGTTCGGAAAATACTTACGTCCTGAGAAGAACCAGCAAGACACCCAGCGGGACTTTTAAACTGTTTTGATAAACTTGAGTTCATCGTTCTTGTTAGTTCAAAAGAAAAGCTCTCTTTATTTAGAGGTTCTTGTATCTATCTATATTTGGTATACGTATTTCAATAACAGTTTAAATGGTAAAGATGACTACAGACAATCTGCAAAAACAATCAATATGCTCTTGCCTTAATAATGATTATAGCGGTCAAATGAAGGAAACCGCTAACGAGCACGAATGAGGATTAACGTGCAGCCACAAAACACAAAATGGCTCATTTCCCTGCGACCCAGTCGTACAGCGCACGGCGCAAGGAACCCCATGCTCAGCGATATTGCCAAGCGAATTTGTAAAGAAACTGCAGTGGCACAAAGTCCAAAAAGGCGTATCAGATTATCTAAGTACAAACGTGTTTGAGGTGGTAGCCCCAGTGCAAGTTATGGCGTAGAGGTGACAGAGCTTACGTAACCACTAACTAGATCAATTGACCCGGATAGGGGGGAGCGTACCCCGCCGACTTATGTAACATTTGCATGAGGTGTTACATTTCCACAGTCGATTAGCGAAAATGGCAGGCATTGCGTGACTCCTTCGTTATTTTATGGAAAGGTGAATGTTCTCTTCATCTATATCTATACAAATAAATAAAATTGAAGTGTCTGTTTGTAATGTCAAAATTACAGTTTTTTACTAAATGCATATGAAAGTAAATACGATACCTATAACTAAAATACAATTTTTAAAATTTTTGTCTGTCTGTCTGTTTGTTCCGGGTAATCTCCGAAACGGCTGGACCGATTTTGACGGGACTTTCACTGGCAGATAGCTGATTTCATAAGGAGTAACTTAGGCTACTTTTATTTTAGAAAAAGAATCAGGGTTCCGCGCGGAAACATAAAAACCCTAACACGCGAACGAAGTCGCGGGGAACAGCTAGTTACAAATATAATAGGTACCTTAACAAAGATACTCGTAGAATAATCATTCAGTTGTTTCCTACTGTTTTTTTAGTTCCGTTGCTTATTTTTATAGGTAATTATTATTCACATAAAATTTATATATATATATATATATATATATATATATATATATATATATATATATATATAATTTTTATTATTGTATATATACAATATTTATTACAATAATTTAAAAAAAACTGTTGAATGTATGTTTGTTCTTGGAAAATTTATGCATGTAAACTGCCTCCACCATACAGGAGAAAATCATAGTGTGCTCCAGCCCTCTTATCACTAACAGCGACGATCACTCGCAGATACAATTCCTTTAGGAACTTCACCAACCAGCACTTTTATTACATGAGAGTACGTGGAGCCCGAACTCGTCTTCTGTTCAATATTATTAAACAAATACACCTAAACAACGGTATATAATACTTCAACAGGTAAGAATAGTCACAGGTACCAAAATATGTTAATCGCTTTATAATACTTATGGACTTTTATCTAAAAAATTGGATACGCGAACGCAAGGCAGATACAAATATTAATTTGCAATGAAGATGGTTCAAAGCTATAGGTTTAGCGTGGAAAACAGTTCAAAGCAAGTGGGGCACGCGGGTAGATCAGCAATTAGAGTGATTAAGGCGGACATATCAAAGCGCGCTAGGGATGATCGCGTCTCTTGGGTTAACTTCGTGAGTCGATAAAATTTTGCCGTATAGTGGCAGCTAATGAAAATCCTTTACTCCTTCTAAACCCTTTCTATTTAATTTAAGCTCGCTACACCGGTTCCAAAAACACGACCTTCCCAGAAAAGAACCTACCTATAAGAAACTCTGGAGTCTTTTATTTTGAAGCCATGTTACAATTTAATTTACAATTAATACTTTTAATAAAATATAAGAATGTCAAAGTTCAATAAATATTTTTAAAATGTTAACATCATCATCATTACAGTGCATTACACGTCCACAGCTGAACATAGGTCTCCCCACAGAATGCGACAAAGAACGATCCTGATCCACCTGCACCTGCATCCATCGACTTCGTGCATGTCTCCTGCAGGTCGTCACTCCATCTAATGGGGGGCCGCCCTACACTTTACTTACCGGTACGAGACTGCCACTCGAAAACCTTATTTCCCCATCGTTAGTCGGTTCTTAGAGCTATATGGCTACCACTTCAGCTTACTGACTTAAACGTCAATGGCTCCGTTAAAATGTCAGTTTTGACAAAAAGATTATAAGTATGGTTATTTCCACACATCATTGGTCCTTAATATATTGGTCGATTTTATTGTAGGATTTTTTAACAAAATTTTCTTAACTACTTTTATAAATTTTTAAACCGACTGTTACACTATATTTTAGGGATTTCATATGTGATATTCATGATGGTATTTTTAGACTCTCGTAGATGTCAGGAAGATCTTATAGCATGAATAGAAGAAAGAGTATACATTCTTCACTTTTTTAATTTTATCAAAATGTAAGCCAGTTTTTGTCGGCAACAGTATTTATATCAGATGTAAAATTACAGAAAGCAGAGTGACATACGCGTGATTTCTCGTATTGCAATCACCAATCTGCTCTGCCTGCATCTGCTTTAGGAGCGGCTCATAACCAGCCGAGGATCGTTTATTACTGTGTTAGCTGATGATGAAGAGGAGAAGGAGGAATTGATAAGACTGACCCACAAGTAAACACCATATTGGATAGTGGGCTCTTTTACGCTGATCACCTACATAGCACATTTTACTGTAATTTATATTATTTATTGTTAAACTATATCAAAAAATATATCGACAGATTGTGAACATCCCTAATGCACTGGAAGCAAGCTTGTGAGCTTCGTTAACTGCATCTGAGGAGTAATTGGCGACGAGCTTTAATACTTTCTGTTGTGAACTACGTTCTTTAAATAGATGCTGTGACAACGCATCTATAAAGATAAAAGTAGGTGATACAGTATCGGTGTTCTTATCTTTGCGGAATTTTAAATTGAATTTATTGATAATTTTACTCAACGTCATGTTGTATGACACGACGCTCCAATAAAGAAAATAAATCTAAATGCGGTCTCAAAATTAAATTTGCAACAATTATAGTGGAAACAAATATGTAGTCATTAAACATGTATTCAGAGTTAATGCCGTGTGGTGGCGGGATTAGAGAATCTACTACCCCCATATTATCATTCTCTGTATGTTGCAAGAGGCGACGGAGAGAAATGATACACGACGAATTCGTGCCTATTAATAATTTTTTTATAGGATAGGGTGACAAACGAGCACACACTCCACCTTATGGTAAGTGGTTGCTGTGGCCCATAGACATCTACATTTATCCTTGTTTAGGAATCAAAATGCAGATGCGTTGTCACCCGTGAGGACTAAGATGGAATGCCCCTTTTCCAGTTAAAAGGGTCTTCGGTTCTCCACACTCACCATACGAAACACGGCAGCATTAAGCTGCTATTTTACGTTGGTATACATAGACGGCTCCGTGGCGCAGTGGCTTAGCAATCAGTTATTGCGCTGGGGGCCGCGGGTTCGAATCCCGCACGGAACAAGTATTTGTATGGCCTACAAATAATTGTTCCGGGTCTGGATGTTTGTCCTTGTGCAATTTATGTTTGTAAACTGCCTCTACGACACAGGAGAAAATTCTAGTGTGGGGGGTAACGTTTTTAATAAAAAACAAAAAAGAAAAAGAAAAAAAAGATATTCTGTGAGAACGTGGTCCTTCCTCGGTCGAGCCGACCCATTCGTGCTACAAGTATACTACTAATATAGCTGCAGCATGGCTCTACCACGTATAAAATTGGAGTCCTTAATGTAATAAAATACTACCGTTGTCAATCCGCCTGCCAAACATGGCAACTATGACAAATACTTCTTGTATGAGGCAATCGTGGGGAGGTATATTTTCAGCAGTGAACTTTTGATTCTCAATGTAATGCTTAATTCCTTTTAGGTATTACTATTTTTATCGTATAGTATTCTGTCAATTAATGCCGGCAACGCATCTGCAATTCTCCTGGCGTTGCAGTTGTTCATGGGCGGCGGTAGTCACTTACCATTAGGTGAGCCGCATATTCGTTTACCTCTCATATATAAACAAATAAATTGTGCGATCGGGGGACCCCGCCAGTAACAGAGTTCCTTACGTTATTTTTTTTAAATATAAACGTGATTTAATATGTAGGTTTCTATTGATTTTTTTTGTTATTTCATTTTGTTTTCATTAATTTAAATTAAATTATTATATTAATCTCGATACTCGTACGAACACACACATACAATCGTAGAAAGGTCGCCTTGAGGGGGCGTAACGCGTTCTCCTTACGTACGATTTCTGCCAGTTAACTCTACTGTAAGCCGCGTAGAAGAGCTTCGTTCCGAAAATAATTAAATTAGCCTACTAAAGAGGTGAACCGATGAACTCATATGTAACACGACACCAGCACAGCATGAGCTCACCGCGCGGCCCACCGCCGTTCGGAACGACATGATCTGTCCAACTATAACATATTCTTAAAATAGAAATTGCTTTATCCGCCTGGAGTTGATAATTTGCTGTCTCGTACATTCGTCCCTGTCACTTCTAATTAAAATATTTTAGACATTTACTGTTTTTCCCCGAGAAATCTTTTTTTTTTTGGAGTTTATGGCCTGGTATCTAGATACCGAATAAAAATACTCAAGACTTGGCCTAAGGCTCTAGTAGAGCTTTAGGCCAAGTCTTGAGTATTTTTATTCGGTTTATTATAATTTCCCCAAATGTATAATTATCCTTCATAGTTCACTGCTTCACAATATGTTGATGCGTCACATTGTGCAGACCTTGGGAGATTTTGACGGCAACTTGAGCCAGCAGACAGCTGACAGTTGGCGATGGTATCTCAAGCCGCCTATGAAGACAAACAGCTTATCTTGAGAATCACATCACCATCAGAGCACTTGTTTCACCGTTTCCACTAATAGTTCACATGCGTAGACAGTTAATACACAAAATCGCACCACTTTTACATATCATAATCCACTTCAAACTATTATTTAAACAATAATACAGGAGCAGCAAACCGCCGCCGATCAAGTTCCCGCCAAAACTCCTCCCCGAGTAATCGATCACACAATAGCACAGAGTTGACGCCATATTATGGAACAATAGCCAAAAGAATTGCAACTATTCGTTTTTATAATAAGTGATAATTTATAGAATCGGGCGTGACTTTGCAGAAATCTAATATATTAAAGATGTTAATATTAGTTAAGATCCGCGTAATAAAATTTGCCTCTAAACAAGGCATCCTCAGGTAAAGTAGACTTTGCGGTAGCTAACCGCTAAGTGATACGAAGCGAAGCGGCGGCTGATATTACCGGCCAGTCTACTTCGCATGAGGATGCCTCGTATAGAGGCGAAACACGTGTCTATTATCAACGGTACGGTGGTGTGTCTTTCCTAGTGTAGTGGTGTTGACAGTAGTGGTGCATGCAATTTAGAGGGTGGGAGGTGCTCTTCAAACTATGTGAGAAACATTATTTTATTCTATTTAGCGGCACATAGCTAATTAATATGTAACATCTTTCATTTTTTTTATCGTGCTTCACAAAATCTTCTTTCCTAAGCTCCTTTAATCGTTTTTTTAACTTACAAGAGAGAATATACAGAAAGTGTTCTATTACGCCCACGCTTGTGTCCTCGTGAATACGAAGAGACACATTGGAGTTCAACAAAAACTGGAAACGCAATTTCATAAACTAAGCATATTTGTCATGCTTGGCAGGTGGGTTGGCAACCGCTGTTTCTTATCATTTTGAGTTGTTAGAAGGAAGATGCTGCTGCCCATCTCCTGTTCAAGTTCCTATCCATATAAAATAATATATTTTTTTAAAAATAAGTTTTCAAAAAGTACAATTAAAACTGTGGCGAGCATCTTAAGGAGCTCCGACTTCCTCCAGCCGGCGACGGACGCTCGGCAGACGTAGCATTCCTCGCCTCGGAATTTGGTAAAAATAACGGCACGAAAATAGCCGCGGCACAGCTCCTCGCGCCCCTCCTCTTACATAGTACATTCACTCCAGTATCGAGGAAGGAAATTTATTGCGCTCTAAAACTATGAATGGATTCGTACAATAAACAGTTGCAAAAAAAACTACTTTGATGCTACAAAAACACTTTAAAATAAATGAATCTCCTGGTCTCTACACTCACCATACGAAACACAGCAGTGCAGTGTTAAGCTGCTATTTCATGCTGGTATTCTGTGAGAGTGTGGTCCTTACCCGGTCGAGCCGACCCATTCGTTCTACAACTATACTACTAATATAGCTGCAGTATGGCTCTACCACGTATAAAATGAACGTTTGGTACTACATCACGCGTAAATGGCTCAACGGATTTGCATAAAATTTGGCACAAATATAAAACGTGCCCTGGTTGGACAAATAGAATACTTTTTATCGCGAGTAAAATGATAATATGGTTGTAGCACGAGTCGACTCGACCGGGGTAGGACCACGTCCTCTTTTTTTTCTCTTTTTTTATATGAGAGGGGGCAAACGAGCATACGGTTTAATTGATAGTGAATACCGCCGCCCATAAAAAATTGCAACACCATGGGAATTGCAGATGCGTTGCCGGCTTTTAAAAAAAGAGTAGGCTCTTTTCTTGAGCGTCTCCCTAAAGCTCACTGAATACGAGGTTAAATAGCAGCTTAATGCTGCTATGCTTCGTGCAGTGAGTGCAGAGAACCTCTGAGTTATCAGGGGCGACAACGCATCTACATTTTGATAATTAATTGAGGATAAACGTAGATGTCTATAGGTCACAGCATCCCCTTACCATAAAGGTGGACTGTGGCATGTTTGTCACTCGTATTCTATTAAAAACAAAAATAAAGATTCTCGTTTCTGTTTCCACGCGATCGGTTCGTAGTCTAAAACGCGTCTCTGTTACTCTCTGCTTGCTTGTTAGGTGGTCAGATTAATAAATATACTTTTATTTTAAAGCAATAAGCATCTAATCACGACACGGATACGACTTTAATTAAATTAACCAAAATTCACTAGGCCACTTACTTCTTTACATGAGTGTCAGGTACACCAGTCGGAGTCTAAAGCAATCCGCGTTCACTCTGTATCGGATGCGGTTAATTCATTTGCGGTTTACGTAACATACTAACAAATAATGCACGTTCAAAATTTGAGAAGGCAATGTTAAAAATGTGAAACAATTGAATTAAACTAATTTTTATGGATTTTATTGCGTTTAATTTAACTTATTTAAATTATTTTTCATTCCCGACGCTTCACAATGGGTGCTATAAAGCGCCTATTGTCATGAGATGTCATAGTTAACCCGGGCACATTATTATTTGTTATTATTGTACATTATTGTTTGTCTACGCAGCATGGCTGGGGTTTTGGATTTAATAATCTTCTCTATTACAATTATAATGTTTTTTAATATCAATAGCCTCGCAAAGCATTCTTGAATCGTCGGTAATATAAAATCCTATTATAATATTATAAATGTAAAAGTTTGTGAGGATGTATTTTTTTTATATGATAGGGTGACAAACGAGCACACAGTCCACCTGATGGTAAGTGGTTGCTGTGACCCATAGACATTTACATTTATCCTCAACAAAGAATCAAAATGCAAATGCGTCGTCACCCGTGAGGACTAAAATGGAATGCCTCGTTTCCAGTAATATGGGTCTCCGGTTCTCTACACTCACCATACGAAACACAGCAGGGTTAAGCTGCTATTTTACACTGGTATTCTGTGAGAGAGTGGTCCTTCCCCGGTCGAGCCGACCCATTCGTGCTACAACCATATTACTAATGTAGCTGAAGCAGGGCTCAACCACGTACAAAAGTATGTTATAAGTATGTGGATGTTTGTTACTCTTTCACGCAAAAACTACTGAGTGGATTGTAATGAAACTTTACAATAACACAGCTCATACATGAGAATAACACACAAGCTATGATTCATAAAAATATTGTATAAATTGGCAACAATATAATTAAATAGTTCGCAAATGACAGATTTTTTCAGCGATTTCAGATTTGGCGTGAACACGCATTATGCAAAAACCTGTGAACCGATTTGGACGGGACTTTCACTGGCAGATAGCTGATGTTATAAGGAGTAACTTAGGCTACTTTTATTTTAGAGTTCCGCACAAAAAAAATTCCACGCAAACGAAGTCGCCGGGAACGGCTAGTAAGTTAATATAGGCGATAAAATCTGTAAAATTTAATTTCATTTAAACGTGTAGTGTTGCGTAAACATAAGAAATCATTACAAAGTCGATTATGTAGTAGAATGGGACATAGGATACTTAATAATCACTAGTTTATTTTAAGTTCAAAGAAGCAGGCATGGACTGGCATATGCCATAGTAGTGAGGCAAAAGCATAAGTGAACTACTGACTGACAGATTAGCTGATGAAAATGAGAACTTTTTTATTTCATTATTTAAAATAAGGGTGGAAAACGGGAACGCAGTCCACCTGATGGTAAGTGGATGCTGTGGTCCATAGACTTTTACGTCTATCCTCGAAGATGAATCCAAATGTAATATATATTAGAAGTAGCAAGTAAAATGGACAAGGATATTAAGGATTGGGATTCGTATAACTACGATATTGTTATAAAGAGCGCGACAAAGGTCACGGACTAATGAATACTAATCAAAAACCATCACGATTTCCATTTCCGTCACCGCGCCGTAGCTACACTTCCTCGGCCAATTACGCGCAGTTGGAACAGTAATGTTGACAGAGGACTTGTACGGCTCTAGGTCGCTGGAATTAGGTGGGGGGAGCGCTTCCCGGAGACGTATTGGCGGACAAGGTCAGCCCCATTGGCGCCGAGCTAACGGAAAACTACTCTGCGTTAAAAATAAAATGGTTTACAAATTCCAGGCCATATAGCTCGAAGAACCGATAACCGATGGGGAAGAAAGGTTCTTGAGCGGCAGTCTCGTACCGATAGACTAAGTGTAGGGCGGCTCCCCACTAGATGGAGTGACGATCTGGTAAGACACGAAGGAGTCGATGGATGCAGGTGAATCAGGACCGTTCTTTATGGCGTTCCTTGGGGGTGAACTATATTCAGCAGTGGACTTGTGAAGGTCTGTACTGATGATGATTATGATGATGGCGGTGATGATGATGATGATTATAATTATAATGATAAATATGTTTAAGATTGGACCAGCCACTGCGTCAGATTTGACAAGGATGGCTGGTAAGATTATCCGGAAAAATTAGTTTTACGAATTCAAGAAATGATCGATATCCTCCATAGCATCCCGTTACGCTTACGTGATTTACGTGAATACTCGCCTTGAAAAAAATATGTTCTTCACGGCTTTTATTGTTTTTTTTAGGGTTCCGTACCTCAAAAGGAAAAAACGGAAACCTTATAGGATCACTTTGTTGTCCGTCTGTCTATCTGTCTGTGTGTCAAGACCCTTTTTCTCAGGAACGCGTGAAGGTATCAAGCTGAATATATCAAATACTCAAGTCTACTGTCCCTTGGAGCTGTGAAAAAATCAAACTTCTAAGCCAACGCAATCAAAAGATACAGCCGTTTATGCCGTAAATTTTCGACATTCGCAAGGGAATCAAAAGCTACAGGGTACTTCCCGTGAACTCAGAATCTTAAAATTTGGTACAAAGCAACGTATTATAGCACAGATAAAGGAAAAATTGCGAAAAGCATAAATTTTTAGTTACATCATGTAATAAAAATATTTTTAATAATTTTAAACTTATATACTACGGATTTGTCCGACTCGCACTTTGTCGGGTTTTTTTGAAATTATATGTTTTTATAAAACAAAGGTTCCAGAATAAATTAAGAAAAAAATTATAATTGTTATTTATGAATCTTGACGTCAATAGCACTTATTTTTACGAGAAGACTGCTCGACGCAACCACCATCATCAAGAAATAATAGCAGTTAAATAATGCTAATAAAGGTATAAAAAATATACTTAAATTCAATAGCGTAAAGTTTCAATTATATTAGGGTTTATATTAAATCATCATCATCATCATAACAGCCTTTCACAAGCCCTCTGCTGAACATAGGCCTATCCCAAGGAATACCACAAAGTATAAGCAAATAAACGAGTTTTTGAAAGGCGTTTACCGCAGGCCGAGTTCAACACGCAGCCGCTGCCCGTGTTCCCGCCGAGCCGTGTTTACATATACAATCAGATATCGGGGCCGGCGGAAACGCGATGCAATTTGAACGCTTCCAGTCTTCCGTACGTAGAGTACAGTTCATAATATCCGTCACTGTCCGAGTTGTCACACGTCGCCAGCAATAACACGGCCTAGCAAGTGCAATTGAGAAGAATTTTCTTTTATAAAATAAGGCTGACAAATGAAGCACACAGTCCACCTGATAGTAAGTGGATTCTGTGGCGCATAGATGTATATAATCCTCGGTTAAGAGTCAAAAGGCAGATTATATGGAGTGCCTCGATTCCTGTAAAAAGGATCTCCTGTCTTATACCTCTACGTGAGACCGTGGTCTTACCCCGGTCGACCCGAATATTTCGTGCTAAAACCAAAATATGTCTGCGACGTGGCTCTACCACGTAGAGAAGGTAAAATAAATATTTTTTTATAGAATAAGGGTGACAAACAAGCACACAGTCCACCTGATGGTAATTGGATGCTGTGGTCCATAGACATCTACATTTATCCTCGATTAAGAATCAAAATGCAGATGCGTTGTCACCCCTGAGGGCTGAGATGGAATGCCTCGTTTCCAGTGAAACACAACAGCATAAAGCTGCTATTTGACGCTGATATTCTGTGAGAGCGTGGTCCTACACCGGACGAGCCAACCCTCTCGTGCTGCAACTATAATATAGCTAAAGCATGGCTCTACCACGTTTCAAAATTCGTAACAGCCGTAATAGCTTCGTAGGTTAGATCAGGTTTTTAGTAAAAATTTGCTGCTTCATATCTCAGCCTTAATATATACCATATAAACGCTGCACCGCAGTAAAATGAAAGCGAGATATTTCCTACACACAAGGGGGCGCCGCCACTCGTCACTGTCCAGGCCTGACGAGACCATATTTATGGCTTCCGCTCCATAAATTACGGGATGCCGTAAATTGCATACCCAGAAGCTCACACTTCACAGACTCTATTTTATGCCCCACGTTGACCTAATTATATTGGATAGCAGGCTGTAACACGTTCAAAGCTAGACGCAAGCACCTAAAGACATTTTATGACTCCATTGAATATGCGCACGCATGTTGTAAAAAGCGCTCCAAAATAACTCCCCCTCCCCCTACCTTCACACTTGGTGATACGTTGTAAGGTTTAAAGCTTCACACGAAAAAATACACGTGATTGTTACAATATCCCCCAGGGATATCCTTATATTATATCCCTTGATCTCCCTTGTTATCGTGATGAATCGTGTTCGTCGTAGGTTATGGTGGAAATGGGATAGCGAAGGTACAAAGGTTAAATCCCCTGACCTACAGGGAATAGAAGAATTCAATGTTCACACATTGCTTCTTCGTTCGCCATGCGTAGCAATGAAGTGAAATAAATTGCCAGTATCTGTCTTTCCGTCCGATTACAATGTGGGCGTCTTCAAGGCAATAGTGAATAGGCTTTTTTTAAGTCAGTGCGCTTTACTATCTTTGGCTGCATCACCACTTACCATCAGGTGGGACAATAATCAAGCGCTGGCTAAGAATAACAAAACAAGCGGTAAAATTAAAAAAATTGTACAAACGACTTCAATATAAATTACTAAGGTTAACTCAAAAACTATTCAGACAGTCAGTCAGACATTGACCAAATAGGAAGCACCAGCTTCCAAATAAAGAAAGAATCATCGAAATCTGTTCACCTAGAAAAAAGTTGATGTAACATAAAAAAACATACAGTCGAATTGAGTACCTCCTTCTTTTTGAAGTCGGTAGAATAGTTAAGGGAGCCGAGATCGCCTCCGTATACCATAATAAACTAGTATTTGAGATACCACTTAAATAGCCTACATCTATCTATCTATGTAACATATAACTATGAAGAAAGGATAAGAGTAAAGTAAGTTTGTACATCGATTTTAATAGTGTTGGGGGAGCTTTCGTATGAAATAAGAGTCAATTTAACCAATATTGATTGACTCTCAAACCTACCATACCGTACCATAAAAAATCTCTCGGCATAGGTCCCAGCGCCAGGCCTAAACCATTCTAAGATTTTAATCCAAGCGTATGATCAAAAATTTCAAGCCCCAGGTCTCAGTAACAATAAATGACAGTGGACACTACCACTTTAAAAAAAAACAATTGTCTATTCTGGGACTTAGCAGTTCAAGGATTCTGTTTCTTAGCGGATACAGATCATAGTGTATATGAATATCTGCTTGCACATAAAACAACTATTTTTAGATTTTATTTAATTTTCCGGTCTTTATGGCAGGACTGACTAACAGAGACATTATTTTCAAGTAAAAGTTGTCTTTGAATTTAATCTTAAACAAATAAAAGCCAAAAAAATTTTCCAAAGTACCAACTAGCGTTATATGAAAGCCGTTGGTCCTGCGCCTGATCTCGCTCCGGTCAAGGATAATCCGTAAAGAGAGTGCACATGTGCTTGCGCATACACTCTTGCACTATAATCCTGTCCTGCACAGATGGCTAGTCTACGTTCAGACCGTGACTGTAATTCGTTCTGGAGGAAATTCGTTAAGGTGCGGCAAAAACCAACGAGGAGCAATACGAATGAAAAGGAATATACAAGGCATATCTTAATCCTCAGGAGTCAAACGCAGTTAGATCCCGATTCTTCACCGATGCTAAGCTTAGATGACTATGAATCACAAAGACCGCAGCAACATAACATTAATAATAAAAAATCCCGAACGCCAAGCGTGTGGGTGACCGCACCACCCAAACACAATCAAGGCTAGTAGTCAAATATTAAATGATGATAACGTAATGACTAACGCCTATTTGTTTCTCGTTATGTACTACAGTAGCATAGTAGCAACTCTGGTAGTTCTTATTTTAAGTCTCTATTGCATTTCGACAACCGATGGAAAAGACAGGTTCCCGAATGGCAGCCTCGTACCGATAGGCGAAATGTAGGCCGGCCCCCCACTAAATACAGGGACGACCTGGTAAGATATGCAGAAAGTCGATGCGTGCATGTTAGCTCAGGACCGTGTTTTGTGGCATTTTTTGGGGGGCTATGTTATGGAATTGTAAAGGGCTGTAATGAGAATGTTGATGATGATGGCTAATTATTATGTGTAATCGCCATCAACAATCTAAAATTAATGATTGTTTGCTAACGTTGCCAAATTCGTCACATGTTTACAAATAAAAAAACACATTTCACACCGGTGTTACGTTCTGCTGATCCTTAGTTTTCATTCATGGAAATCTAAACAGCAGTGTATGCGTTTTTGTTGCTAATTAAGTAAAAGTAAATTGAGTTATAATATACATAATCACTCAATAACGTGTGATAGTCGCACGTTAGACAAAACATACAGTTGTATCAAATTAAGGAAAGGTGGTCCTTATACCGCGCATTGGCGGTGTAAGAATATCCCATATAACAACCTATATCATCGCCATATATGTATAGTCGTAAGAGGCGACAGAGGGAAACAAATCAAAAGATGGGCAGCAGCGTCTTCTTAATAACGACTAAAATACAAATCTGCAGTTGTCAACCCACTTACCAAGTGCGGCAAGTATGGCAAATATCCCCCCTATGAAGCAGTCTATGGGGGGAGGGCATGTACTGCAATGGTTTTCAATAAGCTGTAACTGTAACGGTAACGCCATAACATTAGAGTTTATAGGCGAAATTGCAGTCGCAGCAAAGGTTAGAGATGATTCGCAATGGCATATAGTCAGAAATCAATATATATATATATATATATATATATATATATATATGTATATGATAAAGTTCTATATAATATGAGAGGGGGCAAACGAGCATATGGCTGACCTGATGGTAAGTGACTACCGCCGCCCATGAACAACTGTAACACCAGGGGAATTGCAGATGCGTTGCCGGCCTTTTAAAAAACAGTAGGCTCGTTTCTTGAAGGTCCGAAAAAATCGCTGGCAGTAATCGATTCCACAAGAAATTTGTGCGAGGAAGAAAACTTCTAAATCACACAATAGTGGACCGCCAATCATCCAGATGGTGCGGATGATATTTCGAGTTCTGTCGCGACGTGCGATGGTGAAATTGAGCTGCTTGAATTAGTGCGAACAATTCCTCTGAGCACTCCCCGTGGTAGATACGGTAGAATACACAAAGCGATGCCACATCTCTTCGCAGCGCCAGTGAGTGTATATATATGTATATATGGAGAAGTTTATGTTATGGACTATGTAGCTACAAGTTCCGTTTAGGTAAATGTTATGGAGGGCGCGGCAAAGGGCCGCACCTCGCAGACTCCGTATGTTTCCACATACGTAAGTTACCGGATTTATTTGCTCGCTTAATGGCCCTCAAGACTCCAAAATTAAAAGATGTTTACCTGAAACAAAAATAATGTTTCGTTAGATGCATATGGTCTAAGTGGGTAATATATTTTTTCTATTTTTTTTTCTCTTTTTATTAAAAAAAACGTTACCTCCACAGAATTTTCTGCTGTGGAAGCAGTTTACATATACATACATATAACTTGTTTCGCGCGAGATTCGATCCCGCGGCAATCAGGGGTGCAACTCAATGCAAAGCCACTGCGTCACGGAGCCGTCATTTTCATTCTATGATGAATAATAATTGTACAACAAATGAACAGTGGACTTTTGAAAGGTTGTAATCAGCCACTATCCACTGCTGAACATAGGCCTCCCACATAGATTACCTCAACAGGTGGATACTAACCACAATCGCCACTCTTGGCCGGTGGGTTTGCATATTAAACGTGGTTAAAGCCATGCTGCAGCTATATTAGTAGTATAGTTGTAGCACGAATGGGTCGGCTCGAGCGGGGAAGGACCACGCTCCCACAGAATACCATCGTAAAATGGCAGCTTGACACTGCTGTGTTTCGTATGGTGAGTGTAGAGAACCGGAGACCCATTTTAGGTACTGGAAAATAGGCACTCCACCTTAGTCTTCACGAGTGTCGACGCATCTGCATTTTGATTCTCTATTGAGGATAAATGTAGATGTCTATGGGTCACAGCAAACACTATCAGGTGGACTGTGTGCTCGTTTCTCACCCTATCCTATAAAAAACGTAGTTTTTTATTATCTTGAGATGCCTGTTTAACTTCTCTCTGTCGCTTCTTACGACATCTACGGGATGTTACGGGGTAGTGGATTCTTTTAAGCCACTACTATACGGCATATTTACTTTATAGTAGGTATCATTAATTCATCATCTTTATCATCATCATCATCATTATTACAGCTGTTCACAAGTCCACTGCTAAATATAGGCCTCCTCCAAGGAATGCCATAAAGCATGGTCCTGAGCCACTTGCAACCATCGACTTGCTGCATATCTTAGAAGGTCGTCACTCCATCTAGTGAGGGGTCGCCCTACACTTCGCTTACTGGTACGAAGTTGTCACTCTAGAACCTTCTTTTATTATTATAACTAACATTTTTTTTATAGAATAAGGATGACAAGCGAGCACACAGTGCACCCAATAACAAGTGGATGCTGCGGTCCATACACATTTTTATTTTTCCTTGACCAGCTGTCCCCCGCGACTTGAAGTGGAATTTACTACGATTTCAGGGTTTTAATTTTTTGGGCGGAACCCTAATTATTTTTCTAAAATAAAAGTATCCTAAGTTACTCCTTATAACATCAGCTATCTGCCAGTGAAAGTCCCGTCAAAATAGGTCCAGCCGTTTCGGAAATTAGCCGGAACAAACAAACACAGACAGACAAAAGTTTTAAAAATTGTTTTTTTGTTATTAGTACCATATTATATACGTTTATATGCATTTAGTAAAAAGCTGTAATTTTTTTAATATTACAAACAGACACTTCAATTTTATTCATTTGTAAACCTACATAGAGATTAAGTATCAAAATGTAGATGCGAAGTCACACCTGAGGACTAAGTTGGAATGCCTCGTATCCAGTAATAAGGGTCTCCGTTTCTCTACAATGACCATACGAAATACAGCAGCATTGAGCTGCTATGCCCATCCATTCCTACTATAACGATAATATAGTTGTAACATAGCTCTACTACGTGTATAAAATTTTTACAAATATGGTAGCTATATATCAATTATTAAAACGAGAAACATAAGATTCTATCATATTATATCATTATTCCAGCGGAACCTGTTCGACTGCAAGAGAAAATAAGACAAAAACGAGTCGCTCCGAGTGGGTGGACGCGGTGCAAGGTGACTTTGATCCGGCAGCCGCGTGACGAAGCGCAAACAGTGAGGTAAAAACTACTTTCGATTGTGCTAAATCATACCAATACTGACTGAGACATTAGCAACGGCAACGAAAACAGTTTTCTTATGTGTATCGAAAATACTTTGGCACCCTTGACAATTAGAATGGAATAGGACACTAGACAATTAAGGTATTAATAGGTATTGTAACCTGGTCACTCACCATACGAAACACAGCAGTATCATATATTTCACGTTGGTACTCTGTTTGTTCAAAAGTATTTTTTTAATATTCTGCAATGAATTCAACAGTTTTAAGTTTATAATTCAAAATGTAAACTGTATTTATAAATGTACGGCGCGAACATAAACATACATTTTGTATTCACAAGCCATCGGCTGAGTCTTGTTAGTGAACAGTTGGTTTGCAACGACATGACTAAACCGCTATAGATTACCATGATGCCACTAAGTACAGGTTGTGGTGACGACATCAACAAAATAACAGCGCTGCATAAATGAATGCTGGTAACACCGCGGAGCGAAAAGCTAATCCTCAATATTTACATCTATCTTCTGCCGACTTCCAAAAAGGAGACGGTACTCAATTCGACGTGTGTTATACCTCATAACTTCTTTTTTTATTTGAAAGCTGGTACTTCTCGTGTCCCATATGAATTTGATCAAGGTCAGACCAATAGTTTTTGAGTTATTCTTAATAATTTATATTGAAGTCGGCTGTACAAAATTTTTTATTTTAAATTATCTATTTTAGAGTAGGTTTTTTTTTTCAACAAAACTTAACATTTTTTATTATTATTTCCTTAACATTTTCAACCGACTTCAAAAAGGAGGAGGTTCGACTGTATGTTTTTTATGTATGCTACCTCATAACTTTTTTCTCGGTGAACCGATTTGGATGATTGTTTTTTTATTTGAAAGCTGGTGCTTCTCATGTGGTCCCATATAAATTAGATCAAGGTGCGATAAGTAGTTTTTGAGTTAACCTTAATAATTTATATTGAAGTCGATTGTACAATTTTTTTAATTTTACCTCTTGTTTAATTTTGTATTCAATTAATAAAAATATAGCGCCATATATATCTAGAGATTTTATTCTTGATTCACTTATATTTTAATCTATTTACTATAAAACCGACCGGCTTCGGGCAGATAACATACGAACATGAAGTTTGACCAAGTGATAGTAATAGCAAGTAAAAATTACTCATCGTAAAACTGTATGAATCCCACAGTGATAAGATAGCAGAGCAGCTTTAGCAAAGTTGAATTTCTAAGTTATAATTTTTAAAAAAGAAAAAAAAAATTGTCGAACTAGCTGTTCCCGGCGACTTCGCCCGCGTGTAATAATTTTTTTTCTGCACGTAACCCTAATTCTTTTTCTAAAATAAAAGTAGCCTAAGTTACTCCTTATAATACCAAATATCTGCCAGTGAAAGTTCCGTCAAAATCAGTCCAGGCATTTTGAAGATTAGCCGGAACAAACAGACAGACAGACCGACAGACAGACAGACTGACAAAAATTTTATAAATTGTTTTTTGTTATGAGTACCGTATATATACTTTCATATTTATTTAGTAAAAAGCTGTTATTTTGACATTACAAACAGACACTATTTTTTTTTTTTATTCTTTATTAATGAGATTAATCACAATGTGAATATGTCGCTCCGTTAGTTCAACAGCAAAAGCTTGACTTAATTACATTATAAATTTCTTAAATCCGTAATTAATTACAAAGAAGAAGTTATGCATTTATTTATAATCAAAATTCCCAGATCAATCACAGTGAGGATAGTGTGATCGATCTGAGAACTTCACCTTGTAAAGTTTGATTAATAATTTTATGTCGTCAGAATATGGCTTAGCTAAAATTATATTACAATCGGCGAAGTCTTTTAAGATGTGATGGCACTTATCAATACGAAAATTTTATTTATTTGTATAGATATCAACTTGCCTAACATAAAACATCATAACCACTGAATAAAAACTGTTATTATTCCCCTGCCTGCTAAGCGTTGCAACTATGTCAAATATGAAGCTGTCTATGGGGGAGGCCTGCGCAACAGTGGACCTTGATGAGCTATAATGATAATGAAGATACGATAATGATGTCAATAAAATATCCCAGTACAATTGTTATCCCCCATTTTAAAATAAATTGAAAATGTCGAAAAACATAAATTATAGGTTGACTAGTAGAGAACGCCTTAAGGCGGTTAAGTCTGCCTTTGTAAAACAAAGTTTCAATAAATAAATAAAATAGTACCCACATGGTAGCAACCTAATCCATAATATGTAGCCTATATTGCCGTAAATAGTTATAAAATCTAAAAAAAAAAAATGTTTCTAATATATGTTTTGTAACACCGAAGATACTGCAAACATTACTGCTACAGTGGTGTACAATATTTTCATGTCCCTAATAAATGAGAGACTAATTTATTAAAGCTCATATATGCAACGTTATAAGTAATTTTACTTTGCTTTGAGTTATACTAGTACCATTATTTTTAGTCTGTGGCTGAACGTTCGACCCGTCAAGTTTCGTGAGTCGTGTATTGCGCAAACGAAGCATGAAGCCTTATGTCGCGTTGTCCGGTGTACGCGTGTGCGCCAGGGTCAAGGTGAGCGAGCGACGTCAGCAAAATGCCACTCTACGAAACCGCCCCGATCTGTACCACGTAGGGTTGCCAGCTCCAGTTTTATGTTCTGGAGCTTTTTTATAGGATAAGGGTGACAAACGAGCACTCAGTCTACCTGCTGGTAAGTGGATACTGTGGCCAATATACATTATATTCATTTATCCTAAATTGAGAATCAAAATGTCGATGTGTTGACACCCCTGAGTACTAAGTTGGAATACCTCGTATCTAGTAATAAGGGTCTCCGTTTCTCTACACTCACCATACGAAACACAGCAACAATGAGCTGCTATTTTACGCTGGTATTCTGTAAGAGCGTGGTCCGTCCCTGGTCGTATAGTACCTATATGGTAAGTGGTTAGCACATAGGACCTCTATATTTATTGTCGATCAACAATCCCGCTTCCATACCGCGTCAATTTCGACGTCATCTTAGCTAATGAGCTAAGATGACGCAGACTCGATTCCAAGCTATTTTGAAAAGAAAACTCACACTGGGTTTCTTGCTGGTTCTTCCCAGGACAAAAGTTTTTCCGAACAAGTAGTAATCTATATTGAATAAAAACATATTCTATACTATTCTATTGTATGAATATTATAGTGTAAATCTCAAGGCGAGTCCCGCCACCTTGGCGGCAGGCGGTATATCGACAAGACGTACGACACAACAATCTTACATTTCTTAAAATATTCTCGCAGTTTAAAGTAGAATCATGTCCGACACCGGAAACTTATAAAAAAACTGTCAGTCGTAGGACTGCACGTCAGAAGTGAAAACTTCTTAGCTTCACAAACTTGTAAACATTAATTTTGGGTTGTCAAGAAATATTTTTTGGAAGTATTTTTTTATTAGAAATTATTTTTACCAAAGTATTAATATAGTAATATAATATTCATTTATGGCGCTGTTTTACATGAAAAAGAATGATTATATAATATGTATATACAATGAAATTTATAAATACACATCAACTTTATAAAATTTAAATTGTTATTTAATGTTTCGTTTTATATGCTAATCGTACTATAATAATAATACAAAAATAATATTGTAATTTTATTGCGTAATGATAATTAGCTGTTTTGTTTAGTAAAACTCAGGGTGGGAGACGCTGACGGCTGTAACACTTTTGTGATGGTGACTTATTTCTGTTCAACTCGCTGGTATATTATATTGTTGAATGTACATAATATACTGTACTCTTTATGATAATACTTTTATAAATACCTTTCTACATGTGTTTGTATATCTTAATAAATAATATAAAATTAAATTAAAATAAAAACGTTACTTTCATCAATTTCCACCATTCCAACAACTCTCTCATTTTTATCCTTATCACTATTATTATTAATTTATTCAAAAACTGATACCGCAGGCTTATGGTAACTAAAATATGAACCGAACAATTTTGATTCAAATCTATGCAAACATCTTGTATAATATCTATCTCAGCGAGACAATCACGCGAGTTCAGTGCTCGTTCGCCATTCCAAAAGTGTCCAACGTGCCTAAAGAAGTTTTCACTTGAAAAACTTATGCAACAGCTGACAGAAACCCCACACACAATCCTCTAAATGTTTCAACAAGTCCCGCCCCAACCGGCACGAGGGCCGTCTGCGAGCTAATTACTCGAGCTCCGGCGACACGTGACATGATACACGTGACACGTGTTTATAACACCAGCGACACGTGCATACGACCCTCGTGAGACGGGAGCCCTCGAGGGTTACTTTACGAGTGGTGTCACTTACTTCTAAAGAACGGAGTGCTTAAAGATTAAAAAAACAGAAAAATTTGGTAAGATTAGCAACACACAAAATTCATTTTACTTTTACCACAGACGTTTTACGTGGTAATTTTTTACGTGGTGGAGCCATGCTACAGCTATATTGTGGTTTTGTCTCGACCGGGGAAGAACCACGCTCTCACAGAATACTAGCGTAAAATAGCAGCTGAATGCTACCGTGTTTCGTATAGTCAGTGTAAAGAACCGACCTTTTTACTGGAAATGAGGCATTCCATCTCAGTCCTCACGGCTGACAACGAATCTGCATTTTATTCGCAAACGAGGATAGATATAGTCTATGTGATCATGTGATGTACCTTTGGGCCACAGCATCCACTTACCGTCCAGGTGGAATGTGTTCCTTTGTCACCCTTATGCTATTACTTTTAAACGTGGTGAAGCCACCTAGTAACTGTGCTATTGCTGCAGTCGAATAGGTTGGCCGGATCGGGAAAGACCAAGCTCACGCAGAATACTACTGTGAAATACCAGCATAATATACTGCCGCGTTTCGTGTGGTGAGTGACAGAAACGGAAAACATTTACCAATGAAAATAAATTTAATTTTAGTATTCAGGGGGACATCACTTATTTAATACTTAATCGAGAACAGTTGTCTAGGGGCCACAGCATGATAACAGGTAAACTGTGCTTGTTTGTCATACTTACTTGTGTAATAAAAACGATTTCTTAGAAGTTTATCTCTTGCTATCGTAAGTGTTACGGTCACATCATATAAAACATGTAGGAGACATGTTCAATTATAATAATTATAATATTTTAGTAATATTCAGTAAGTATTGAATTTTTCCGAATGGTAAACAAATAATACACAAATCTTTATGTACTAAACCTTGGTAAGTGTACATTTTTTCTGAATTAAATACAAATTATACACACAAATATTTTATTTCAAAGAGATACGAGAAATTTTTTTTTTCTATCGCTTTCCGGATACTATTTATAAATAGCTCTGCGCCTATATTAAGTATACTTTTTTTTCTGCTTTCATCCGTGTTTTCACAGTTGAGAATTAGGGGCGTATAATTTGGAGATACACACTAACGAAAGTTTTATTTTTATATTTCGTTTTTATGGCGCAAAGTAAAATGCTGTTAGCAATTTGGTGTTCTATTATAAGATTACATACATTGCACACACACACACACACAAAATCAAGCAAGGACCTATAACTTAGTTCTGGAGGAGAGCGACGAAACGTAAATGGATCTAGTCATTGAAAAGTTTTAATAATTTTATATTTAAATATTAGTAATAGTCCCATGTTGTTCTGCGACTTATATGTCCTATGTTTATGTGGGAATTATAGAATAAAAGAATGTGCCAACTGTGTTACTTGCCTAGCATGTCGATATTGGATTCACTTCTTTCACAATTATCCATCTTAACCCACAATTTTCGGGTAAACATGGTTCAAATAGCTGTTTTTGAAATTCTGCCTACCCCTCAAAGATAACAGGCGTGTCGCTATGTATTCAGATATTAAAATTACTGGTTATTTTTAAAGTTACAAATATATAATATACTAGCTGACCCGGTAAACGTTGTTTTGCCATATTATACATTATTTTTAGGAAATATCTTTTAGTTTTAAAATCGCGATCAAAAAACAGGGGCTGATTGTAGAAGGGGGAAAATTTGAAGTTTTATGTATTTTCCATGCTAATTCATTATAAAATAAAAATAAAAAAATTGTCAAAAAAATAAAAAAACATTTAGGGGTGGGTCACCCTTATCATTTAAGGGTTTGAAAAATAGTTGTTGGCCGATTCTCAGACCTACCCGATATGCCCACAAAATTTCATACAAATCGGTTAACAGCCGTTTCGGAGGAGTTTGGTAACAAACACCGCGACACGCGAATTTTATAGTATATTAAAAAAAAAATATTTAAGAATGTAATAAACAGATGTTTTCATTCTTCTGGTAGAAAATTACTGTCAATAAAATTATATATAAATACGTTTTTATGTCATTTTCTGTGTATTGATATGGGACAACCGACATAGGCCGCGGGTACAAGGGAATTTTCCTAGTAATATAAGCCAGCTGTTTCTAACAGTGGTAGAGCCACGCGGCAGCTTTTGCTGTCGCACGGATGGGCCGGCTCGAACCGGGGTGGTACCACGACCTCACAGAAAACCAGCGTGAAGTAGAGGTTTACCTATGCGTTTCGCTTGGTGAGTGCAGGTGGCCGGAGGCCCTTTTTACTGGAAATGAGGCATTCCATCTTAGTCCTCACGGGTGACAACGCATCTACATTTTGATTTGTAATAGAGGATAGATGTAGATGTCTATGGGCCGCAGCAAGCACTTACCATCAGGTGGACTGTGTGCTCGTTTGTCACCCTATCCTATAAAAAAAAGCTGGCATATTCTTATAAAAGGTTACATTTAAAAAGGCTGCGTTATGTGATATTGTGCCAAGTGTTTCGTTTAAATCATAATTCTTTCTGGGCGATGGTTACGCAAGCGGCGGCCTTGGTCGGTGCACGTAAAACCGGTAGCGGAGCAGAGCCCCTGCCGTGAAACGAGCGTAAACAACACACCAGTATAAAATTATGCACAGACATTCAAAGATCTAGTTCTACATCCAGGTCACAGATGTGTAACGCGAAGACTTTTATGTTACGTTAAAATATATTTTACCACGTTTTTAAATAAAATATATTATAACTCGCTTTTATGTCTGTTCGGTACAAATTTTGCAATTAATTTTAAAGTAGCTTCCCGATGAGCTGGAGACTTGAACCTTTAAACATAGCTCACAGCTAGATGACAATGCAATATCAACTCACTTTCTTGTCGGTTGTTTTGTTTGTTTGTTAAGTACAAATTTAGCAATCGATTAGCATCCCAATGAGCTAGAGATCTCATCCCGTAGACGTCTATCACCCGCCATAAGTATAGGCATACAAAATATGAAACAAGCAGTCCGGCAACGTAGATTAGCGTCGTAGGTAGGATTACCATATCTCAGGATTTGTCCTGAGATTTCAGGATTTTTAGACTCTTCTCAGGATTGCGGCTGGATTTTGCAAATGTCATGAAATTTCAGGATTTTTAGAATTTTCAATAAAATACAGCTTACATTTTAAAAGATCTCTTTAATAAAAAGTTAAACAAATTAAAAATAATATTCCTTTGGTAATAATTGCTCAATTAAAATCAAAACTTATTTATAGGTACTTAAACAGTAGGTACTTAAACAGTTTTATCATACTTAATATGTGAAGATACCTTTTTAAGTAAGGTTTTTTCTCAAACTAAAAACATCTTAAGGCGCAGGTTGAGCAAAATGTCGCGCCAGTCGTTATTTGGGCAGTTTTTAGAAGCTATCTACTTTTTATTTAAAAGATATATCAACAAATAAAAAACACATTATATTTCTACATAATCTTGATTCCATAAAAGCTATATCCAATTTTTTTTTAAAGGAATAAATATTAATATAATCTCCTTACAACGAAACCACATAAATGTGAAATTATTATTGATAACATGCATCTCCTCGTAAAGTAAGTATTATTTTATTTTGCGATTTACACCAATGGATAGGCAATTTATTAATGAACATTTCTATAGTAAATTTTTTTTCAAAAGACCAATATTTGATTTTATTAAGAAATTATTTTAAAATCTGGGCATATTTACTGCTCACGGGCTTGGTGAAGTCAGTGAGCGCTGAGCTCTTCGACGAGAAGCCCGTGTCGTTAGAGCGTCGACCAACGCATACGCCACGTCATATGAGTCGATAATATTATTACTTATTAGGTTATTTATAGGTAGTATTATTTGTTTGTTTTGGGTATAATTTTTCGTATTAGTTATACATATATTTGTATTAGTTATACATATACTGCGCGATGAAGCTTTTTGCGTGTATTTTCTTTGAAGTAAATGCAAATAAAAAAATGAAGCACCATTAGCATGTAAGGTTCGAATCCATAATTAAAATTTCGACAAATATTATAATTTACACTATAAAAGGCTAATTCAATATTATCACCCAACCACAATATCTTATCAGGTATAGTGCTGCCTCGTTGGTCTAGTGGTTGTAGTAGTGCGACTGCTGATCATGAGGTCCCGGGTTCGAATCCTGGGTCGGGCCAAAAAGTCAGTTATGAGTTTTTCATTTATGTTCTAAGTTATAATTAGTATTACTAAGTTATAGTTTTTTGCTAAAATATAGTATATTATTTATTGCTTGTTTTTTCTTCTTTTTCAAAAAATAATTGAGTACATAAGGTGTTCTATACTTATAATTCGGTAAAAAGTACTAATATACCTACTTTTTACTATAAACTAAAAATTTTTAAAACTAAATTTAACTAAAAAGACTAAACTGACCATTTATTTTTTAACTCATAACAGGACATGGGTTTATTTATACTCTAAAAACTATAACTTTATACAATTAGTGTTCACTATAAAATTATATTCGGTATAGACGGTAATTATTAAATGCAACATATTTTTTTTAATTATTAATTACATTTGTCAGTGGATTAAATTTGCTTTAATAAAGTTGGTGATGATTTTAAATAAGAATAAAATTCTGCTCAAGTTTTTTATTGTTATCTTTGTTAACAACATCGCCTTTAGAACTCTGGAACCGTAAGTGTTTCTTTCAGACGTCCACAATTTATGCAAAATAAAAAAATACTCTTTCTACCGGAGCATTCGTACCAGGTAGACATAAAATATATTCGATTAAAAAAAACTATGTTGAAGATTGTTGACTTTGAATACTTCCATCCAACGAGTTACGGGACAATTTTGTGTCCCGGAGCTTTGTTTGGGGACAATGGGACAGGAGACCGAGAAAAGGGACAGTCCCGTTCAAAACGGGACGTATGGTCACTTTAGCTATAACCCGGCGACCATGAAGCAAATACAAAGTTAGTTTTTGTATTAGCTTCATGGTGGCGCAGTGGCTTAGCAATCAGTTGTTGCGCTGGGGGCCGCGGGTTCGAATCCCGCATGGAACAAGTATTTGTATGGCCTACAAATAATTGTTCCGGGTCTGGATGTTTGTCTTTGTGCAATATTTATGTTTGTAAACTGCCTCCACGACACAGGAGAAAATCCTAGTGTGGGGGTAACGTTTTTTTACAACTGAAATTGAAAGATTGAACCCTTATACTTCTTGTTGATTTTTGTATTACCTTTATTAAAGTTACCCTTATGTATAAATAAATATAATTACGTATGTAGAAATAAAATTGATTTTCATCCTCATCAATCATTGGGGTGAGGATAATATCTGCTAGCATAAGTAATAAGCAGGCTAAGTTACAAGGTGCTCAGTTCAAAAATTAGTAGGTAACTTTTCAATACGTGACACGTAAAAATTAACAATAATCAAAAACACATATGCGAAACATCCTATTTATTTATTTATTTTTTATTGCACCTAATATTTGTACAAAAGCCGAGCTATCTATTTATTTACCTATAGTGAATAGGTATCTTTTAAACTCACAATTTTCAATGCTTCAGTTTTAATATATAATTAATTATAAAATTTCATAATTAGATAATATATGAAAATACATAATTCTAATATAATGCAACTAATATATACAGAATAAAAAAATTAAAATACATTTATCTTTGTACGCTATGTGTATTTCCATAAAATAGTTTATTGATGTTGAAAAAATAATACTACTTTCGTACAATAGGTGGCGTCTTACATATTTCTTCCGGCGAGCCGCTCGCTACAGCTACGCTTAGGTCAAATGCTCAAGGTCGTTCGCATGGAGTAGCCCCTTAAGATTTTTCAACAGAAATCAGGCCTTTACTCCGGACTTTTGATTTTGTCATCTGGTAACCCTAGTCGTAGGTGCAAGACGTCAGTAGAGTGATTGTGTTACAAGTGGTATTGGGGTTAATGTACCACTATAAGATATTAGATACTTATGGTGGTACCTTAACAAAAGTTCAGATCCGCCATTCAACTAATGCCGTCAACCACTCTAACACACTTAAAGCTTCCTTGGAGTGGTTAATGGAAATGGAGGCGGTGATAGCATTGAATAATGTTAACCATTATTACAAACTAGCTGTTCCCCGCGACTTCGCCCGCGTGTTATTTGGGTTTTTTTTTCTTGCGCGGAACCTTAATTTTTTTTCTAAAATAAAAGTAGCCTAAGTTATTCCTTGTGACATCAGCTATCTGCCAGTGAAAATCCTGTCAAAATCGGTCCAGCCGTTTCGGAGATTAGCCGGAACAAAGAGACAGACAGACGGACAGACAGACAAAAACTTTAAAAATTGTATTTTTGTTATTAGTACCGTATATACTTTCATATGTATTTAGTAAAAAGCTGTTATTTTCACATTACAAACACACACTTCAATTTTATTTATTTGTATAGATGACATACAAACAACATTAGCACTAGGACAACAAACATTATAGCAATGACTCGCTGGAAGGAATGCAGCGACTGAGCTCTCATAAATTGTGTTTCGCAAGCGACGAGTGTCGCTCCAAAACAATGTACACCGCACCTCACAAGTCGCGAACAATGTTCACGTTTTTGAATAATATACATTTAATCCCAGAGCCATCACGGTAGTATAAAGTAATACAGAGCCGTGGTAGCTCAGGGGTTAAACAAAAGAAAAAGTTACGACATTCGAATACGAATACTACACATTAAATTAAATTAATTTTACGCATTTTGCTTTGCGGTGCTATAAACCACCCAAAACGTCGGGGTTAATTCTATCAATACTTACATGTTTTTATTATAGGATAAGGGTGACAAGCGAGCACACAGTCCACCTGATGGTAAGTGGTTGCAGTGGCCCATAGACTTCTACATCTATCCTCGTTTGCGAATCAAAATGCAGATGCGTTGTCAGGCGTGAGAACTAAGATGGAATGCCTCTTTTCCAGTAAAAAGGGTCTCCGGTTCTCTATACTCACCATACGAAACACAGCAGCATTAAGCCGCTACTTTACGCTGGTATTCTGTGAGAGCCTTGTCCTACCCCGGTCGAGCATTCCCATTCGTGCTACAACTGTATAATTAGCTGTATAATTAACTATATAACTAGCTGCAGCAAGGCTCTGTCACGTCTAAAATATATCAACATTTTGCAATACGTAGCTTCATAGTCCTTTTTTTACGGGGTGTCTTCATTTTTATTTACTTTTTACGGACTGTCGTCAATTGGATATTACCTAAGCCTCTTCCGTTGTTGAGAACATTTGTCTCAATCTTCACGCTCAGCGACCAAGTTTCGTATTTGTCGGAAACCATGTTTTTAGGGTTCCGTACCTCAAAAGGAAAAAACGGAACCCTTATAGGATATGTTTGTCTGTCTGTCTGTCTGTCAAGACCCTTTTTCTCAGGAACGCGTGGAGGTATCAAGTTGAAATTCATATCAAATACTCAAGTCTACTGTCCCTTAGAGCTGTGAAAAAATCAAACTTCTAAGCCAACGCAATCAAAAGATACAGCCGTTTATGCCGTAAATTTTCGACATTCGCAAGGGAATCAAAACCTACAGGGTACTTCTCGTGAACTCAGAATCTTGAAATTTGGTACGAAGCAACGTTTTATACCACAGATAAAGGAAAAATTGCGAAAAGCATAAATTTTTAGTTACATCATATAATAAAAATATTTTAATAGTTTTAAACTTATATACCTACAGATTTGTTCGGAACCCTCGGTGCGCGAGTCCGACTCGCACTTTTTTTTTACTTTCTATATTCACATCATATGATACCCACGTGAGGTAATTCCATACAGGAGATGGTTGAATGGTCGAAGGATATAGTCATTTAATGTATCTATAGTTCCAATTTTGCTTTTCAGATTAGCTCTCTGCTTCCTAAATTCTCAGTTTAATCTATATAATATATACAAGCGAAATACCACTGACTCATCCATTACGAGATCTCCAAAACTATGCGTCCGATTAATTTGAAATTTAGCATAATATATACTCTTTTCTCAATGAATTTTCCAAAATCCCACTAAGAAAGGATTTTCCTGAGGGGGTGAAAGAGGGTGTTACAGCTTGTTAGAGATAGGCGCGCGCTGTGCGGAGAACGGTACACGTCTCGCCGCACGTACCGCGTGGCGCAATCAATGAATGACACCTCAATGCCGGACCTTATCAATGTACACCGGTGTGAACACTTCTTTGTATTGGTATTTGTTGGGCTGCACGATTTGTTGCGTGATTGAATTACTTGCGGTGAACACTATCGAGCGGATGATATTGCTCCCATCGTTACTTATTCACAGAAACAATAGTCAGGCGTTACTTTGCGGAAATCCATTATCTATACAAATAAATAAAATTGAAGTGTCAGTTTGTAATGTCCAAATAACAGCTTTTTACTACATGCATATGAAAGTATATATAGTAGTTATAGCAAAAGCACGATTTTAAAATTTTTGTCTTTGTCTTTCTGTCTGTTTGTTCCGGCTAATCTCCGAAACGGCTGATGGGACTTTCACTGGCAGATAGAAAAAGAATTAGGGTTCCGCGCAAAAAATTAAAACCAATGAAATCCAAGCGTAATAAATTACACGTGGGCGAAGTCGCGGAAAACAGCTAGTATTAAATAATATGTTAAAAATAAATTAGCTAAGATCATCGTAATATAATTTAAAATTAAAAAAATTGTACAACCGACTTCAATATAAGTTATTAAGAATAATTCCAAAACTATTGGTCTGACCTTGATCAAATTCAAATTCTTGATCAAGGGACCACACGAGAAGTATCAGCCTTCATATAAAAAAAAGAATCATCGAAATCGGTTCACTCAGTAAAAAGTTATGAGGATATAACACACATTAAAAAAAAACATACAGTCGAATTGAGTACCGTCTCCTTTTTGGAAGTCGACAGAAAAATTAAATGTCATCTCTCACCAACGTGTAGTGGCGGTGTTAGAACATCCATTACCCCATATCTTTCCGTAGGTGCTGTAAGAGGCGACAGAGGGAAACTGAAACGGAAGATGGGCGGCATCATCTCCATTACAACTCTAAATAATACTATTCCCGCATGCCAAGCGTGATATAACAATGGAAAAATCTCCACTTTGCGGCAATCTATGGAGGAGGTCTATGTTCAGCAGTGGACTTTTATAGGCTGTAAGGGATGGATGAAATCTTAAGGTTACCATATTACCCTCACGTAGTGAGCGGCGAGCCAAAACAGCTGCTATTTATACAACTCATTTAGTGGTCCGCCACCGCAGAACTCACTCTACTCTACTGAGGTAACTTCACCTGAAGATACCTCGAGTAGAGGCGAAACACGTGTCGTATTACCAACGGTGGTGTGTCTTTTCTAGTGTAGTGATGTTGGGAGTAGTGGCGCTGGGGTAAATGGTGACGGAGATACTGCACGTAATTGAAGGAGGGCGGGCGGTGATCTTCAACCTAGGTAAGACACATCATTTTATTATATCACGCAGATCTAAGCAAATCCACTGAAGCCCGGTTTCTATATTGAGAAACGTCTCGTTTTCCTTCAAAACTCGTTTTACAACGTTAAAAGTGCAACTAATTACTGGTTTCAACACTTACGATGGCTTAATTATTCCATTTTATGTCGTTTCAGTATGACTAATGAACAGTCGGTAATATGCACTTCTTATATAATCACTTGGGGAGTGCTTTTAGCCGGGATGGAAGATGTGATTTAGATGTGGACAGGCGTGTCGCTGCCGGGAACAAAGTCAATGGTGCCCTGACTGCGTTAGTCAAAAGGCAAGGCGTAGTGAAGAGTGCACGCCTTGCAATACATAACGCAGTGTTGGTACCGACTTTGTTATATGGCAGCGAAACCTGGGTATGCCAGAAGAAGCATAAAAGGAAGTTGAATGCAATGGAGATGCGATCTCTTCGTAAAATGGCGGCGTTACCATGGCCGACCGAAAGTGAAACGAAGAGATTCGCAAAATGGCAGGTTTGAAAGATGACCTTATCACAAAAATTGATAAGGGCGTGCTTTGATGGTTTGGGCACGTTGAGCGAATGAGTGAAGACCGAATGTTGAGGAAAATATATAGCGCGAAAGTTAATTTTAAAAAGTGTCGAGGTAGACCGAGGCTAACTTTCGAAGACCATGTGAGCAAATTGCTCGAAGAGGGTAGGGTCAAGAGTACTCGGATACCTAGACGTGCATGTATGAAGAAGATAATGAATCTGAAAGAAGCGAAAGAGGTAAGTAAGGATCGTGACACTTGGCGATCTGTTCTCTCTGGCTACCCCGTTAGGGATTGTGCGTGAAGATAAGTAAGTAAGTAAGTTATATAATCAAAGTAATCGTAACGGATAACGAAACGTTAGCCTATTTTCTAAAGCGAATTGCGTTATTTTTCAAACAATATTATCTTATCACTTGTGTAGCTGAGTGAAGGGCAAAGGACAGCCGAACTGCGATACCTCGCAGCCGAATAATTAAAATACAATAAAATTATTGGAAAAATTAATACAAATCGAAAAATTGCTTATAATGGTGATTTTTGCGAAAACGATACATTTGAAGTTTCGGGGCGAAATTTGAAGTTTTAAGTTCTCAGAGATTGAAAAATTACCGACGATATCCTTCGTTCAACCATTCTTTCAACCGAACACAAGCATTTTAAGCTTACCAAGAGTGGATAAAGTGAATATTAGCATGTTATAGCAATGTCAGTATTTAAAAAAACATAAGACACAAACAACTACTGCAAACAAAAATATTTTAACGTTTATTATTACCGCTTTAAAACGGCGCACTAATTATGCGTTTTATTACTTTAACTGGCTCTTCCCCGCGACTTCGCCCGCGTGTAAATTGGGGTTTTAATATTTTTTTTCACAGAACCCTAATTCTTTTTATAAAATAAAATTAACCTAAGTTACTCAATATGACATCAGCTATCTGCCAGTGAAAGTCCCGTCGAAATCGGTCCAGCCGTTTCGGAGATTAGCCGAACCAAACAGACAGCCAGACAAACATTTTAAAAATTGTATGTTTTTTATAAGTACCGTATATACTTTCATTTGTATTTAGTAAAAAGCTGTAATTTTGACATTACAAACAGACACTACAATTTTAGGACTGGTGATAAAAATAAAACTGTATCCTTGAATACAACTCAAGTAATGTAATCTATAAACTGAACCAAGTTGACAAGAGCACTTCAATCGCTTATACTGACCAATTATTAAAAAGAAATACCAGACATAAACCATAATATGTAACATGATGGTCATATAATGGCGATCTAAGAATGCACATTACTCCATATCTTACCGTGGGTATTGTGTAATATGATATGGGCAGCGGCATCTTCCTGACAACAATTCAATTATATAATTAACAGAATTAGGCGTTACTTTGCCGAAATCCATTATATTAAGGCGACACCGCGAAAAAATGCACCTCATTTCATCGAACACTATAGGAGTATGACACGACTAACGAAAGTGGAATTTTGATATAGGTAAATTCATGTATTTATCTTGAATTTGCTTGTTCAAAAACACGATTGTAAAATTTTGACTGGATCATAATTATTTGCGAAAACACCTCTAAGAAATCACTATAGTTGAGATTATAACGAAATTACTTAATCTATATGCTTGGGAACCACTCAAATACATTCATAACATCAATATTCGTAATTTACTTGCTCGTTATTTTGATTACTAAAATCAATAATTTTTAAAAATATTTTATGATTCTAAGCGACTTCTAAGCGGTCTTAATCGTCGCGGGCGCTACACAATTTTAGACCTTATGACGGCGTTTTTGAAGTTTTTATAGAAATTATGTTTCACTCTCAGTCCGGCGATAGCCCGCTTCAACGGTTTTCGATGTGTCGCCTTAAAGGTACATAGGTCGTATAATACACGGATCTAAGCAAATTACTTTTTAATTTTTAACACCTTTAATAACAATAACAGGGGCGTAGCTACCGCCGTATCAGCCGTATCAATGATACGGGGCCCCCGGGCTACAGAGGCCCCGAACGTATGTAAGCAACAATTCTAAGGACTTTATGGGACAGGATGTTGGTTTGAATTGTTTGGCTAGTTTAGTTCCTAAGTAATAACTTATAATCAATATATAATTATTTTAATTCAATGCGAGAGTTTTTGTTCCTTATTTGTGAAAAATCTTTACCCTTCATTTGTGCCCCCCGACGAATTTTGATACAGGGCCTCTCTAAGGCACGCTACTCCACTGTTCAAAAACAAAAATAGCGGTAGCCACCCAGCAGTGTAAATATATGGGCTGTGATGACTGATGATCATGCATGTACGGATCAAAATCGAGCGAGCGAGCCACACCCGTAGTACACGTCGCGACCTGTGACCGCGAGGATAAAAATAAACGCGCCAGAACTAGAGGGGGCTTTTTAAAATAGATTAGGGGTTGTAAGATACGCTATTGCAATTATAAAACTTAGACCAGAACGTAAAATTTACATATTATATATTGGTACTAAATGTAAATGTCATTTTATAAATAATATGGGAATAAATGTAAATTACAATGTGAATTGAGTAAAATATATTATTTTAATTTTAACATACAACCCATAATCATAAACGTAAACTCTCACGCCTGTTAAGCAGAGGGGTAGGCAGAGACTGAGGACTTCCATTTGTCACGATCCTGACACACCTCTCTCGCTTCTTTCATATTCATTACTAGCTATTCCCCGCGATTTCGCCCGCGTGTTATTTGGGATTAATTTTTTTGCGCGGAACCCTAATTCTTTTTCTAAAAATACTAGCTGTGCCCCGCGGTTTCACCCGCGTATATCACGCGTCTGCACCTTGCGACATGCGAACTTCGAGAGAGACATCACGACGGACGGTTGCTGAATTAACAAATATTTAAAAAGTGAAATATGTTACTAAAATTACATGGTTAACGTAATTGGTGTTTATGCATGATACAGGTACTGCTACGAATAATGTGGCCTATTTTGTACCGGCGTTACTATTTCACATTTTAACATGAAAAAGTAGTTATTGTGGCATAACTGTAATAGTTAAACATGGTATCGCAGGCTTTTTTGCAGATATTGATATCCCCTATAAAACTAAAGTACATTACTTTGCTCTATTATCAATAGTTTCCGCAGCGTACGCGATATAAGGATTCTTTTTGGTATTTTTTTCACACCTTGGGTTACATTAACGAAGTTTTCATACGGATCCCTAACTTTTTTGAAAATATTATATAGCCTATGTTCATCAGGGATAATGTAGGATGCTAATGGTGAAAGAATTGTTCCAATCGGTCCAGTAGTTTCGGAGCCTATTCAATTCAAACAAACAAATCTTTCCTCTTTATAATAGTAATAAATATATTAGTATAAAAAAGTGTAGAAGTATAGATGTAGAAGTGTAGAAAAGTAGTCTAAGTTACTTCTTGTGACATCAGCTTTCTGCCAGTGAAAATCCCTTCAAAATCGGTCCAGCCGTTTCAGAGATCAGCCGGAACAAACAGACAGACAAACAGACAGACAGACAAAAACTTTAAAAATTGTATTTTCGTTTTTAGTACCGTATATACTTTAATCTGCATTTAGTAAAAAGCTGTAATTTTGACATTACAAACAGACACAATTTTATTTATTTGTATAGATTATGTTTATCTACGAGAAAACGTGTCTCTTTATTTGCTTTAAAAATGTACCAATATGATCAGAGAACGTATTTTAATTCAAAACTCCCGAAACACTTTTTAGAAATAGCGATATATGGATTTCTCGAGTTAATAATTATGTGTAAATAACCCATATTACGTTCTCCGATATATTTGATTTTATATCAAAAAGTTTTTATGTAAAATAGACTGGAAACAAGACAAAGCTCAAATGGTCACTGACACCAGACACCAAGACATTGACGTGTTAATTGTAAGTAACATGCCTTTTCATTGGCGAGCATCAAATTCCCGACTGTTCATTATATATTATCAACAGCGGTTCATTGCGCAATCAACTTAAAAGTCTCATTCTCAGAATTACTCTGAAGGAAGGTTTCTAATGCGATTGGAACGGCACCTAACAAGTGCACCGGGTGCTTGTCTTGACGCACATTCTTGGCGCGCTATCGGCCCGCTGCGCTGATAACAAATGATAAGCACAGCCGCCATGTTAAATTCAATTAATACAACGGTGCTATAGTCGGAACTACATATTATACACGCTACTTACTGTTGTGTTTTTTACTTTACGAATATGAATAACATGTGAGTGTCGTGGTAGCTAAGAGGCCAACCGTTCACAGTACGCGAGTAAGCTGGCTTCGATCTCTGAAACTAATAATCGCAATTTTGTTTTTTTATAGAATAAGGGTGACGAACGAGCACACCGTCTACTAAGTGAATGCTTTGACCCATAGACATTACATTTATCCTCGATTAAGAATCAAAATGCAGATGCGTTGTCACCCCTTAGGGTTAAGATGCATTCCACTATCACTGTCACTAACGATTTTTAAACACAAGAGTAAGACAATACCAAGAACTATAATATGTAGTACGCGGGACAGCGAATGGGTTAAACTATATTCTAAGATCGAATGCCTCGTTTCCAGTAAAAAGGGTCTTCGGTTCTCTACACTCACCATACGAAAGATAGCAGCGTTAAGCTGCTATGTCACGCTAGTATTCTGTGACAGCGTGTCCTTCCCCGGTCGAGCCGACCCATTCGTGCTACTATCATAATATAGCAGCAGCATGGCTGTACCACGTTTTCAAGTCTATAGGCCACAGCATCCATTCATCATCAAGTGGTGTGGTCGTTTGTCACCCTCATTCTAAAAAAAAAATACTATTTCAATTACTCGTACTATGAAATTCCGTCTTATTAAGGGGTTATATTCCCGACTTGCTGTCACGGTCTATTTAAGGCGTGGCCAGCACAGTGTGTGACGGCGCGTTTTAATTAGATCACATCCGGTTAATGAGCGCACCGAGTACACAGCCACACGGCTCCCAGTCCACACAATGGACTTAAACGATAGTTCTCTTTGCTATAATCCCATCGTTGCGTTGCAAAACCGAATATATGACGGGAAATAGTTTACAAAACCTCTTTATCTCATCAACGGATCAGTAGCGCATTGGCTTAATCCTAAGATGTTCATGTACTATATAATACAGATATTCATGGACTGCAGCAGCTATTCACTATTTGTTTTTTTTTATAGAATAAAGGTGGCAAACAAGCACACAATCCACCTGATGGTAAGTGGATGCTGTGCCCCATAGACGCCTACATTTTTCCTCGATTAACAATCAAAATGCAAATAAGTTGTAACTCCTGAGGACTAAGATCGAATGCCTCATTTCCAGTAAAAAGGGTCTTCGATTCTCTAACACTCATCATAAGAAACAATGCAGCATTAATCTGCTATTTTACTCTGGTATTCTATGAGAGCGTGGTCCTACCTCAATCGAGCCGATCCATTCGTGCTACAAACATAATATCGCTGCATCGTGGCTCTACCACGTACAAGACAGTAGGTTTATCTATCACCTTAGTTTTAAATAAACTGTCTGTTTCATTAAGCTGTTAAAAGATACCAGTAATTAAGTTATAGCTTTCATTACTAAAAGTCATTAATATTACATTACTCACATCAACCTCAGGCCTTCCTCGAATAAACGCCCTATTGCCACTATGTAAAGTACACAAACCAATGTCTACCCTCCAACAGCGAACTTAATACATCAGAACAGTGCACATTGAAGTTAAATCTTTATCATCATGAAGTAAGGTACAGTTTAATGCGACAGGAATTTCCCCATTGACGATCGCTGCGGCGCCGACTAGAGCAAGCAATTAGCCGCCGCATTATCATACATTGTGTACGAATTACAATATATTGGCATTGAACGGTTCAAGTGTATTGATATGTAGAGTACAGAGCGCGAACAATAGAGCAATGATATGCCAGATTTGGTAGCCTATTAGTTGACTTTGTTCTTTTCATAATTAGTTAAAATTACTGGTAGCTTAGCGGTTGAATATTCGCCTTATTTTCATACGTATGTGAGCAACACACCTACGGAACATTACGAGTAAATTTTGAAGTCCGCCAACACACATTGGGACAGTCCAGCGGACTTTGCGTCCGTACACGCGACTTTGTCTTTGTTAGTGGACGGACGGACGTACAGACAAAAATTTAGAAATTGTTTTTTTTTTTGTTGTAATTAAGATAAAGCCTTGCTACAATTACTCTGCATGCTACAAAATAGTATGACTCCCGCGCGAATGGGTCCGCTCAGCTGGGGAATAACTAACTTCCCTCAGAATACGAGCGTGAAGTAGTAGACGAATGTTGCTGTGTTTCGAATGGACCGGAGACCACTGTCTTTGGTAACGGTTGCGAGGCTTTCCAACATCTACAAATCAGTATTTTGATTTTAAATCGATTATTTTTTTTAAATAATTACGATTCCGCGCAAAAAAATTAAAACTCAAGAAATTCGTCATAACCAATTCCATAGAGTCGCGGAGAAAAGCTAGTATTAAATAATAAATTATATAATTACGAGTATTATTGTGGGGTATAAATATAGTTAACTCGTCTGTTTGGGTTGTATAATTATATTAAAGAAAATGATAAATACATTATACAATAATGCGTTGAGAATTATAATGGGTTTGCCTCGATATTGCAGCGCCTCCGGCATGTTTGCAGAGGCTCATGTTGATGGGTTTGAAGCTATAATGCGCAAAAGATGTGCCTCCGTGCTGAATCGCATGCGGGCGAGCACCAACATCATTCTCAGTGTACTAGCGGACAGATGGGATTCATCAATGTCAGGGCGTTGGATAAATCTGCAAAATGTAAGTTAGACACGCGACGACCTAGAGTAGTATTTTAATTGTAATTTTAATTTTATTTAATGTTCATATTTAATAATTTTAATTTTCTTTAATGTTATAGGTATGTATTTAGATTAATTTTTTTTTAAATATGGATAATTTGTCTGAAGTAAATGAATTATTATTATTATTATTAAATATAGTAAAATAAATAAATAAAAATATTATTATTAACAAAGGCAATATGTCAGTAATTAAATATATTCTACAAAGTGTAAAGAGCGCGCAAAATAAAACTGAAGCCCCTCTGACCATTCTGGAGACCATGCATTCGTGGCTCGAGTCTCGGCAACAAATTACACGTTGTTATAATGAGATTACGGCAGACTTCTTAGTCATCATCGTATTATTATCAGACACGGGTCGGCTCTGTCAGTAAAACATCTACCTAGTTCTAGCACATTCGAGACTGATCGAATGCTTGATCGTTTTTTTCAACTCAGTTACAAAATTTTATGTCTGTACATTACACGTAAGCCATACCATAGGTTGTATATTAAGGTAATTCATTCAAAAAAATTCTACCACAATATATATCTCCGAACTTTAAATACATTAATCCGAGTTCCTGTGTTTTGCAATGAAGTATAAGTAAAAGTGGGTACCAAGGATACTGGGTGTAGATACCAAATGGTTTGCTTCATCATTCGTAATATGAAGTGGAAAAATTTGCCAGCATCTGTATTTTTTACCCCATTACAATGTGGGTGTGTTCAAGACAGAACTGAATAGATTTTGTTAAGCTAACTCCTTGCGCCTTTACATCTTCAGCGGCTTCACTACTTACCGTCGAGTGGGATTATAGTTGAGAGCTGGCTTATATGAGTTAAAAAAAAAACTAGAGTGATTTAACTGAGGTTTGAGGTTTGAGATATCTTTATTTCTCATAAGAATTTACAACAATTCACTTACATGAGAAAGTTTAAATACTTGCAAACAAATAATAATCTTATCCTATTTGTTTGCAAGTATTTAAACTTTCTTTTTTTTATGATTAAACTAATAATTTGAAACTAAGAATTTTGTACAACCGACTTCAATATAAATTATTACGAATAATTCAAAAACTATTGGTCAGACTTTGATCAAATTTATATAGGACTACATGAGAAGCACCAGCTTTCAAATAAAAAAAGAATAATGGGTTTGTTATAAACTAATTTGCTTAATTCCGCGTAAAGAAAGAAAATAATGTGTCTTGCCCAGTTTTAAAGGGACCTCCCACCCTCTCTCAATCGCGCGCACTATACCCGTCGCCGTCAATCCCAGCACTACCATCCATTTTCGTTTTTTTTTTCCAAAAAATTCCCTAAATTTCTTGGATAAAATATAGCCCAGAATCCTTCCTTTCCTGCGTATTAGTGGACTTCACGTATTCAAAATATTTTATTTAATATCTTAGGCAAGGAGGTTTCGTCACGATGTTTTCCTTCACCGCCGAGCACGTAGTAAATAATTTGTAAGAAGTGCATAAGCTGAAGTTGAAGCCGCAGGGCGTACCGCGAGACATCCGCATAACAAAACACTCACATGACAAGATTAGATCACTGCATCCTTATTCGTCGCCCATTAAACAAACACTCCCACTTATTTCCCCTGTTACTATATTGGGAAAGGTCAAGAGCCCAATTAGACCAAAACGGTCGCCGAAAACGAAGGGGCCGGCGCCGACCGCTGTCGCTTATGATATATCAAATCGAAAACCTTCCGAAAACAAGCTTAAAGGTTAAAACAATAATTAAAAAAACGCAACTGTTAACTAAGGTTCTGGTATTTGAAAGGGACGAAGAGAGAACGAAGTGTGAAATATGGGTAAATCAGGAATGTCTAGAACAGGTAAATGAAATTGTATACTTGGGGAGTGCTTTTAGCCGGGATGGAAGATGTGATTTAGATGTGGACAGGCGTGTCGCTGCCGGGAACAAAGTCAATGGTGCCCTGACTGCGTTAGTCAAAAGGCAAGGCGTAGCGAAGAGTGCACGCCTTGCAATACATAACGCAGTGTTGGTACCGACTTTGTTATATGGCAGCGAAACCTGGGTATGCCAGAAGAAGCATAAAAGTAAGTTGAATGCAGTGGAGATGCGATCTCTTCGTAAAATGTGCGGCGTTACTATGGCCGACCGAAAGCGAAACGAAGAGATTCGCAATATGGCAGGTTTGAAAGATGACCTTATCACAAAAATTGATAAGGGCGTGCTTCGGTGGTTTGGGCACGTTGAGCGAATGAGTGAAGACCGAATGGTGAAGAAAATATATAGTGCGAAAGTTAATATTAAAAGGTGTCGAGGTAGACCGAGACTAACTTTCGAAGACCATGTGAGCAAATTGCTCGAAGAGGGTAGGGTCAAGAGTACTCGGATACCTAGACGTGCATGTATGAAGAAGATAATGAATCTGAAAGAAGCGAAAGAGATATGTAAGGATCGTGACACTTGGCGATCTGTTCTCTCTGGCTACCCCGTCAGGGATTGTGCGTGAAGATAAGTAAGTAAGTAAGTAAGCAACTGTGTAAAAATAGTTTACTGAAAAGAGAAAAATTAAACCCTATTTTTTATAGAATAAGGGTGACAAACATGCACACCGTCCACCTGATGTTAAGTGGATGCTGTGGCCCATAGAAATCTACATTTGTCCTCAATTAAGAATAAAAATTAAGATGCGTTGTCACCCCTGAGGACTTATATGCAATGCCTCGTTTGAAGTAAGAAAAGATCTCCGGTTCTCTACACTCACCAACCACACGAAACACGTATTCTGTGACGTATGATGCGTGGTAGAGCCGTAGTAACTCAGAGGCAAAGCGATTGCTGTAAATTTCACAGTACGCGAGCAACTCGGGTTCGATACCCGGCGGCACCAATGAAATTGTTAATTGCAATTTAAGTGTTGATATACTACTTGCTCAACGTTATAGGAAAATATCGTGAGGAAACATTCATGTCTGTAAACTAAAACATATATTTCGAAGACACGTGAAGTCCGTCAACACACAGCTTGGGGCGGCGCGGTGGACACTTACTCCTAAAATCCTCACAGTAATAAGAGGAGGCCTGTGCACAGGAACGGGACGTATATAGGCGGTAACTTTACTGCTTTTTACTTTTGCGAGGTAGAACCACTGTGCAGTTATATCATTGTTAGAATATGGATGTGGGGTGATTTATTTTTTTACGCCATGATAAAACGGCTAGTCACTGGAAGTTATACTTGAAATATAAAAATCATGAGATCGTGACATTATTTAAATATAGTAGTTACTTTTTTTCGAGGCTGTGACAAATGCGTTGTGCATTCGACCTACCGACCATTCGACAGGATGCAACTATCATCATCATCAGCCCTCTGAAACAACTTTCAGAAGGTTCTACCGTTACGTCTGAATTTTATTTATTTGATTCTTTATTGCTCCAAAGATTTGTACAAAAAGCGAGCTTAAGAGGAAATGCGGGTGATATTTTCTCCATACAAACGCTCTCGCCTGTTTTCTTTCTGGTTTATGACCGTATAGCAATGAGTTTTTTCAGTAAAATAAATATCAACCTATGTTTTCCTTTTCGCTGATACATTATCTTTATAAGCACTAAGACTCTCTTACTAAATGCTCAAAATTGCCTATTTATACCGCTGTCAACTGAATCCTAGTGTTCAAATTTGGTAACTAATACTGAAAAAAGAAAAACATAGGGACACAGAGTATATCCTTCTGTTTCAACTTATAAAATATTTTTTAAATTGGCCCAATATTGGAGGAGGAAATAGTAGGGAGTCAAACCTTGAATTGTGCCTTTTTACTTAGGCTATTCAGTCGGATCTGCACTTGTCCTTATCCGACGCCGATCGCTCGCAGAGCGACAGCGATAGTTTCTTCAAATACCTAATTTTCAAGTCTCTCGGTCCGCATTTCCACTTAATGTCTCCTCTACACTACTCGCAAAGTAGATCGAAGTAGGACGAGGTGAGTAGTGTAGAGAGGTACTTCGATTCATTTCGTCCAAACTCGATTCGCCTCGAGCGACTTCCGATTGCTGTCGCTTTTTTTGCGCCAGAGTCAAAGGACTTCGCGAAATACCCCGAAGTTACAGGAAGCGTCTCATTACACTACTCGTCTTACGCCAGTTATGAATTTTTTTTTTTATATATATATAAATATTAAATATGTAGCTTTCTACATAATTATTTATTTAGTTAACGCATTGACGTCGTACTGTTCACACAATTAGGTACCACCTATAGCAGCTGTCTCTTGAACGTTATTCATGTTAAGGGTGCGGGAGACTCCAGACGACTGAGCTCTTCGCGAAGTAGCAAGAGTGTGTAGTCATGTTCTTCGGACTGCGATCGAATTCGACGAGCACTTCGTCAAAGTTACTTCGCGAGTAGTATAGAGGAGGCATAACGCTATATGGCATTCTCTACCAGCTAACCTTGGGTAGAATTTTGTCACTATGGCGCCTGTCTCGCATTATCTGAGTTCATTAACCCTAATAATTTTAATCATTATTGTTCATTAAAATAAACACTTAAAATGTTTATTCTTTATTCTTAACTTTACATACCATAAGATAATAATAATTTATTTTAAACATTAAATAAAATGTAAAAATACGAGCTTAACCCTCATAAGAGTTCTGTTGCAGCAAACCGTTTTCATACGTGGTAGAGCCACGCTACAGTTATGTACGTAGCACGAATGGGTTTAAACTTTACTGATGTAAAGTATATTCTTCCATACTAATTTAACTTCTAACTGAATCACAGATATACCTACTTTAAAAATATTCGGATTTATCAAGATCCATTATATAAAAATAAACAAGGCGACCTATTTCCCGAGAAACGCGGAAGTTTTGCGTGAATTAGTTTAAACAGCAGTGGTTTATACGTCGTTGGGGCGTAATCGAGCTATTTACGATGGGCTATAACAAAACGAACACGGCGCTGGTGGGATCGAAAGGAATTCAAAACAACCAGTAATCGGTTTCGCATATATGTATAATTGTATATATACATTCAGACTTTAGACATGAGTACCTCGTTATTCTAGTGGTTTTAAACGCGACTCCTGATCATGAGGTTCCAGATTCGAGTCCCAGGTCGGGCAGAAGAATCTATTATTGAGTTCTTTCTCTTCTTTTACTTTCTTTTCTAAAAAAAAACAATACCTCCACACTAGGATTTTCTCTAGTATCTTGGGGGACAGTTTACATACATGAATTTCACATGGACAAAAATAGAAACCCGGAAAAATTGTTTTGTGTTCCGTGCGGGATTCGAACCCGCGGCCCTTAGCGTTGCAACTCATTGCTAAGCCACTGCGCCACAGAGTCGTCAGTTTTTCTGTAGAAAGCTTCTGTAGCTGCAGCGTGGCTCTACCACGTATAAAAAAACGGTCAAGTGCGAGTCGTACTCGCGTAGGATGGGTTCCGTACCATCGTAAAACACGTTTCTAGTAGGGGAACCCCTATAATTTTAAATTATTTGTTGTTATAGAGCCAAAAGAAATACACATTCTGTGAAAATATCAACTGTCTACCTATTACGGATCATGAGATACAGCTCGCTGACAGACACACGGAAGGACGTAAGAAGCTTAGTAATAGGGTCCCGTTGGTTACCCTTTGGGTACGGAATCCTAAAAAGATTGGTCACACTAGATTGCCTGCCGGCGTCGTGGTGGGTAAACTGATTTCAACGAGATGTTTGATGTTTCGTCGACAAACCTTACACAGCGAGATAACGTAATAGATAATTCAACGGCACGAATAGCTCGGATATAGGTCATCGCTATATCTGACATGTCCATGAACGTTACAAAACTGTGTGATTTCTTGATACGACTACAGTGGGTCATGAAAGAAGTTAAAACTGAGGATATCCTCAATAGAACCAGAGCAATCGATATAGATCAACGGATTAGCAAGCTGAAAAGCAATGGGCCTGCCATTTAGCTCGAAAAGTCGATAACCGATGGGGAAAAAGGTTTTCGAGCAACAACCAACCTGGCTACCTCGTACCAGTGAACGAAGTGTGGGGCGGCCTCGACTAGACTTTTTTTATAGGATCGGGTGACAAACTAGCACACAGTCCACCTGATGGTAAGTGGTTGCTGTCGCGCATAGTCAACTATATCTATCTTCGATTACGAATCAAAATGCAGATAAGTCGTCACCCGTGAGGACTAAGATGTAATGCCTCTTTTCCAGATATAGAAATGTTAAGCTGCTATTTAACCCTGGTATTCTGTGAGAGCGTGGTCCTTTTCCGGTCGAGCAGACCCATTTGTGCTACAACTATACTACTAATATAGCTGCAGCATGGCTCTACCACGTATGATAGAGATAGTGTGACGACCTGTTAAGATATTATGCAGGAAGTCAATGGATGCAGGTGGTTTAAGACCGTGCTTTGTGGCGTTGCTTGGGGGACGTCTGTGTACAGAAATGGATGATGATGAAACAACACGCATTGATCATAAGATGCGTTAATTCTAGTGACAACACTGGATCATAGTCATGAATTTATATCTAAAATTATATTGTTATCATTTCTTAATAGTCTACAAAATTTCAGATTACTGAAACGTCCGAAAGTCATTAGAAAACTCATTAAAAATTACCATTATATATTATATATACAGTTCAAGTTTATATATACTTACATATACAGTTCAAGCTAATGCGTGTTTAAAAAACACGAGAGATTTTAATTTAAAAATAAACTACGAAAGCACAGATAGTCCAAATTACTGCCGATGAAGTTCTATTAGGAAATAAATATGACCTAGTTTACAGTGAATTGAAAATACTATAGTCTATACATACAAATAAAATTGAGGTGTCTGTTTGTAACATAGAAATAACTGGTTTCTATTAAGCTTAAACGGTTATTTGTATGCTATTACGACATGATTTTCTTAAATTTTTGTCTGTCTGTCTGTCCGGGCTAATCTACAGAATGCCTGAACCAATTATGAAACTTTACAAAGAGATAGAAAGCAATGTCAGGAAGAACCAAGGCTATTTTTTACTAACTTTGAAATACTAAGAATTGATATATAATTATTTTAAATCTAATAATTATGTTTTAAATATAAATTATCTTAAAACTAATAATATCTATTAATGTGGCGCTAGCACTGTGACGTTAGCGCTGTGGCGTTAGCATTGTGGCATTAGCACATTAATAGATCTTATCCAGGCGAAGCCGGCTCGGGTCATTAGTTTAAAATAAAATAACCCGAATCACGTATAAATAAAAAAGAATACAATTTCAATACGTCCTAATTCGAAAAATAAGTACAAAGTGGCACAGAGTAGAAAGCGGGTAGAGCATTAATTGCATCGCAAAATAAACATCCAGAGCTCGATAAAAGAACGATCGGAGTCGCGCTCTCGATACTTAATCGATTTTCAGCTACGGAATGATTTGCTAGAAACGTAACGGAACGAAAAAGTACAGCAGTCGCCGGTAATTAGAAACCGAACCTCATAGGGAACTAATAATAAGTACATAATACTTTTCTGCCGACTTCGAAAAAGGAGACGGTACTCAATTCGTCTGTATGTTTTTTTTTTTATGTATGTTACCTCATAAATTTATACTGGGTGAATCGATTTCGATGATTCTTTTTTGTTTAAAAGCTGGTACTTCTCGTGTGGTCCCATTTGGATTTGATCGAGGTCAGACCAATAGTTTTTAAGTTATTCTTAACAACTTATATTGAAGTCGGCTGTACAAAAATTTTAATTTTAAATTATATGTATACCGTGTAGTGGCGGTGTAAGAATATCCACTACCCCTTATTTATATTATTTATTCTTTATTGTCACACACAGGAAAACAAACGCAAGTTATTACGTTGTTAAAGTAAAATTAAATATTAAGTTTTCAAGGCAATAACTTGCCTATAGTTAAACCAAATACCAGACAGGCGACTTGTAAATAGGCGACTGCGGAAGCAGGACCGCAGCCAGCAATTGACGAAGCAGGAAACCAACGGAAAGTCGATTACAATCTAGAATTAATGGCTATAGCAGGAAATCATTCGAGCGCTTGTTACGCAACAATAAGGTTGGGATCGTTTGTACACTATCGATAACTAACTTAATTTAGCTTAATGACTTCTTATTTTTTTTTTGGAACGAAGTTCCTTATCAAGATGGTATGGGTTTGGCGGATGGGAGCTAGGCAACAAAAAGTGTAAGATTTGTTCGTGCCCCTTTGTGTCATAGTGTATTTTATTTTCAAAAACGCTTCATTTTAATAGACGCTAATAATTTATTTATTTATATTTGTTAATCAATAAAATAAAGGAACTTCGTTCCAACCGAGTGTTCCACGACACTGACGCATGTTTTTATATAGAAGGGTGAGAAACGAGCACACAGTTCACCTAATTGTAAGTGTTTGATGTGACCCATAGATAGAGATGGAAAGCCTCGTTTGGAGTAAAAAGTGTCTCCGGTTCTCTACACTCACAATACGAAACACAGCAGCATTAAGCTGCTATTTTACGCTGGTATTCTGTGAGAGCGTGGTTCTTCCCCGGTCGAGCAGCATGGCTCTACCACGTAAGAAAATAAGATATTTAGGCTACTATTCAAAATCTGATTCGAAATGTGACTAACCAGAGTAATCGACATAAGTCAAGATAAGGCAAGCAATAATATATCAGTAAGCGATAGAGAGATCAGTAATTTTAAGTGGCAATGGCCCGAACATATAGCTCGAAGAATCGACAACCGATGGGGAAGAAAGGTTCTCGAGCGGTATCCTCGTACCGGCGAAGCGAAGCGAAGTGTAGCGTGGCCCCCCACTAAATGTAGTGACGACTTAGTTGCCACGCTTGTCAAGCGGGTTGGCAACCGCAATTTTTTATTTAAGTCGTTATCAGGAAGACGCCCTGCCTATCTGATTTGTTTCCCTCTGTCGCCTCTTACGACACCCACGGGATGATATCGGGTAGTGGATATTCTTTCACTGCCACTACACGGTCCACTAGTCTTGGTAAGCGTGATGTATTTATGACTAATCATCTATATGACAACTGAATAAAGATTCATTTAAAATTGAATGACGAACTGTTAAACAAAAGACACATTAACGATGGATACATTAACAGTGTTAATTACATTTCGTATTAATGATTTAGGTCGTTACCTCGAACACATCTAGAGTTCCATACCTCGACTGATAACGATTGCGGTCGATGTTTAATATAGCAACACCAACACTAAACAATTAACACGCAACACTTTAAAAACATTTTAACTTTTTTTGAAGTTATAAGAATGCACGGATCAAATGTTTTCTCTCCGCATGATCACGGAGAAGCTTCTGGCTGCTAACCAGAAGATTTTCTGTGCTTTTGTGGATCTTGAGAAAGCATTTGATAAGGTTGTAAGGAAGAAAATGTGGGAACTGTTGCCGGGGTATGGTGTGGATGGTCGATTGCTAAGGGCTGTGCAGTCTCTTTACTGTGACTGTAAAGCCTGTGTGCGGGTAGGACATGACCTGTCACCCATGTTTAACGTCCAAACGGGCGTAAAGCAGGGTTGTGTCATGTCTTCCTGGCTGTTCATACTGTATCTCGACAGCTGTTTACAGAAGCTGAAAGATAGTTGTTTGGGTGTGAAATTGGGTGACATTAAAGTAAATTGTCTGCTGTATGCTGATGATGCAGTGCTTATTGCACCATCAGAGGCAGAACTGCAGGCATTAGTCACGTGTATGAAAGAGGAATGTGAAATTAAAGGTCTCCGTTTGAATGCTAATAAAACTAAGGTTCTGATATTTGAAAGGGACGAAGAGAGAACGAAGTGTGAAATATGGGTAAATCAGGAATGTCTAGAACAGGTAAATGAAATTGTATACTTGGGGAGTGCTTTTAGCCGGGATGGAAGATGTGATTTAGATGTGGACAGGCGTGTCGCTGCCGGGAACAAAGTCAATGGTGCCCTGACTGCGTTAGTCAAAAGGCAAGGCGTAGCGAAGAGTGCAGGCCTTGCAATACATAACGCAGTGTTGGTACCGACTTTGTTATATGGCAGCGAAACCTGGGTATGCCAGAAGAAGCATAAATGTAAGTTGAATGCAGTGGAGATGCGATCTCTTCGTAAAATGTGCGGTGTTACCATGGCCGACCGAAAGCGAAACGAAGAGATTCGCAATATGGCAGGTTTGAAAGATGACTTTATCACAAAAATTGATAAGGGCGTGCTTCGGTGGTTTGGGCACGTTGAGCGAATGAGTGAAGACCGAATGGTGAAGAAAATATATAGCGCGAAAGTTAATATTAAAAGGTGTCGAGGTAGACCGAGACTAACTTTCGAAGACCATGTGAGCAAATTGCTCGAAGAGGGTAGGGTCAAAAGTACTCGGATACCTAGACGTGCATGCATGAAGAAGATAATGAATCTGAAAGAAGCGAAAGAGGTTTGTAAGGATCGTGACACTTGGCGATCTGTTCTCTCTGGCTACCCCGTCAGGGATTGTGCGTGAAGATAAGTAAGTAAGTAGAATCAAGAAGAATACTCTTGGATCAAACTTTGCTTTACAATATCTGCCATAACAAATTTGACTGTAATAAACTCACCAATCAAATATACATTCGTATACCCAGTCGTTCGAAGCGTATACGTGAGCTTCATTCACACCAAATTTTCTTTCCTAAACCAAGTAAAACAAATGCCGCTGCGCGTGCACCTTTAAATCGTATAATGGAACAATAGTGTTAGCAGTAATTAGTATAAGATATGATGGGATTGGCATATCATTTTGACAAAGATCCCAAAAAAATTAAAGGAAAAAAAAGGCAAGAAATTTAATGAAATTATTTTTGGATTAACTTCTTCCAAATTTAAAAAAGCTGTGTATGAGGTTCTATCTGTATCAGATGCAATTTAATGTAATTGTTTATTTATGTTTAATTTAATTATTTACATTTATGCATTAACTATGTATGTGTATATGCGTGCGCATGTACATTCATCATCATCATCATCATGATGATGAACGCATATACACATTCATATATATATATATATATATATATATATATATCAGTTTGTTTTTCTCTGTATCTACTTGTGAACGGGTCGTTTTAATAGAACATTAAAAATTTAATTTTAATTGTTTAGTACACTGACCCAATAGTAATATGTGGATAACGGTGTTGATTGTATAATTATTAAGCTTAAATATAGTATTGTGTTTAATAATGTGATTATATTGTACGATTGTTTGTTATCCCAAATAAAGAGAAAAAACATCTTAGGATTAAAACAATGCGCTACTGGTTCGTTGATGAGAAAAGCCCAAACCGATTAAAATATTTTTTACATTACAAGTGGTAAAAATAAAAATGTTGTACAACCGACTTCAATATAAATAAAATGAGAACATCGTCAATGTAGTCGAAGTCAATTAAATACGCATTATTAAGGATAACTCAAAAACTACTGGTCAGATCTTGATCAAAGGACAATGTCCAAAATCGCCCTGTGTAGTAAAAGCATCGGACATACACGATAATTAATTTTTTATTTTATTATGTTAGGTGCAAATACTTTTATAACACGGACTAGCTGCATGCAAAAATAAACATTAAAAAGTATTTTACTCGACTAATAACATTAATCGCCGCCATCTTCGCCAAACATCATGTGGTGTTGAAAAATGATTAGGGATGCCCAATCGATTGTAATCGACTTTTGAATTTAATGAAATACATTTTGAATTTATTTCGAATAAAGTTTCAAAAACAAGCTACAATAAAAATATAAAATTACCATTTCTTTATATTCTTTTATATTATTCCCTAAAAGTATAATTTAAAAAACCTACTATACCTAATGAATGAGGTCATACTCGATTTTGTATAGGTTAGTTAGAATAATGCTCTAAAATATTCGTAAAGATAATTATTCAGGATTTTCTAACGATAGTTTAGAAAGGATTGTATTTTACGTCTTACTAAACGATAACTTACGAGTTTTTCAACAATTAATATTAAAAAAAACCACTTATCGTTACTGCATTAATTACAAATGTGTTCTTTAAAAAGAGCAATATTGTAGACTAGATACAGACGTTATTATTAATATTCTAACAAGTATGGAAGAAGTAGAGACGTACGTGTTATTATAAGTAAAGTAGGATATTGTCATACTTGTTATAGTATTAATATTATCGTATGACAGAAGATGATTTGTGATGTGATGTGTGTTTGTAACGTATGGTTATAATAAATCTTAGGAAATATTCATAATCCGGATCGTATTTGGCGCTCCTATTTTTGATATTACTAAATTGTCACTTGTCACTTGTCAGTCTCTCATGAAAAAAATACGATCTCCAAATCAATTCAAATCGAACATACTAGAATCGAATCTCGATTAAATCAAGCATTAACAAATCTATTTTTGATCAATCGCGACATTTTCAACAATACCTAATATGGACAGAGAACATAATTATTGACGATAATTTACCGTAAATACAAATAATTGTATAGAAATATCATTAAATAAATTAACATAACATCACGGTTGTATTTCTCAGAAGGAGTAGGTAGAGGTGTGTAGTACTAAGTAATACGCCCCATGTAATAGAGAAACAAGCCAAACACCGGACACAAATCCAGACTCCGTGCTACTACTGGGAACTTCAAGTTATAAAAAAAAATTGTCATACCCTGGGATTGAACCCAGAACAGAACAGTTTTTCTTTCTGTCACAAGGAACAGATGTTCCACCCATGCAAAAGTATTTCTTGAATCGTTTGAAATATTTTGAATAAGTCCAACTCGAGAGGTTTTTGATCGATTCATTGAATCGATGGAGTATTCTAAGTCGATATCAGAACATCGGATAAGGATTCTTCAGATCTACATCGATCTGGAAAATCGATTATTTTATTATAAACAATCGATTAAGCGATTTCAAATCGACATGCCTACTTTATACTGTCATCTTTCACTCTGTCAAAATTACATTGGTTGGTCTCGTTTGCTTTTTGTAATTTTATCGGTGTTTTGGTGACTTTCGGGACTATATATTGAACATTACGACTTGGCTATTTTAACGGACTCTGATTGCTTTCAAGAACGACTTACCTTGCCGTGATTTTCGGAACTGTGTACCGCTCATACGATAACCTAGCATTCATAAACGGACTTACGCATACGCAATGGAAAGTGTATTTTGTGTAAATTGCGGCTCTGCTGGTGGCTCAATGTTGTTGAAAGATGAACAGAGAAGCAATCGTGCAATATTGCTGTGATTGCATCGTTGTACGTCGAACCATCGGTTGCTACGCCCATGTTATGACCATCATCATTTAGAAGATGAACAATATACATGAAATTAACCTGTGTTTTATTTCTATTTCATAGTCACGCGTTTGAACAGCGCCGTCCAGACGCACACGCCTGCAAATACACTAGATAGTAGTCGATAATATTCACGCTGTTTAAGCGCACCCTGTTGAAAATTCGTTAAAACCGTGGTTGATACGCTCGCTGTTCGATGGCATGTCTGATGGCTAAATCCTCTACATTTAGGTACTGGGTATCTCACCGTTCCGTATATGCTAATGACAACATCTAAATGCTAACAGCCATTATATACATACATTTTTATTTTTACATGAATACACAAACATTATCTCTCATTACGAAACCAATGCTAAGAAAGCAGGTTTATTAACTAGATTCTATGCATTTATACGTTGCACTTACATACACTTAGGCTTTAGAACAAAAATAGCATACCTAATTATCTAGATAGGTACTAAAAATAGCTAAATGTTTTAGGATATCATTTTTCAGTTTGTAAAAAATCACTTGGAGCTATGAAAAACCGTAATATTCGTGGTTCAATTATAACCTCAAAATCTGATACTTTTTTTGAAATATATCTTTTATGCAGCTAGTCCGCTATAAAAATAAGATCATATAGGAATTTACTATTGATCGACAATAAAACACACAATTTTCCGATGCTCTTGATTCCAGGGCGAACAATGTATGGGAGCAGAGCAATGTCCTTTATATGGGACCACATGAGAAGCACCAGCTTACAAATAAAAAAAAAACCATCAAAATCGGTTCACCTAGAGAAAGTTCTGAGGTAACACACAAAACAATACAGTCGAATTGAGAACCTCCTCCTTTTTTTGGGAGTCGGTTGAAAACACAAAGTGGTATACTATAACTAATAGGTATATTAAGAAAAAATAGCAAACAAGCTTTGGAAATAATTAGAAGTACTTGGAATAATCAATCTTATTACAGAGCCATCTATGCAAACAGGGCTTTAGTTTTTGAGTTATAAGAAACTTACCATATTAACCGGATGACCATATTACACTCACGTACAATATACTACAGCCTACTACGGTATAATCTAACTAAAGGAAAGGTGAAAGAATTTCAATAGCATCTTTACCCTTACCTTCTGCCTCATTATCGCTTTAATTTAGTTTCTTTTGAAATCTTAAGAGCGTGTTCAACTTAAAAATGCTCACCAGAAAAAAAGAGATAGGTCGTGAAATACAACACAAACTAAATGTGAAACCTGAATAAACATGGCCAGGCTGGCCCTCATGCGAACTAGCTCGTGCAGTTCGTGACTCTACATTTGTTTTATGGATTATAACAAAAGAGTACGACACTGAGCTATATAGAAAAGCCACAAACGTACGTTATACATTGTGACATTCAAATAATTTAACTATATCTTATTTTAAGTGCAATATTTAGATATTTTTTATAGAATAAGGTCACACATTCAACCTGATGGTAAGTGGATACCGTGGCCCATAGATATCTACATCTATCCTCAGTAAATTATCAAAAATCAGATGCGTTTCCAACCCTAAGATGGAATACCTCGTTTCTAATAAAAAGGGTCTCCGGTTTTGTACAATCACCATTACACAGCAGCATTAAATAGCTATTTTACGCTGGTATTCTGTGAGAGCGTAGTCCAAGCCGACCCATTCGTGCTACAACTATAATATTATGTTAATTTATAACTGAAAGTCATTTTTACACATTTCAAAAAGGAAGGAATCTCGTAGATTCTAAACGATACTGTATTTATCACAGACTATCTCACTAGACTGAATAGTTCAATACGCGAAACTTCAAATTCAAAAATAATAAATAGGATTCATCGCTAGGGACATCACTAGCAATATAAATGGCAACCGATCAGCTGTCGAAAGCCACGCGCACTCAACGTGAGGGGGAACTTACACCCCACAGACTGTGGCACTGTCGATTGAATAAGCTACGAAGATAGGTGTGTATAAAAATGTAGAAATAACTAAAAGGGATAAACTCCATGTCGCTATCTAAAGTTAAGAATTTTTTTAATGCGCAATATTTAAAAAAAATGTCGAGGTAAATGTTCCACCCGAAAAAGCAATTAGTAAATTTGTTGACACTAATTTTATTACAGATCATCTTCACATTTCTTATATTCGTGTATTGTATTTTAACGATGAGTGGACACTTATTTATTTATGGTTACAAAAATGGCGGATTTAATGCCTTACGGGATTCGCTACAAGTCAAAATGTGACATGGAAAAGTAAATGTTTTTACATAAACATTTACTTCATACATGTATGAATTATTAACAAGTGTTAAAATTAAAATTTTTGTACAACCAATTTCAATATAAATTATTAAGGATAACTCAAAAACTACTGATCAGACCTTGATCAAATTTATATGTGACGACATGAGAACCACCAGCTGTCAAATAAAAAAAGAATCATGGAAAGCGGTTCACCCAGAAAAAAAAAATGAGGTAACACGCATTAAAAACATACAGTCGAATTGAGTACCTCCTTTTTGAAGTCGGTAGAAAAGTCAAGAGAATATTGGCAAATCACGGAAATACGCAAGTACTACTATGGTATTTCACCGTCATCTTTTCAAGTAGAAGGCATGTAAGAAAATATAAAAAAAAACCTTATTTTAGGTAATGACAAATATGTGACAAAGTAATATAATTCTGCAGGATGGCTCTACGTGGTAGAGCTGCACTGCAGCTATATTAGTAGTATAGTTGTAGCACCAATGGCTCGGCTCGACCGGGGAAGGACCACGCTCTCACAGAATACCAGTGCTGAAAAGCAGCTTAATGCTGCTGTGTTTCGTATGATGAGTGTAGAGAACCGGAAACCCTTTTTACTGGAAACGATGCATTCCATCTTAGTCCTCACGGTAGACAACCCATCTCCATTTTAATTCGTAAACGAGGATAGATATAGATGTCTATGGCTCACAGTAACCACTTACCATTGGGTGTACTGTGTGCTCGTTTAGCACCTATATCTAATTAAAAAAAGTTCTGATTTTGTTTTGATGACATAAAAATAAAATTATTTTCTTTTTGATTTTAAAAACAACAAACAATCTTTCGTAATTATTTCGACTGCATCAAAACCAACAGAGATTTATCATAAACAAAAACAAGACTCTACATAAGAATAAAAGCCAGCGGCGTTTGAAGTATCATTGTCCCTTTTACCGCATTGGTACATTAGATAATGATCTCATCACAGAGTAAACCACACATTTGCTGACACAATAAATTATGTAGCGACTGAAAGAACAGCCGAAAATGATTACCAAGAATCGCTCCGACATTTCATATCGGGAGAAATGTCCCACGGGATAGAGGCGGCTGCCAGAACATCGCCGAAGCAAATAAATTCCGACATTTGACGACTTTAATTTCTGAGAATACAAAGGTAAACGACACGCGGCCTGAATAAAATTAGACTGGAAACACGCTAAACAGAAAATCTATTTAAATTTATCAGTTTAAGTGTAAAGAAACGTATTTTTATTTTATGAATAAATGTCTGTTAATAAACAACATGGCCTTAATAGCTTTCACTTTTCAATAGAAGTAAGAGTGCAAGCGAGCACACAGTCCACCTGATGGTAAGTGGTTGCTGTGACCCATAGACGTCTTCATTTATCTTCGATTAAGAATCATAATGCAAATGCTCTGGTTCTCTACACTCACCATAGGAAACACAGCATTAAGCTGCTATTTTGCGGTGCTATTCTGTTAAAGAGTGGTCCTACCTCGATCGAGCCGACCAATTCGTGTTACAACTACATTATATCTGCAGCGTGGCTCTACCACGTAGAATTTATATATATAGTTGTATGGTGTGACCCATAAACACCTACATATTATATAATAAATTATGAATAAAAATATTATTATTATTTTCTTTAAACGTTTCCCCTACACTATGATTTTCTCCTGTATCGTGGCGGCATTGCAGAAAGACAAACATTCAGACACGTAACAATTTGTTGTAGGTAGGTCAGACAAATACTTGTTCCGTGCGGGATTTTAACCCCCGTCCCTCAGCGCTGCAACCCAAAGCTAAGCGACTACTCCACGGAACCGTCAATCAGAAAACATATCGTCGTCATGTTTGAGGACTGAGAAGGACTGTCTCTTTACCATTAAAAAGGTTCTCCGGTTCTCTACACTCACCATACGAAAAACAGCAGCATTACCATCTTTAACAGCAGCATTAAGCTGCTTTTTTACGCTCGTATTCTGTGCGAATTTGGTTCTTTCCCGGTCGAGTAGACCTAATTTGCATTAAGCCATGCTGTGTTGTAGTATGGCGGCTCTATCAATGCTAAATATATTTACTATAAACAATGGCGTAGCATTGAATTGTCTGTGCGAGCGTGCTCCTTCCCCGGTCGAGCAGACCCATTAGTGCTGCAGACATAGTACGTAGCAGCGTGGCTCTACCACGTATGTCTATGTCCGTACCTATGTATTTATCAGACATCTAGTAGCAGTTATCATATACAGGAAATTTTGCATTAAACGTAATTATATCTATATTTGGTATAAAATATCACCAGGTCTGTTATCAACTTTTTTCTTAACCCCTCGCCAAAATAAATGTAAAGAATTAACAAAACTAAAAAAATACAAGTAGTATAGAGAATGAAATTTAAATTTACAAGATTGTAACATTAAATCAAAAGCGGCAGTCGGCTACGGTGATAAATCCATAGCCAACGAGCAACAATGCACTCAAAACAAACAAGACGCTTGTTTCTACGTTTCTACAATCCAAATGGATTAATTCATTTGCGTCGGCTAATACTTGTTTTAAATTCGGAGCAACGATTGTTTAAAACCAGTCCCGAGGTGTTTCGCAACGCTAATTTATTTTATCGCGCAATAATCTAACCACCAAATATGTGCGATGACTTGACTCGGGCCAATAAAGAAAAGTAAATTATAATGAAAGTCACAGGACTTATCTGAGTGCGCGCGATAACGCTGTAATCGCCGTAGAATTGGTGAGAAACGCTCGACAAGGTCGGGATGTTAATGACGTAACCACGGCAACAATAGCTGTGAGAACACTAAATAATAACAAGTTTATTGCGATGACGCGATACTGCACAGTAACAAGCCTCGGTCTTCAAACATCATTACTAAAACTTTAAAAACTGCGAACCTTTCTTGGATTGTTTTTCGCGTTCCTTTTCCTTCTCCCGAGCCTTCTTCTCCTTTTTCTCCCTCTCCTGTTTCTCTTTCTCAAGCCTTTTCATCTCCTTCTTCAATTCCTTCTCACTCTTCTTCGCCTTTGTGTCGTCGATCTTTTCGGACAGTATGAAAGTTCCAGTCTGGAGCTTCGTGTCCGTTTCGTCCTTGGGTCTCATCTCGAAATCGGCACTAAACACTTAACGCAACAGGATCCCTCCTTAATGCACTCTGGGTGTATCGCGGGGACGCGAGAAATGGATTCGCCACGGATCGGCTGCAAGCCGTGGGTTTATCGATCACTTGTACAAGCCGCTATCGGAGCGATTTCGAAGTACCGGTAGAATCACTTACACTTGCGATGCGCGTGCGTGTATCCGCGGCGGACGCTCGGGCAACACTGACAGAGCGGCGCGCGCGCCACGCGGCGGCCCCGCACTATAAATAAGCTTCACTTCCTATACTGTATGGAATCGGAGGACGATTTATGGCCGTTGAACTCATGAGAGCTTTTCGCGGTTGGTGACTAACACAGCTCTGACCACTTCGGAGGTGTAAGCGACGCTTTCGGTGCCAAGGTCGTGGCGATCACAGTTTTATTGGCGAATGTGACATCAAGGTCAGTGTCGCAATGATGCGGAAACAGAAATAATTCATTTATCTCAAATGTAATCTGTGGCAACAGGCAAAATTGTTTTTTTATGACTTTAAAATTCAAAATAATTATTTCCATGATGAAATAATATACACGGTAAAAAAATTAAACGGTCACAAAAATAAATCAACGATATCAACGCTAACCACATAAACGAGTAACGAACAGACGGTATCAAATATACAACGTGAAACTTGTCCTCAAACCGCAATTAAAAAAACCAGACAGTCCAGAGATTACGAGAAGTTAATTCAGATAAAAATTTCGGAGACAGCTCGACGAGATTTCAAAACGAGGTGTCGGTAAGACAGGTTTTTTTTTACAAGATTTAAAAATGAAACAAAGACAAAAGTGCACAAAAACCTTGCTTTCCCAGGACCGGTGAAGCAGCGCTCGCTGGATAAGTGCGGGCACCGACACACGCGCGTCCGCGGATAACACACTCTTATAGAAATAGAGTGACTGGCGAGCACACAGCCGATCTTAAGTGGATGCTGTGGCCCATAGAAATCTACATCTTCCTCGATTACGAATCAAAGTGCGTTGTAACCCCTGAGGATTAAAGTGAATTTTTTTATAGGATCGGGTGACAAACGAGCACACAGTCCACCTGATGGTAAGTGGTTACTGTGACCCATAGACATCTACATCTATCCTCAATAAAGACTCAAGATGCAGATGCGTTGTCACCCGTGAGGACTAAGATGGAATGCCTCTTTACCAATAAAAAGGGTCACCGGTTCTCTACACTCACCATACGAAACACAGCAGCGTTAAGCTGCTATTTTACGCTGGTTTTCTGTGAGAGCGTGGTCCTTCCCCGGTCGAGCCGACCCATTCGTACTACAACTATACCAGAAATATAACTGCAGCATGGCTCTAAAAATGCGTTATCAACGCATCTGCATTTTAATTCGCAAACGAAGATAGATAAAGATGTCTATGGGCCACAGCAACCACTTACCATCAGGTGTGTGCTCGTTTGTCACCCTAATTCTATAAAAAACCTAATCATTAACGAGAAAGAGAAATGAAATATTTAGGCCGAATAGCAGCTACGTGCAAAATTTAATTGCTCTATCCACTTTTTTTTATATAATAAGGGTGACAAACGAGCACACAGTCCACCTGATGGTAAGTGGTTGCTGTGGCCCATAGACATCTATATTTATCCTCGATTACGAATCAAAATGCAGATGCGTTGTCACCCGTGAGGACTAAGATGGAATGCCTCGTTTCCAGTAAAAAGGGTCTCCGGTTCTCTACACTCACCATACGAAACACAGCAATAAAGCTGCTATTTTACGCTGGTATTCTGTGAGAGCGTGGTCCTTCCCCGATCGAGCCGACCCATTCGTGTTACAACTATACCAAAAATATAGCTGCAGCATGGCTCTACCACGTAAAAGCCACTTATTATAATAAATAAAACTCAATAGCTCTCTTATATTTCCACCCAAACTAAAATAATACTTATGAATTTCAAAACACTAGGTTATCACAGAGAATAGAAGGTAAAAAATTAAGTTAATGTTATATTAAAAAGGTGAAAATAAAAATAGCGGCATTTAAGTAATCGTGCAATGTCACGAGAACCAAACGTGTGTGCCAAATTTTAGCTCGATAGCATCAGTAGAAGTGGGTGAATATTAATTGCATAATTCCAGGACATCCGAGTACATGCAAATGAAGTTTAAACGCTTTTAAAAACAACGTACTGCAACGAAAGCGCGGCTGTCGTCCATTGCACATATAATTATCAAATGCGGAAGTCATACTCCTCGGTGGGTCGTCATTAACCACGCTCAGGGCCTATTTAGGCTCGAAAGGAACTTCCTGTCCTAAGCGTGGACCAAAGCAGGTGAAGGTAGACATATCGACTGGATAAATTGCTTGCACTAACAAACTTTCTCCCGGCGGCAAGGCAACAAGGAACGCGTTCTTAATAAGCAACGGATGCGGTTGTGATCTTTTTAATATTATTCGTTTTAATTAAGATAAATTATGATTACATATTTGCATAAATGGTGCATAAAAAATAATAGCAGTTATATTATGCTAATATACTTAACTATCACAGTAATGATATTAAATCATTATCATTACAACCTTTTCCAAGTCCACTGCTGAATATAGGCCTCCCCCAAGGAATGCCATAAGACACGTTCCCGAGCCACCTGCATGCATCGACTTGCTGCATCTCTTACCAGGTTGTCACGTCATCCTATCCCATCTAGCAGTGACACCCACTAGATGGAGTCACTCCATGTAGTGATTTATATTAAAGCTTACATATAATAGTTACATTTTTTTTTTGTAAAATTAAAGTGACAAACGAAATTACAGACCACCTGACGGTAAGTGGCCACTGCAGTCCACCGCAGAACACAGAGCAGAAAAGAAGTTGATTCGATATAAAAACACAGTCTTTTATTTTACCATATCAACAATTTGGTCGTATCGGACTTTAGAGAACGCTTTGTACCGCCAGACCGCGGCATGTTACAAAAGCTCGCAGCAAAATAGACGGTCGTAAGGAGCGAGAGTGGTGCGGCCTTTTACTTACGTAAGCACTTTCACACGCCGACCAAAGTTTGCTCCAAGCTATGACGAACGAAATTGCATTGCTCACCGTAAAGGGCCTCTTACAAAATGGCAATTATGTAATTATTTATAGGTGTGTATGACAGCGTATTCTCAGGCATTGAAGTAAAATTCGATTCATGCAAAATTTATTCCCAATGTTTAACATCCGACGCAAACAGAGGGGTGTTTATTATGTTTATCGTGTGTATCTGTGTGTCTGTCTGTGACAACGTAGCTTCTAAATGGATATTCCGATTTAGATTGTTTTTTTTTTGTTTGAAAGGTGACTTGATCGAGTGTTCTTAGGTATGATTGAAGAAAATCATTTCAGCCGTTCGAAGATCATCAGCTCTTTTTAATTTTTAATATAATATTATTAAAGTAAGTGTTAATGTACAAATCAGGTAGTTGTGACTCACGTCAATTGAAATACTTTTTAAGAGTTTTCAAAACCAGTGGTAGAGCCATGCGGCAGCTTTTGCTGTCGCACGGATGGGCCGGCTCGAACCGGGGTGGTACCACGACCTCACAGAAAACCAGCGTGAAGTAGAGGTTTACCTCTGCGTTTCGCTTGGTGAGTGCAGGTGGCCGGAGGCCCTTTTTACTGGAAATGAGGCATTCCATCTTAGTCCTCACGGGTGACAACGCATCTACATTTTGATTTGTAATAGAGGATAGATATAGATGTCTATGGGCCGCAGCAACCACTTACCATCAGGTGGACTGTGTGCTCGTTTGTCACCCTTATCCTATAAAAAAAAAACTTTTTTCGGAAATTATATGGGAACAAGACGAGATAAAAAAAAAACTAAATACATTTTGCAGATTTTATCTCGTCTAATTTTTACTTTTTTAATTGTCAACGTTTCTGGCGCTTTAGATGCCAAGAAGGTGATAGGTAGCATTAGGACACCTTCTTTATTGAAACTAGGATGGATTTTTTTAATTTCAATAGCCTTGCGAATCATCATTGGTGGGAATCGGTGTTCGGAGTCATCCACGTTTAGTTATGCAATATAAAAAATAATATTTACTCATTTTACATGAAGCTTCTCTTCTTTCTTTCTTTCTTTCTATTTCGTCTTCCTGTTTTGTTTTTGAACTGTCGTAAAGGATTAGATATGAAAGTTTCACCAGTTTGAAAGGACAGGACCAGTTTGAAACACTTCAATTTATCAAAACGTTAAATTTATTCAGTCAGTTATTAGCTTGAAGCAGACTGAAAAGTTCCCAGGTTCTCATATTATTCCTTTTCACAGTTTTCCATATCTCATATATACACATCTACACGGTATATATATTGCAATAAAATGTCTAATTATTACAATCAACCCAAGTTGAATCAAAAATATACTCCGAGTATAAAATTCACTCCCTCTAGTTCAACTCAATTTTTACCGCCAACACATTTTATTTTTTCTTTTATTTAAATTTGGAATCTATCTGGAATAACGAAGAATTTGAAACGTTTTAAGGTGGCCAGTACTGTTTTAGTTGATCAATGTTATTAAAATATCCCTATAGGTGTTGATGTGACTATTTTACCATGTGGAAGTGTCGCATACCTGTCAATTTAGTTGATCTATCGGAATCGAATAAAACTATTTTTACATATTTTATTCCATGACCATGGGTGCTGCAAAGCACTCGAAACGTCATTCAATGTGTAATAAAATGGTGGTACAGTACAAAACAGTGGTAAATAAAATAATGACTTTCAATAAGTATTATGTAATAATCCATATTGAATAAAAATCATTCTATTCTATTCTATTCTAATGTTCGCGTAATCTAAATCGCGTTAATCGACTTTAAAAAAGGAGAAGGTACTCAATTCGACTATATTTTTTTTTGTTCGTTACCTCGGAACTTTTTTCTACTTGAACCGATTTTGATGGTTCTTGTTCTATTTGAAACCTGGTACTTCTCATGTGGTCCAATATATAATATAATTTGATCAAGATCTGAACCAGCAGTTTTTGAGTTATCCTTAATAATGCGTATTTAATTGACCTCGACTACATTAATGAGAACATTCTGAATTTATTTATATTGAAGTCGGTTGTACATTTTTTTTATTTTTAAACTTGTAAACGACTCTCTACGACAATAGGCTACCTATGGGATAGGCATAGAGCCTAGCCTATGGCATGTGTATCTAAAGCGCAAGTGACAAATACGCAAGTGAATGTGCGGACGCCGCGACGCACTATATACGGAATACGGACCTTCCGGGATCGCCGACCGACATCCCGGAACCGTGACGTTACCGAACGTGCACACCGGCCGACTGACGAAATTAATGGATAGGATACCGAATACAAATCAAAATAAACGTTAAAGCCTATCCATGTTTCGGGAAAAACCAATCGTCCCAAAAGGAATAAATTTAAATAAAACTAATTTTACGTTCCCGACGTTTCGAGCACTTTACAGCACCCATGGTCACGGGGGGACTGAGGTGTATGACGTCCCAATGTCATAGTTAACCACGGCTACCTCCAGATTAAAAATTATTAATTTTTGTTATTGTTCCTTTTTTTTGTTAATTTATGTAAAAACCCGTGACCATGGGTGCTGTAAAGTGCTCGAAACTTCGGGAATATAAAATAAGTTAATATACGCGATAAAATCCGTGAAACTAGTTTTATTTAAATGCGTAGTATTCGCGTAAATATAAGAAATCATTGAGGAATAAATTGTTAATATAATATATCCATCCATTCAGTACTGCCTATAGTAGTAGTTCATTGCTGAATATAGGCCTCCGTGATAGATTTTTTTTTCTATTCTAAGCCAGCGCTTAACTACTATCCCCCCGATGGTAAGTGGTGATGCTGCCACAGATGGTGAAGCGCACTGACTTAACAAAATTCTATTTACTCTAGCCTTGAAGACAAATTGTAATCAGATGCAAAGACAGACTAATAAGACAGATGTTGGCAACTTATTTCACTTCTTTGATTTACGCATGACAAACGATGAAGGAAACCGTTCGGTTCGAATGCGTGGTGAATGGTGAGTTGACAACAAAAGGGTAGTGACTACTAGATTGCCTCAAGGGTAGGATTTTATCATAGTTGCTAAGCTTGAACGGGTCGGCAACTGCAGTTTTGTTATTTTGAGTAATTATCAGAAAGACACTGCCGCCCATCAGAGAAGTCAAGAGTACTTGTCATAACATTATAGTGAAAAACAAACAGATCCATGAAGTTTTATATGTGGTAGAGCCACACTGTAGCTACATATATAATAGGTGCAGCAAGAATGGGTCGGCACGACCGGGGAAGGACCACGCTCTCACAGAAACAGAATACTAGCGTAATATTGTAGCGTAATGTTGCTGTGTTTCGTATGATGAGTGTAGTGAACCGTAGACCCTTCTTACTGGAAACGTGGCATTCTATTTTAGTCCTCACGGGTGACAACGCATCTGCTTTTTGATACTTAATCTAGGATAAATGTAGATGTCTATGGGCTACAGCATCCACTTACCATCAGGTGGACTGTGTGCTCGATTGTCACCCTCATTCTATAAAAAAAAAATATTTTAAGTGATGGTAAGTAGCTGAGCCTATGACTACATACTATAACAACTAACTTCAAACGAAGAAGGCTACAGGTGTAATGAAATAAAAGAAATGCAGAAATGAAATGAAAACTTTATTTTTCTACTCCAAACTATAAATACTTGTATCGTACGGGATTCGAATATGAGGCCCATTAGCACGACAACCAAACGCTTAGGCACTGCGCTAGGAACCATGAAGTCTCTGCTAGTGGTATCCACCTAACATATACACTTGTTTAAACTTGTTTCCCGTTATTCATTTTCTACAATAAATGTAACCAGACCTTCAACTACGTTTGTTAACATACACGAAATCTCTAATAAACATCTTAATTTTAAAAATTATAAATTTATGATGATGTAAATTTGGTTTTCGTGAATTTGCCATAAAATTTTGGTAACGATCTTTTGAATGCAAAGTCAATCACCTATCATAAGACTTCAAGATAAAATCGCTCCGCATAGATCGGACCAAAAATTAATATTTAAAAGCAGAAAGAATCCGCGGGTTCCTATGACATCAGACGTTAAGAACCTCAGTCCCTCCGTGATCATTGGTACTGTTATGCACTCCAAACTTCCAAAATTAAAATGAAGTTAAAATGAAACGCCATAACATCTGTGAAATTAGTTTTGTTCGACTGGCTCTACTTATCTACTATAACAAACATCTGTGCACATCTACTCTTATTTTACTTATAACATTCAATGTAATGTAATGTGTAATTGTGTCAAGATTGTGCCAAATGGAAGTCCACAGTCTTCGGTAGTCCGCCCACCCCTCTGGGTGCCAAGCATGAGTGTTTATGTTTTACATTTATGTATATAGATATTGTTTTTTTTTATAGGATAGGGTGACAAACGAGCACACAGTCCACCTGATGGTAAGTGGTTACTGTGACCCATAGACATCTACATCTATCCTCAATAAAGACTCAAGATGCAGATGCGTTGTCACCCGTGAGGACTAAGATGGAATGTCTCTTTGCCAGTAAAAAGGGTCTCCGGTTCTCTACACTCACCCTAAGAAATACAGCAGCGTATCTATAATCTATATAAAATGATTTGTATCGCCCACTACCATAACTCTTGGGCCTTTACCTTCTATACTACTAATGTTTTTTTAAAATAGACGATAGACGAATAGACGATACTCTCCTCTACTACAAACAACACAAACATCGTATTATGTATTATGAAACATATAAAACGTAAGGAATCCGATCGCGTACAATAGACGGCAGTGTACCGCAGATTCATCGCTATCCAATCAGCCGCCGATAGCGCGACCAATCGTTTCGTTCTGTACTGTTCGGATCGTGAAATATTACGCTATTTGACAATTATACGGCGGATGCTTCGACTTATAAACAGGAAAAAGTTTTTTATAGAATTTTATTAGTTTTTTTTTTTTATAGAATTACATACATTATATCAAAAGCGATTGGTAGCGCCACGCTGCATCTATATTTTATGGCTGTAGCACAAATGAGTCGGCACGATCGAGGAAATACCACGCTCTCACGATGGCGCCTACGCTTAACAATCTTCGGCTGCATCACCACTTACAATCAGACGGGATATTAGTCGGGCTTATAATAGTAAAAAAAAAATGTATATGGTGAGTGTAGAGAACCGAATACCCTTTTTACGTAGGTCACTCAATAAGTTTTGACATATACAAAAAGTATTCTAGATACTATTAATATTTATTTTACATCTTTTCAAAATATACAAAGTTCCATTCGCCTAAACCATATCTGAAAACACTTTTGCCAGTCTTGATCTGACAGGTCGGAAATCGTTTCTTCGTAGGCAGCCACGGCTTCTTCAGCGCTTTAAAAAAACTTGCCGTTTATTTTTTCTTTCACTCCTGGGAACAAAAAGATCACAAGGAGCTAAGTCAGGGCTGTAGGGTGGGTGATTTAAGAGTTTCAACACCAGTTTCCTCAATAAATGCTTTTATTCTAAGGGAGGTATGTGAAGAGGCGTTATCGTGATGTAGCATGATTCCCGGAAACTTCTCTCCCGCACAGCTTGAAAAGCTTTGGGTAATGAATTATAGTATACCATTCAGAGTTGACTGACCTACAATTTTCCAGCATTGACGTCGACAAATGTCCGCTCCGCAAAAAAACTAGCCACCATTTTTGCCGACGTTGCGAGGTCTTTGCAATTTTGTCGGTAACTGTACTTCTTACTTACTGCTGTTTGCGGGACCCCGGTTCTTTGGTCATCTTTAAGTTTAATTTTACCCCTTTTGAATTCAGCAAACCACCTAAAAATTGTTGCGCGTGATGGAGCTGAGTCCCCTAATACTGATTGTAACCGTTGTAAACTTAATTGTTCGGTTAAAGCGATTAAACCAAATTTAAAATTATAATATATCATAGCGCGCAAATGTTCACGGTTAAGATACATCGTTTTGAATGAAAAGCGCGGGAAGCGTTGCAGGAAAATTAATAGAACTTTGTTTTTTTTTTTAATATTCAGCAATTGGCAACATATAACACGGGTGCGTACCATTTTTAAATTTCGAGCATCTCAAAACATATTGAGTGACCTACGTACTAGAAACGATGCACTCCATCTTAGTTCTCAAGAGTGACAATGCATCTTTTTTACATAGAATAAGGATGACAAACGAACACACTGTCCCGATGGTAAGTAGATGTTGTGGCCATAGATATCTACATCTATCCTGAACGTACCCTAAGATGTTATTTTAGGTTAGTATTCTTCGAGAGCGTGGTGCTTCCAAGATCAAGCCGACGCATTCATACTGCAACCGTAATAACACTGCATCGTGGCTCTATCATGTATAAGTATTATATATTATATATATATATATATATATATATATATATATATATATATATATATATATATATATATATATATATACAATATAGATATAGAGTCGTGTTGCCTTTCAAAATTTTAAATGTTAGCCAAGAAGAAAGAAGCTATAGGAACTGGACGTATTTACAAACATGATGCTGCGATGGCTTAAAAAAGTGACTAAAAACTTTAACATAGCACAGTCGCACTACAGCTGTATTATGTGTAGCACGAATGAATCAGCTCAACTGGGGAAAAGGCCACGCTCTCAGAGAACTGTTGCATAATGCCGCTGTGATTATTGGACACAAAAAGTCGTCAGGGAAAAAATTACATTTGAAGTTAACTTCAACATAGCCGCCTGTTTTAAGGAGAAACATATGTATGTCTTAGAGGATCCAAATGCTCTCCTGGTAAGTAGCCGTATAGTGGCGGTGTAAAAATAACCAGTACGTCCCGTGGGTGTCGTAAGAGGCGACAGATGGGCAGCAGCATCTTCCTGATAACCCGCCCATGCGTGGCAACTATAGAAATTCTCCCTATGAGGCAATCTATGGGGGAGGCCTATGTTCAGCAGTGGACTTTAATAGGCTGTAATGGTTTGATAAATAAATGGTAGATGGTAAATAACAATAATAATTACTTTGTAAAACATCTACAAGATAGACTTGGAGTTTCATTACAAAACATGACAGGTTTAGTCGCCTCAATCTTCCCCGTCATTTGCAAATCACTGGCGGGCGATCCCGCGCTGCGTCTCGCGAGCGTGACGTCACGACGGCCTGATGGCTACCAGGTCATCGAGGCTATCTCATGTTTTCAAACGCATCTTAGTTTGAAAATCAATTGATAAACAAAACGAGTTAATTGATAGATACATTTATTTAATAGCTTTAAGACCATTTATTTTGTCAATTACCTATTCGATGACACAAAAAATTCCAAGTTATTCAGATAAAACATGCTCTGTTTGTCAAGTTACATTACAAACGGTTCAGTCATTCTGGAGAATAGTCAGATACAAACAAAGCTAAAAAGAGATTTTTTTAAATCGTTTTTTATTTCATATTTTGAGCTATGTTCAAATTTTAAGTCTAGCTAATAGGGCAGTCGTTCGGAAATTTGAGTTGTAAGATTCCACCCGGAACAAAGAACAGACAGACAGACAAACAAGAAAGTGACTTAATAAAACGTGGTAAAATAGTTATTCATGTCTCAATAACATGCATATAACCCCCTCAGCTCATTACAAGGCAGTTATTTCAATATTACAGACAGACACTTCAATTTTATTTATATGTATAGATAGAATAACATTAGGTCGCCTTGAATTCTACAAATATATATTTGAGTCCTCCTTAGCATCACGACTTAAAAGTCACGAGGTTCTCAAATCGACTGTATGTTTTTGTGTTTGTATGTTACTCGATATATTTGTCAATTGTAATGCGATTTCTTTTAATAAGGTACTTCAGGGGTTATCTGTGTCAAAGACTGCGAAAACTGCATCAAAATTAATTAAATTTTATTACACATAAATGCAGATAAAAAGTAGGTTTTTTGTACTATTTATGCCCGATTCGTGTCAAGAAACGTTTTGTTCTACGTAACGATCTGTTTCGTTTCATACGAGTTTAATTTAAAAACAGTTCTTTGGTCGCCGTATATTGTTCTAAGTGGTCCTAAACGTGATTCTTGATCATGAGGTCCCGGGTTCGAATCATGGGTATAAACTCTCAGGAGCGGTCCGGAGTCAGGAAATTCGCGGTGTTTCACCCCCGTGCCCCGGAAAGAACGTAAACCCGTTGATCGTGCGCCTGATCTCTCTTCGGTCGTGTGGGATTACCGTCCCATCGGACTATGAGAGTGAGGGAATAGAGAGTGCACCTGTGCTTGCGCATACACTCGGGCACTATAATCCTGTCCCGCGCTGATGGATAGTATCCGTTGAGACTGGCCGTCGTGACCGAAATTCGATCTGGAGGACATCATTCGATATTTCAATGTTTAATCGTTTAATAAAATATTCACGGTAAAGCCGAAATGTATTGGAGAGCTGTTTTTGTAAGGCATACTTACAAATGCCTTGAATAGCTATTTTATACGAGATGAACTATGAACATAATCAACTTAATACCCGTAGCAGACAACGCCGACCAATAAAGGTCGATTGCTTAATCTAATTACAGCTTATCGATGAGTGTTCGTTATAATTAATTTAAATTGATGATTATAGACACTTACTGTAACTGATTGCATATTTTGCAAATAATTAATAGAGTACTATACAGAAATCCATTAAATAAAAATAAAAAAAAAACATGCGTGAGTGTCGTGGAACACTCGGTTGGAACAAAGTTCCTTATTATTGATAAACGTATTATATTACTAATTAACAAATACAAATAAATGTAAGTATTACATACTAGCGTCTATTAAAATGAAGCGTCATCTATACAAATAAATAAAATCGAAGTGTCTGTTTGTAATGTCAAAATTACAGCTTTTTTTACTAAATGCATATGAAAGTATATACGGTACTAATAACAAAAATACAATTTTTAAAGTTTTTGTCTGCTTGTCTGCCTGTCTGTTTATTCCGGCTAATCTCCGAAACGGCTGGACCGATTTTGACGGGATTTTCACTGGCAGATAGATGATGTCACAAGGAGTAACTTAGGCTACTTTTATTTCAGAAAAAGAATTAGTTTTCCGCGCAAAAAAATTAAAGCCCCAAAAAACACGCGGGTGAAGTCGCGGGGAACAGCTAGTTTAAAATAAAATACACTATGACACAAGGGGTAGTGATGAAAGAATCTTACACTTTTTGTCGCCTAGTTCCCATCCACCAAACCCGTACCGTCCGATAAGGAACTTCGTTCCAAAAATTTCTTTAATATTTTACAACTTGTTTTCATTTTTTTTAACAAGCCAGTGCTTGACTACAGTCCCACCTGGTGGTAAGTGGTGATGAAGCCCTAGATGGTAAATCGCATTTTCTTAGCGCATCACAATAGTCTATTCACGCTTGCCTTCAAGATGGGATTGTAATCGGATCAAAAGAAGGCTTCGCCTAGAGAATTTATTGATCTACTGTCGTTTAGTTATGGGATCAAATAAATATCTGTAAAGTATTCGGTTGAAATATGGCCTAGATCCCTCTTGGCATTGCTCTGTATCCGTTTGTAAAGCTTCATTACAGTTTCAGTTATTTAAAATTAGCCCGGACAGACACACAAACTGACCGACATACACACAAAAAATTTAATCATTAGGATTTTTTTTTTCTGAAAAGGAATTGTGTATCAAGTTTACAAGTATCAAGTAAACTAAAAATGCTTTTGTTAGATGTTGTTCACTATGTTGTTCACGACAGTAGGCGAATAACGGATTCGAACCCACGACCCTTAGAGTTCGCGGTCCGTCCCTTAGGTTACTGACGCTTCTAATATATTATTATTGATATTATTGATTAAATAATACAAATAAATGAATTACTAGCGTCTATTAAAATGAAGCGTCATTTAAAATATAATTATATTTCTTTCATAGCAAGATAATAATAAAAACGGCCAAATGCGAGTCGGACTCGCCCATGAAGGGTTCCGTAGCAGCAAGTAACATAATAAAAAAGTTCTTGTAGTTCGTTGTAACTTCGATCGATGTTTTAATAATAATGTATTTTATTTTTATATTTGAATTGATTGAATGAGAGGTAAATTACTGTTTACGATTTATGACGTATTAAAAAACCTACTTACTAGATCTCGTTGAAACCAATTTTCGATGGAAGTTTACATGATAATGTACATAATATACATTTTTTTAGTTTTATCATTCTCTTATTTTAGAAACTACAAGGGGAGGGGGGGACACAGTTTACCACTTTAGAAGTGTATCTCGCGCAAACTATTCAGTTTAGAAACAAATTATATTAGAAACCTCAATATCATTTTTGAAGAGCTATTCATAGATACTATACACGTATGGTTTTGATGAAAAAAATTTTTGAGTTTCAGTTCTAAGTATGGGGAACCCCCAAAAATTATGTTTTTTTTTCTATTTTTGTGTGAAAATCTTAATGCGGTTCACATAATACATCTACATACCAAGTTTCAACAGCATAGTTCTTATAGTTTCGGAAAAAAGTATCTGTGACATACGGACGGACAGACGGACAGACAGACATGACGAATCCATAAGGTTTCCGTTTTTAGCCATTTGGCTACGAAACCCTAAAAAGGGCGAGGGAGATGGATATTATTCCATCTCGCTTCCATATAACCGCCAAGGCTTGTGACGGAAAAATCTTACACTTTTCTCGCCTAGCCCCCAAACACCAAATCCGTGCCGTCCGATAAGATACTTCTTTCAAAAAATATTATGCAGCTATTGAAAGGTTGGTTAGTCTCAAACGGAGAGACTCCCACGTGCCAATATAGAGAGGCGAGTGATTTTTGTATCGTACACTTTCATAGTTTCTATTCTAGCTAGCGTTCCGTTTGACAGAGCAAAGGCATTTCCATTTAGATCAAATGTCATCGGCGCAGTGGAGTGGACACGTCGCGACAACTGCTCGGCTCGATCAGCTCGCATCCGGGTATACAATTTCATGCGGAACGATTAGATATGGATTGCGAAGGCATCACAAGTTTCTATACGCAGCGGAATCAATGGATTTTCCTCCCGTTACAAACGTTATAACTAGTGCGCAGGGGAATTCCCGGAGTATCCCGGTTCTTTTGGTGATTCAAATAAATTAAATGTATCATATTAAAGGATTCACAGCAAGGGTAACAAAACTCTTAATTTTTTTTCTATACGATAGGGTGACAAACGAGCACACAGTCCATCTGATGGTAGGTGGTTGCTGTGACCCATAGACATCTACATTTATCCTCAATAAAGAATCAAAATGCAGATGCGTCGTAACCCCTTAAGACTAAGATGGAGTGCCTCTTTTTCAGTAAAAAGGATCTCCGGTTCTCCACAGTGTCAAGCTGCCATTTTACGCTAGTATTCTGTGAGAGCATGGTCCTTCCTTGGTCGAGTCGACCCATTCGAGCTACATCTATACTACTAATATAGCTGCAGCATGGCTCTACCACATAATTACTTGTCGTTTGCTTTCACTAGTTCATAACACACAATAGTGGTGGCCTATCCCCACTACCTATCAAAAATGAACCTAAAAACAGTTCGAATGTGTAATAATCATTCAATTCAAATCCTTCTATTATTTGAAAAAAGGTAAAACACCGTTATAAATTTTACTGAAAAGTTAATTAATTGCATATGTTTAGAAAATTAAATTACTTACCTATATAATATTCATTGTAAATATCTCAAATTCACAATTTAAAAAAAAACTAAGAAAATTATCTATGAATAGCTGATATCTGCGACTTCGCCCGCGTTGCTTGATATATTAACAAAGTTTTCGTATGTGCAAAGGAAAAAACATCGAAAAGTTCGCAAGCAAAAATATACTTTGCTTACAAAATTCCTTTGTTAACAATGTTATTCGTTGCTTCGTTTGCAGCTAAAATATATAAATTATGTGTCAGTACCGCGACAGCAAGCGACGTACAGTTGACAGTGTGAAAAACCCCGTATAAAAATCGTTGTTTCTCTAAATAAATTTATAACTTTATATTAAATGAAGATATCACAATATTTTATTTTTAGATAAGGGTCAATGTCTTATAACTTAGAAAACCTAATGGAAATCTATCCAGTAGATTTTCTGTGATGCGCACACAACTGCAAACATTAATATAATGACTTTTAATCTATTTTACATTTGATAATTAAAAAAGAATAATATGAAACAAAAATGATTAATATAATATACAATTATTACGTATAATAATGATTTATAATAGAAATGATGTAACAGTCATTGATAACAATCACGATTCCGCATAGTGTTACCACAGTATTACTCTTCAATACTCCTTTACAATAATGCGCGCACGCACCGTTAACAGTTCCTGTAAAATGCAACGTTGCAAACTCAAGTGCTCGCCGCGTTCCCCTCCTCTACCCTCGAAATCGTGAATCTTCCGAAAGTACCAAAAATTTTACTAAATGTTAAATTGATCTTTTAACATTTTCGCTGTCCGGTTTTCAAACACAATAGTAAAACAACTGCAATGAACTATATGTAGTGCACAGGACAGCGAAAGGGTTAAACAAAAGATTTTTATGGAATAGGGGTGACAAACACAGTACATTTATCCTCAATCAACATTAAAAATACAGATGCGTTGTCTCTAAAGTGTCTCCGGTTCTCTACACTCACCATACGATACACAGCAGCATTAAGCTGCTATTTTAAGCTGGTATTGTGTGAGAGCGTGATCCTTCCCCGGTCGAGCCGACCCGTTCGTGCTACAACTATACTACTACTCTAATAAGTAATATAGCTGCAGTGTAGCTCTACCACGTAGAGCCATATAGCGGAATTATACAACTTTATCACATATTTAATACAATAACATATTTATCATTATCAACTTATTGCCTACAATAAGGTTTTTTTTTTATATTTACTTACATGCCTTCTACTTTAAAAGATGACGGTGGAATACCATAGTATTACTTGCGTATTTCCGTGATTTGCCAATATGCTTCTTGACTTTTCTACAGACTTCAAAAAGAAGGAGGTACTCAATTCGACTGTATGTTTTTTAAGTGTGTTACCTCATAACTATTTTCTAGGTGAACCGACTTCGATGATTATTTTTTACCACAATATAGCTTGCAGAATGGCTCTACCACGTAAGATTGTTGCATTTATTATAGTCAGATTAACAGATACTTAGTACATCCATCCATGCATTACAGCCTTTAGAATTCCGCTGCTGAACATAGGCCTCACCCATAGATTGCCTCGTAGGGAGTATTTTGCCATAGTTGCTACGTTTGGCAAACGGTTTGGCAACCGCAGTTTTTTGATAGTGGAATAGTATCGACCGGGGTAGGACCACACCCTCAAAAAATACCAGCGTAAAATAGCAGCTCAACACTGCTGTAATTCGTATGGTGAGTGTAGAGAGCCGGAGACCCTTTTTACTGGATTCGAAACAAACAAAGAAAACGCATCTGCATTCTGATTCGTAATTGACGTTAAATGTATATGTTTACGGGCCACAGCATCCACATTATCCCATCAGGTTGACTGTGTGCTCGTTTGTCACCTTTATTTTATTTAAAAAAAAACCTAATTTGCACAAACCCAAGTCCAAACCTCCCTTACACTACATCCAAATCAAGTAGAATATTAACTAACTAGCCATCCGCCTTGGCGTGGCCTGGATAGGATCTATTAATGTGGCGTTATTTAGAAAGATAATCAAAGAAAAATTGTTTTATCAATTATTCGTTTTAACACAAAGAAAAGATTCGTCCAATAAAATATAGCCTATATGTTTTATTATAGTTCTTAACTTGCACCTGCCACCATCTTTATTTATTCCATTTTTCGTCGGGTTGACTGGTAGAGAATGCCAAAGGGCTTTAAGTCCGCCCTTTGTAACCCCCAGTTGGTGTTGCAATAAAAGATAAATAAATAAATAGCCTATACATATTCTAACATTGCTCTCTATCCGTTAGTCAAGTTTCATTACACTCGCTTCAGCCATTCCTGACATTATCCCGGACAGACAGACAAACAAAAAAGGTTATTTATGGCTTCTTTCTTGGTAGCGTTCTTCATGATTGTCTGTCGTGTCCGTAGTATAGTGCCTTCGGAGCGCTTGTCACTACAGCCCTCCACTCTATCCTGTCCTGTCTGTTCATTTATGCCTTAATAGCATCTAAATAACCCCCTAAGCTTAATAGAAGCTAATTATTTCTATATTTCAGTCAGACAGTTCAATTTTATCTGTTAATTAAAACCACCACGTTATTTAACCACGTCGGCGGTGAAGAAAAACGTCGTGAGCAAACCTACATGTCTGAGAAATAAGAAAAATAATATTGCAAAAAAATGTGAAGTTCGCCAACACGCATTGGGACAGCGCGGCGTACGATACCATTCTCATCATCTGGATGCTTGGCGGTCCACGATTTTGCGTTTTACTAAGAGCTTTCTTCCTCGCACAACTTCTCTGTGGAATTGTTTACCACCGGCGATTTTCCCGGACCGATACGACTTAGGGACCTTCAAGAAAAGAGCTTACACCTTTCTAAAAGGCCGGTAACGCATCTGCAATTCCCCTGGTGTTGCGGTTGTTCAATTTAAATAACTACTTGTTACTTTCAATAAGTATTATTTATAATCTATATTGAATAAACAACTAGTCACTTATCATCAGGTGAGCCGCATGCTCGTTTGCCCCCTCTCCTATAAAAAAAAAACTTCCTTGCCCTAAAATCCTCTCTGAAATGAGACGGGGCATGTGCCCAGCAGTGGGAAGTATATAGGCTGAAACTAACTACCTAACTAAATTAAAACAACCCTATAAAAGTAATAACGAAATGTTTGTTGATGCATTTTCTACCGACTTCAAAAAGGAGACGGTACTCAATTCGGATGTATGTTTTTTATGTACCTCATAACTTTTTTCTGGGTGAACCAATTTCGATGATTCTTTTTTTATTTGAAAGCTGGTGCTTCCCTTCTCTCTTCCATATAAATTTGATCAAGGTCTGACCAATAGTTTTTGAGTTATTCTTAATAATTTATATTGAAGTCGGTTGTATAAAAACTTTAATTTTAAATAATATTCATTCATCTTATAATCTTCTTCCACAGACTGATGATTTCGCTCACTTATTGCAAGAACGTTATTTCTCACAATCTTGACATTTCACGAATTTATAAAAAAAAAATATTCATTTGATATTTTTGATGCAATACGGACAAATACTTATTTTCACATTAGGTCGCTAGATGCCGAAAAGTTTCGAAATTGCACGTTATTGTTAAGCGACATAATTTTTATTGCAATAACGTTTTATCTTAGTCAACAAACACACGTGTGCTGTACTATCATGGACGTCATATTTAGAACTAATATGTTATTGCAACAAATGGTAAGAACAATTTTTAAATTAATATTTTAACAAAATATAGTTATTTTGTGTTGTCGTAACTGCAATTTAAAATATGTAATATTTAGTAATATTATTCAGCAACGTGACGTTATTGTTAAAAAATATACGCACGTTTTTGTATTATTTGCAGTTATGTCTTTATTAATTACGCAACCAGCTTGTGTTCTCTTTTACCGTATGGATAAACAATGTTTATTTTTTACTTTTAAAATTGTTAACTTTATTTAGTACAATCAAAACCCACTAAGTTATTGTTATATTGCATGCTGTGTTTACTAGTAAGTAGTCACTACACTTAGCTTAAGAAACTTTTCTGTTATTTAAGATTGTATGTGAGCAAATTGCTCGAAGAGGGTAGGGTCAAGAGTACTCGGATACCTAGACGTGCATTTATGAAGAAGATAATGAATCTGAAAGAAGCGAAAGAGGTATGTAAGTATCGTGACACTTGGCGATCTGTTCTCTCTGGCTACCCCGTCAGGGATTGTGCGTGAAGATAAGTAAGTAAGTAAGATTGTATTGTGTAAATTGACTGTTAGTAAACCATACGCATAAATAAAAAAAAAAAAATTGAACGATAATTTCTTAATTTCAACACAAAACATTTAGAATCATGTCGTTCTTATTGAAAAATGTGTTAAACTTAGAGTATTATTGTATGTTATGTTATTATTGCAATAAACACCGGGTGTGCTTTTTCAAGTTTATTTAAAAATCTGAAACTTATTTTATCATTTCAGGCGTTTTGAGAGCGACTTTTAGTTGACCTTGTTAACAATCGTGACAATAATCTATACAAATAAATAAAATTGAAGTGTCTGTTTGTAATCTCAAAATTACAGTTTTTTACTAAATGCATATGAAAGTAAATACGATACCTATAACTAAAATACAATTTTTAAAATTTTTGTCTGTCTGTCAGTCTGTCTGTCTGTCTGTTTGTTCCGGGTAAACTCCGAAACGGCTGGACCGATTTTGACGGGACTTTCACTGGCAGATAGCTGATTTCATAAGGAGTAACTTAGGCTACTTTTATTTTAGAAAAAGAATCAGGGTTCCGCGCAGAAATATAAAAACCCTAACACGCGAACGAAGTCGCGGGGAACAGCTAGTAGTAAATACAAAGAAGATCGAGTCACCATTCACCCATTGGACTACTAACATGCACCTTACAAAATTCAAAATAAATTCAAATCGTCCACTTCGTCCTTTTCGTCGCCTTCGTCTAGTTCGTCAAGTTCATCTAGTGAGGACGAAATGTTCAATGAAGATCGTCAAGATGAAATTACACGGCTTTATGACACATTTACTCTAAACAATCAATTACAATTATTCATTAATTACAGCATATCAAAATTCCACGTCTGAACATGGATCTTCCCATAAATTGCCTAAATGCTTGGCCATCGTTGCCGCGCTTGGCAAGCGGGTAGGCAACTGCATTTTTTTTAGTTTAACGGAGTGCTGCTGCCTGTTATCTGTTTCAGTTTCCCCCGGCCTCTTGCAGGATGAAATGGGATAGTGGATATTCTTATGCCGCTATTACGGTGTACATTATATATATATATATATATATATATATATATATATATATATATATATATATATATATATAGAAAGTCACATTATTGAAATTAATAAAATTTTGAGATATTACAAATTATTTAAATTATATTGAGATATTAGAAATTAAAGTAGCAGTTCTAGTGAAAAATAATATAGGTACTTGTATACATTCAGCTAGTTCAAATCATCATCATCATCATCATTACAGCCTTTCATAAGTCCACTGCTGAACATAGGCCACCCCAAGGAATGCGACAAATCACGGTCCTGAGCCACCTGCAGCCATCGACTTCCTGCATGTCTTACCAGGTCGTCACTCCATCTAGTGGGGGGTCGCCCCACACTTCGCCTACCGGTACGAGGCTGCCACTCGAGAACCTTTCTTCCCCATCGGCTGTCGGTTCTTCGAGCTATATGGCCGGCCCACTGCCACTTCAAAAGTTCAAAACAATATGTTAAAAAAAATATTAATACTAAATTATGATAGATATCAAGAAGAAGATAACACAAAGAAAATGACAGAACAAAACAGAACTTAATGTTCTTGAAGGTGACGCAGTTTACTTATTAATGGAAAGACAGATTGAAATGACATAATATAAGAAATGGTCCCATGTATACACCCGTATCTTGTATAACTGCTAGAAAAATGGCTGAAAGAAATGGACCGCCTTTTGAAGTCCATGAATTATGTCACATTTCTATGACATAAAAAACTATTTCAAGTTTAGGATGTGTGAGTCGCGACGTAATGTATGCTAACATGTTCAGGATCGTCCCAATCCCAACCATTATATCAGATTTGATAAACCGCGCAAATCCTCGCAAAATAACACCGATTCCTACCAAGGATAATTCGCGAGGCTATTGAAATTAAAAAAAACATTCTAATTTCAATATAGAAGACCGCTGGGTGTAACCATCTGCTTGGGATCCTATAATTAATAAAATTAAATCCAAACGCCAGCATACTACAGCAAGACTTCAAGATACTCGTCAAACACCTCAAACCCCCCCACCCCCCACCCCTCGTGACTATGAGTGCTGGAAATTACCCGAAACGACAGGAATTAAAAAAATAACGCGATAAAATCCGTATAATTAGCTTTATTCCATGATAGAATAAAATTAAAGGTCTCAAAAATTTATGTTTTATTTCATTATATTGTTTCGAGTTTTTTCTGTAATATGGTTCTAATTTAATATAAATTATATGATATTCGTTTATTTTTTTCTGTAAGAATGACATATAATGTAAAAGTACTGTAACTAAGCAATTTTTTTCTGCAATAATGACACAAGTGAGTACCGCATGACTTTTTTATTTATCATGTGAACACAGTACGTTAAGTTTAAGTTAGTAAATTTATAATGTTTAATTTTTAAAATACTTGAAGTTCAACGTTTAAAACTGCTCTCCAGTAAAATGACGATTTTTGTGTTACGACTGTCTTGCTATAAAGTGAGCGATTTGATAACATCCAAGATACAACAGCCTAAAAATCTTCATAAAATAAAAATAAGGAATTAAAAACAACAAAACCTAGCAGAAATCCTTCGTTGCGAGGCATAATACGAGTGGACCGCCTATAAATACTAAAAACGTACAATAAAAATCTGACGTGTGCAGATGTATTTATAAGGAACAATGGAGACTGCGACGTAACCTCGAAACGGGACCCGACATCCACGAGCTTACTGCATTAATAGAGTGCAAGTGAGCTGACTCTTTTACTAATAATATAAAATATTATGAACCACACTCAAAGGAGAACGACAAAGGGTACCTTCTTTTTTAAATGAGGAAATAGGTAGGTATTCTCGTCTCTTCTTTTTTGTCTCGTCCTTGCCCCCGCCAGGTGTGTATGCGTAGGCATACCCACCTGTCGGGGGCAAGGACGAGTTATGTCGGACTCGCACCAACTAAAACCCTATGGTGTTCCACCTTCACCGCATATTGGCAGGGTCATGGAAACGCTTTCGCAAACATCCGTGGCCCGCCAGTGGCAGCCGCTCCTCCGGGAGAGGACTTCTCCACCTCCTTTTCATTCTCAGGTAAGACGCAATAGAACACTTCTCCTTCCTCCGCAGCCTCCAACTTCACCTGAATAACGTACGCCGCCGTATCCAATGCGCAAAAGCCATAGAGCTAGGAAAAATCATTACTTAGAAACACCAGCTTTCCTGACCTCACCTGGTCGTTGGCTCCGCAGCCAGCCAAGATTCGGCTGCGGAAGGTAGGGAGAGCAGCACCTCACAATGCCGACACCCTTCACCCCCGCGGCCCCACTATCACTGCGGTCCTGCCAGAGTCGCGGAGGATAGGGCGAGTGACGAATAGCCATACCAAGACTCCTCTTCCCCCGCGACTTCACCTCGGCTGCGGCGGTATGGGGAGAGGACACTAGGAGAATATCTACTCCATCTAGAAAATATAACACTTGTTCACGTGTGTGTGTGTCCATGTGCACTCGTACAAAAGCGAAACCAAAACTTCAACTTAATCAATTTTCATCACGGCTCACTATAACGTGTACACAGTTAATAAATTTATAAAAGTTACACAGAGGTCATTGGAAAGTCCAAATTTACAACACAAAGGGCTTCATGTAATGACATAATGCCCTGCCTTTACGTAAGCCGGGCAGCAGCGGGTCGCGACACGCACTCGTAAGCACACAACTTCGTATAATGAAGGACAATCCTCATTAAATACGTGGAAGGATTCCTTCTAGGCCGTCTGTACTACCCTTTCACCTACTTCTGCCGCCAAATAATATAGTATAATCGCCAACTAGCCAACTTGTTTTACGTGGTAGAGCCATGCTGCAGCTATATTAATAGTATAGATGTAGCACGAATGGGTCGGCTCGACCGGGGAAGGACCACGCTCTCACAGAATACCAGCGTAAAATAGCAGCTTAATGCTGCTGTGTTTCGTATGGTGAGTGTAGAGAACGGAAGACTCTTTTTTAATGGAAAAGAGGCACTCTATCTTTGTCCTCACGGCTGACAACGCATCTACATTTTATTCGCAAACGAAGATAGATGTAGATGTCTATGGGCCATAGCAACCACTTACCATCAGGTGGACTGTGTGCTCGTTTGTCACCCTTATTCTATAAAGAAAATAAAAAAAACTTACACTACTGTTTCCGGTAAGGCAGGTTTAATAATTGCCCCGCAAGTGAACAAGTAGATATTTATATAGCCTACAAATAGTTGTTCCGCGTCTGGATGTTTGTCCTTGTGAAACTTATGTATTTTAAGCTGCTTTCACGATATAGGAGAAAACACTATTGCGGTGGTAACGTGTTTTAAAAAAAATAAAAATTGTCGGTCGTGAAGCATTACACCTTAGTCCTCAGAGGTGACAACGCATCTGTCGGCTTCAGGTATCCACAGTCTACAGTAGCCACTTGACAGGTAGACTGTAGATTCGTTAATAACTACAGTTTTATAAAAATAACATCAAAATAACTTATATTGAAAATTTTAAAAACCCCAGAAACAAAAAGAGCTGATGACCTTCGAACGGCTGAAGAGATTTTCTTAAATCATAGCTAAAACATTCCAGATCAAGTCACCTTTAAAACAAACTAAATCTAAATCGGTTCATCTCTTTGGGAGCTACGATGTCACAGACAGACACACAGATACATACATACGCTCGTTAAACATATAACACCCCCCTTTTTCGTCGGGGGTTAATAAAGGCGTTTGACGAACAAACTTTTAATTACGTCTAAAAATAAACATATTTATTTATTTTCTAATATTTATTTCTAATATTACAAAATGTATTAAAGCCCATGGTATTATTACAGCGTCAACTTCCAAATACTATGTGAACACACACACGCACATGCGGTGGTAAAAGAGAATCCTTCATCACATTTTTTTATAGAATAAGGGTAACAAAGGAACACATAGTCCGCCTAATGGTAAGTGGATACTGTGACCCATAGACATCTACATTTATGTTCAATTAAGAAGACTGAGATGGAATACAAAACACAGCGGCATTTAACCAGCTGATATTTAACCAAGCCGACCCATACGTGCTACAACCATAATATAGCTGCAGCGTGGCTCTACCACGTATCTGATCCTGTAGGTGTCATGAAACGATTAAAGGAAACGCCTAAAGATGTTTTGCTGGCCTCCGAAATTTGGCTATAGCACCATCTCATATTAAATGTCAAGACCGGCGACGGAAAATTACATGTAGTACAGCGATCAACAATTCGCCTGCCGAGTGCAGCGGTCACGGCAAGCTCTCCCTACTATGGGAGAGGCTCAAGTTTAACAGCTCTCTTTTTTAATGAGTAAATGGACGCGCAGAAGTAGAAACCCAAGTAGGAACCGCAAAACGCGTCTCTTAGATGAGTACTTTTCGCCAGATACCTTTTATAATTTCCTTACATGGGATGTTATTCTCTTTGACACGGGCTCACACGTACGTACAACGACCCTGTAGTATTAAATTGAAAAAATATAGAATAAGAGTGACAAACGAGCACGCAGTCCACCTGATGGTAAGGGGATACTGTGGCCCATAGATATCTACATCTATCCTCGGTTAAGATCAAAAAGCAAATGCGTTGTCACCCCTGAGGACTAATATGGAATGACTCGTCTCCAGTAAAAAGGGTCTTCGGTTCTTTACACTCACCATACGAAACACAGAATCATTTAGCTGCTATATTACGCTAGGTTCCTCCTCGGATCAAGCACGACAATTATTATGGGAAATCCTGTGCCATATTATGGCAGAGACTTATTACTAATTTCGACTGTTTACTGGCTGAAGATAAATAGGACCCATAATCAATAAAATAAATATAGGTATATGAGAACTATTAACAATTACATTAAACTCGAGAAAAATCCTTGTAAGTCTCCTTGAACTTCAACTAAACTGTTTTTGGTATATAAAAAAAATATAACGTCCTTAAATTTTTTACCAGCGATTTGGGTACCCTAGCCGCATGCCGGCTCTCCTTCACCCACATAATATATAAACTTACAATGAAGCGACTGACTCATCTCCAATAAGCCCAAACGCCTAGCAAATTAATTGTTCATAGACCCACCGGTACAGATACTCGCTGCCACACGATTATCACCTCTATTGAATTCGTTACTGCTTTAGTAATTGCTTGTCGAATCGAAATCTCATTAAAGTGTCAATATTAAAACAAACAGTTTACGATATGTGTAGGCCAAGATTGACGGTCGCTTAAAATAATATACTTCTACTGTAGATACAAAATTCCATCATCATCATCATCATCACAGCCTATCAAAAAACCACTGCGGAACATAGGTCTCCTTCATAGACTATTTCGTAGCGGTTGGAAACATCGAGAGGAAAACAAGCATGTCTACGAAATTAAGAAAAAAATGTATAAAAACAATTAATAAATTTTACAAACTAGTGCTTATATCCGCTTAGATTGTACATAATATTTACAGTGTTGTTCCGGGTCTGGATGTGTTTGTCCTTGTTCAATTTATGTTTGTAAACTGCCTCCACGACACAGGAGTAAATCCTAGTGTGGGGGTAACGTTTTAAAAAAAAAATTTGTACAACCGCCTTCAATATAAATTATTAAGAATAACTCAAAAACGATTGATCAGACCTTGATCAAATTTATATGGGACCATATGAGAAGCACTAGTTGAAAGCTAGCAAGCTCAAAGAAGAATCATCGAAATCGGTTCACCCAGTAAAATGTTATGAGTTAACACACAAAAAAAGAAAAAAAAAAGCATACAGTCGAATTGAGTACCGTCTCCTTTTTGAAGTCGGTAGAAAAGGTACGATAAAGCCACAGGCTGTTCTGTGAAAAATGTCCAAACAACCGGTTTTGGCCACAAAATCGTCTAGAGTTAATATAGTGCAACTGGGCAAAAATTTCGTTTAAACCTTTTTTCTGCATATAGGATAGGATTGTTTGTAAGCGCAAGCAAAGGTGCAGGTCTCTATTCCATCACTCTCATAGTCCGATGGGGTTCCTGATTATTGACTGCTACTGGGAATTTCTCAGAACAACCAAATAACTGATGCTGGACTGAACCAGGATTCGAACCCACGGCCTCACAATCGGCATTCGGGCTTACGACCATTGGACCAACGAGGCTATCAATCTAAGGTCGAATCCCCTAACTGTGTAGAATGTGGCCAATTAGAGGATGTAGTGCATATTTTGCTGGAGTAATGTCATATCGAGGCCGAAAGAGTACATTTTTGCAGTAAATATAATGTAAATAGATTAGATACCGGATTTTGTAACAGTATTCTGGCTTCACCATTGTCTGAGGAAGCCAGAATGTTGTACAAAATGGTCCAAGTTGGACTTAAAAGAAGATAAAAAAAATGTAAATACAATGATGGTGGCATTATAATAGTTTTATTAAACCCTCTTTAAAAAATAAAAGATTAAAAAAAAAAACTAATACATACGGTACGACCACGCCAGTTTTACTCACAACACAACATATTTTATCTTAGATAATTAATTAAAGATGTAAAAAATTTAATATCTACGATCCGCGTCATGAAAATAATGTGTCTTACCTAGATTGAAGAGCACCTAGGTATAAGGCACCTAGGTAAGACATCATTTTATTTTACTACGCGAATATTAATTAATTATTTATTAAATCTTAGATAATCTTTGAAGTTATACTTCTTTTGTGGCGTTTGGGAAAAATTATGAGAGTGAATTTTTTATAATGCGCGCGCAAACTGACAGCTAAAACCGACACCAAGTTGTTACGATGCGCGCGCACACTGACACCTCAAAGCGATTACAACTTAATTGGGTAACTTTGTCTCTCAAGTTCTCGTGGTAACTGATACTAATAACTATATTTAAGGTAGTTATTTTTGTTTTGTTACACTAAAGAAGTATAACTTCCAACGTGCGTACATAAGTACACACACATTTTTTACATCTGTACTATAATGGATTTCCGCAAAGAAAAGCCTGATTCAATTAATTATCTTGAATGACTTTATAATTTTTAAGATTTGACCTTGACAAGTAGCGAGGTCTGTAAAACTTTAATACCATTTTGCTGACGTCTAAGTTTTGTCGTTGTAATCGAAGCGCGAAGTGACTAAGCAACACGCGGCCCGCTCGGCCCCGCAATTCGAGAGCAATCGTGGAAAGCTTTGTGGCCGATGAAAGGGCCCATTCAAAGCTGTTAGGCCGATTGAGCAACGAGCTGGAACAATACACCGCTGTGTACCGCCGCCCGTTAGTGAAGTGGCTGCAGTTCCGCCGAAGTATCGAAATTGATTCGCCTCAGTAAGTTTAAATATATTCAATTGGAGGTTTCTTGGGAAACAAACCGATTTAAAGTGGGTTTAGTAAAACAATGTGTAGTTTACAACATTACAGTAACAAGTAACTTCTATGAGAACGGCTTCATCCATAATCTCTTAAGAAAGCGATCACCGACTTTTTTTTGACACTCCACAAGCTTAATTTTTTTTATAGGATCAGGGTGACAAACGAGCACACAGTCCACCTGATGGTAAGTGGTTGCTGCGGCCCATAGATATCTACATCATCGTTTGCGAATCAAAATGCAGATGCGTTGTCAACCGTGAGGACCAAGATGGAATGCCTCTTTTCCAGTAAAAAGGGTCTCCGGCTCTCTAAACTTACCATACGAAACACAGCAACATTGAGCTGCTATTTTACGCTGGTATTCTGTGAGAGGGTGGTCCTTCCCCGGTCGAGCGAACCTATTTGTGCTACAACTATACAATTAATATAGCTGCAGCATGGCTCTACCACGATTTTTCTGGATTTTTGTTTTTTATGTTATTTTTATGTTATTGTTTTTCCAATAATCTGATAAAATGATGTGTCTTACCTAGTTTGAAGCGCATATACAACTCATGCCCTCCCTTAATTGCGTGCACTATCCCCGTATGACTACTCGCAACACCACTACACCAGGAAAGACACACCACCGTCGACAATACGACACGTGATTCGCCTCTACACGAGGCATCCTCAGGTGAAGTAGACTGCGGTTGCAAACTCACAACTACGTCAGATTCCCCCCTATGAGGCAATCTGTGGGGGAGGCCTATGATCAGACTTTAATAGCTGTAGATAATAGATGAATGGATAGATATGAGTAATTTACAGAATAGAATAGAATGGTTTTTATTCAGTAGTAGCTGTTCCCCGAGACTTCGCCCGCGTGTAATTTGTTATGATTGGATTTCATGGATTTTAATTTTTTTTTCACGGAACCCTAATTCTTTTTCTAAAATGAAAGTAGCCGTAGTCACTCCTTATAATACCAGACATCTGCCAGTGAAAGTCCCGTCAAAATTGGTCCAGACATTTCGAAGATTGGCCGGAACAAACAGACAGACAGACAGACAAAACTTTTATAAAATGTATTTTTGTTATAAGTACCGTATATACTTTCATATGCATTTAGTAAAAAGATGTTATATTGACGTTACAAACAGACACTTCAATTTTATTTATTTGTATAGATAGATTATTACATAACGCTTATTGAAAGTCATTTTTTTATTTACCACTGGTTCGGAAAATACCTCTGTCCTGTGAAAAACCAGCAAGAAACGTAGCGGGATTATTTTTTTAAACATATATCACTTTACAATAATATTGTACATTTTTTTTAAACCACAATACATCACTAGAGCAGCCTCAAATAATCAAACCTCGGATAGCATTGCGCAATAAGCAACAAGGAAACAACAGAACCACACACAACAAGGCAGTGGGTTTCGTAACAGTGTGTCGGCAGAGGTCGTCTCGCTAATGACTGACATAACGCACTCTGCTACACGCAAGTCTACATACCAACATGTCGTTTTTTTTTTTATTAGGCTCTCACAACAATGAGTACACTGTTACATACATATGGAATGGCATCACAATTATTAAAACTAAATGTCCCATTACTTATAGGAGGGCACCACATGCATAAAAAAGAGACTTTACGTTGATTGTACAACAGTCTTCCGTAACTGCAGTTCACAACTGTAAATAAAATTCTAAATGAAAACAAACGACCGTCCTAAAGAGCAAGTTCAATGAGGACTAATAATTTTCCGCTAACCAGATGTCGCTAGTTGGGACTGAGGTGAAGTTTTTTGAAGCCTTCACCCACTGATGACAACTGCCGGGATAAGCACGAACTGCCGCTTTAACGAATGCTCCCTTAGGACATCTTGAATATCTTCTAGTCATATTAAGAAATGATACCTCATTTCCTCAAGGCTTTCATCAAATTTGTTTCAACAATTTGTTTGTGATATATACCTATCACAAATAATATATTACATAGATTAGTTACAAATATTATTCGTAAAACATGACAGAATATAGATTTTATCAGCTCAGTATTAAACAGAGGTGGGATATTATTCAAGCACTGGCTTATAATAATTAATTAATAATATATATAATAATTAAACAGGTGAACTTGCAACTAAATGCGGGTAATATTATGTGCTTATTTTTTATTTATTTATAAGAGAGGGGGCAAACGTGCTTGAGGCTCATGTGATCCAAGTACTTGCATTATTTATTTATTTTTTTAATTTTTAATTTTAATTTTTTATTAAAAAATATGTCTGACTGATATTTTTACTTTTCGAGTACTTTTTTAAATACTCGTTTATTTGTTTAAAAGTGATATTAAAATCTATCTGTTTGTTGGAACATAATATAACTTTAGTATATTAACAATACAAGTCTGATGGCCAAATACTCAAAAGCTACTCCATTTTTAAGACGTCGTTAAGTCTCGTGCTGTCACAGTCGCTTTGATTTAAAGTGATAGAGACAGCACGAGACTTAACGTCATCTAAAATCGGGTAGCGTTTGAGTATTTAGAACCGAATCAATAATATCCAACAAGAATCCGAATATACATAAACCTAGCAAGCTAACAGCATAGCAAAGTGGCGAAGCAATCAGCTTTGTAGCGGTTTCTAACGGTTGCCGTTGAGCAATCAGTTTCCAAATAGGAGGTTCAGATGCCTGGGTGATCAGTAATCGATTGCTGAAAACAGAATTTGAAAATTCAAAACCGTTCTCGAGATAATCGAGGGACAGACGGACAGACGGACAGACATCGTGAAATCAATAAGTGACTTCGCAAGCTTCGCCACTTAATAAAGTACATACAAATAAATAAAATTGAAGTGTCTGTTTGTAATGTCAAAATTACAGCTTTTTACTAAATACATATGAAAGTATATACAGTACTAATAACAAAAATACAATTTTTAAAGTTTTTGTCTGTCTGTCATCTGTCCGTCTGTCTGTTCGTTCCGCCTAATCTCCGAAACGCCTGGACCGATTTTGACGGGATTTTCACTGGCAGATAGCTGATATCACAAGGAGTAACTTAGCCTACTTTTGTTTTTTAAAAAGAATTAGGGTTCCGCGCAAAAAAATTAAAACCCTAAATAACACGCGGGCGAAGTCGCGGAGAACAGCTAGTCATACATAAGCAAAGTACAGTAGAGTAGTAATAAAGGTGCGCAGCGGCATTTTACAAAACGTAAAGGACCACAGCTGTTGCTCTAAAGTAATTCTTAATATAACTGCAATAAAACACAAATAAAATAAAGGTCGCATCCTCCTTGCAGTTAGGACTGGGCCCACACGGCGTCGACAGCCAGAGAAACAATAATTGTACGGCCGACAGGCGACAGCTGCAGCCTGCAGTACAGACGTCCCCCTCCTTCGCTTCGACTAAGGGCCATTATGAATTAAAAGTAATGAAACTAATTTTACGGATTTTATCGCATTTAATTTGTCGTTTTTTACTTATTTTAATTCCCAACGTTTCGGGTGCCTTACAACATCCTCATGGTCATATGGGTGGGGGACTTATATATTACACTACCTGATGTCATAGTTCCCAAAACGTCGGTGCTTCACGATAGTAAATAATAATAAAATTAAATCCAAGCCAAAGCATACTACAGAAAACTTCAAGATACTGTTAACACATTCTGCGTAGATCGGACCAAAAATTTATATATGTAATCGTGTATATATAGAAATCATTACAAAAAACAATCAAAATCAAAAGTATTACTCTCATACTAAAAACATGCTATCGTGTTATAGGTTTAACCAATTATCCATAAATTATTCAAAATTTTCTGCTTTACATAATAAGGTAAGAGTGAGTGGGATAGTAGAAAAACTGGACTGAGGGAAAGCTCATTGTTTTACATATTTTTAGCTTTGTACGCCCGATAGCCATGCTTTTGTATCCAGGATCGAATCCACCTAAAGCCACCACTCTCCGTCTCTCTCCGTCTCCGTCGCTTAACGGTCCCGTGGTCTTAGAAAAAAACCTTTTTACGTGATATATACGAAGTTGGAAAAGGGCGAGGGGGCCTTTTTATAGCAAAATCCGACCGCATTAATATGATTGTTTTTCATCTTATGATAATAAATAATTTACAGGGACCCTATTTTATTAATAATTGCGTACGTGGAAGAGTCACACTGTTTAGAACGGCTGCAGCCAGATATGTCAGCCCGATCGGATAACATTCATAATCGTCTATTATTCGATATTATTTTGTAATTGTGCTTCTAAAAAAAAGTTCCGCCGGGTTTCTTGCTGGTTCTTCTCAGGACAGAGGTTATTTCCAAACAGTGGTAAAAGTAAAAAAAAATACTTTAACTAAGTATTACTGAAATGTATACTGAATATAATTAAGAATTAAAAATTTTGTACAATCGACTTCAATATAAATTATTAAGAATAACTCAAAAACTATTGGTCAGACCTTGATCAAATTTATATGGGACCACATGAGAAGCACCAGCTTTTAAATAAAAAAAGAATAATCGAAATCGGTTCACGTAGAACAAATAAAAAAAACATACAGTCGAATTGAGTACCTCCTCCTTTTTGAAGTCGGTAGAAAATAGTAATATACATTGTGTAAACATTATGAACAAACACAAGCTACGTCATACCAATTATTCGACTCCACAGAGTCAGTAATTCATTCATGGGGCAATGTACACGCTTTTTATAGTCCCAGAAAATAAACGAGGTCTCTATTACGCAGTTCAAACTTTTGATAAAGCAAAAACTGTATATAAAGGGCTATTATAATATAAATGAATCCATGTTGATAATATAACTCCTGGGAATGAGGTGGTCGCTTCCAAACTATTTCATAAACAAGTTTTGTAAGTATAATACGTACAACCTGTGTTTTTATTGTATAATTTTACTTTGATAACAAAATGTCTCGATTCCGGTTTTCTAGGTAAAAGTATAAAAAAATACTTCTAATGACAATTATTTGTTATCTATATTAAATGAAAACTATCCTTTTTATTAGTGTTCTAGTAATAAAAAAAGTAACAACCTATATACGTCCCACTACTGGACACAGGCCTCCTCTCACTTGAGCAGGGCTAGCATGGATAAAGTTTAAAATGTTTATCCCTCCGCTTAGTTTTATCCACTTAGTTTTTTCCGATCGGCTCGACTCATTGGCACTGCGAAGAAATGTTACATCTCTTAGCATTTTCTTTCGCATTTACCATGGGGAGTGCTCTGAGGAATTGTTCGGATTAATCCCAGCCGCCAAATTTCACGAACGCACATCGCGGCAGAACTCCGGATACCATCCACACCATCTGGATGATTGGCGGTCCACCACTGTGCGATTTAGAAGATGTTTTCTCCCTCGCAAAACCTTCTTGTGGAATCAATTATCACCAGCGATTTTTCCGGACCGATACGACTTAGGGACCTTCAAGAAAAGAACCTACTCCTTTTTAAAAGGCCGGCAACGCATCTGCAATTCCCCTGGTGTTGCGGTTGTTCATGGGCGGCGGTAGTCACTTACCATCAGGTGAGCCGCATGCTCGTTTGCCCCTCTCCTATATAAAAAAAAAAAAAAAACCCTTCAAGCATGGGCACACCGTTGGATATAATATCCACAGTAGATAAAATGGGACACAGACTTAGACTTAGATAGATTTTTTGTATGAATATAAATATTTGTTACGTGGTAGAGCCATGCTGCAGCTATATTAGTATAGTTGTAGCACGAATGGTTCGGCTCGACCGGGGAAGGACCACGCTCTCACAGAATACCAGCGTAAAATAGCAGCTTAATGCTGCTGTGTTTCGTATGGTGAGTGTAGAGAACCGGAGACCCCTTTTACTGGAAAAGAGGCATTCAATCTTAGTCCTCATGGGTGAAGACGCATCTGCATTTTGATTCGCAAACGAGGATAGATGTAGATGTCTATGGGCCACAGCAACCACTTACCATCAGGTGGACTGTGTACTCGTTTGTCACCCTATCCTATAAAAAAAAACTTAAACCCACGTCCAATGAACTAGGATAGAATTGTCCCTTTAAAATGTCAAAAAAGCGTAATATTTTATCTTTCATTTGGCTTCATGCTACGGACGGGGATATACTTCTCCTCGTTGCCGTGCTTTGGCATAGGGACAAGATAATTTTATCCCTTGTCAATGGATATAATCGGGGGATAAAATTTTTGTCCACAGCCCATGCTAGCCGTGCAGAGAGGGTTTCAGGGTAGGGAAGTACAAAAAATACAAAAAAAAAGTGTAAGTGTCCGCCGCGCTGCCCCTATGCGTGTTTGCGGAAATCACATGTCTTCGAGATATATTTGCTTAAATTTCTCAGACATGCAGGTTCCCTCGCGATGTTTACCATCACCGCCGAGCATATGGTAAATCAGCACTTAAAATTGCTATTAACAATTTCATTGGTGCCGGCGGGGATCGAACCCGGGTTGCTAGCGTACAGTGAAATTTACAGCGAGCGCTAGTCCCTAAGGTATCACGGCTCAGAGTTCTAGTACTAAAAAGGATTTGCTGTAATCAAACACACAGCTCACGGATAGCGGTTTCAGTACGGCTAGCTTTGATGTTTCTTATCGCCGGTAGCTATAAAAAAGGTACAGCTTTTTTATACCTACCCTACCACGGCTGAGCACAGGCTTCTCTCGTTTCTATTAAGGATTTTTTTGACAAGGAAATCTACCACGCGGTCTTCACGCGTGTTAGGGAATTTCACACGTTTTCGAATTCTTTTTTTCAGTTTTCTCAGACATGTAGTTTTCTTTCACCACCTACCGACGACTTTATTGTTGTAGCACAAATGGGTCGGTTCGACCAGGGAAGGACCACGCTATCACAGAATACCAACGTAAAATAGCAGCTTAATGCTGCCGTGTTTCGTATGGTGAGTGTACTGGAATCGAGGCATTCCATCTTAGTCCTCAGCGGTGATAACGCATCTGCAATTTGATTTTTGATTGAGGATAAATGTAGGTGTCTTTGGGCCACAGCATCCAATTATCATCAGGTGGACTGTGTGCTCGTTGTCACCCATATTCAATAAAATAAAAATAAAACCTAACACGGTACCAATGAGGTTATTTTACCTAAATAATAAATTGTTTATGATATTTAAATGCAATTGTATTGGGATTTGGGACAATACGCAAAATACCCTTACATAATAAAGAGAACCTATTTTAAACCTTTATAGCAGAACATTTAAGGTTCACAATTCAGCACTGCCAATGATACATCATCATCATCATTACAGCCCTTCACAAGTCCACTGCTGAACATAGGCCTCCCCCAAAGAATGCCACAAAGCACGGTCCTGAGCCACCTGCATCCATCGACTTCCTGCATGTCTTACCAGGTCGTCACTCCATCTCGTGGGGGGACGCCCTACACTTCGCCTACCGGTACGAGGCTGCCACTCGAGAACCTTTCTTCCCCATCGGTTGTCGGTTCTTCGAGCTATATGGCCGGCCCATTGCCACTTCAGCTTACTAATCCGTTGGGCTATGTCGGTTACTCTGGTTCTACTGCGGGTATCCTTATACCTAAGTTTATCACGCAGAGAAACTCCGAGCATAGCCCTCTCCATAGCTCGCTGAGCGACCTTGAGCTTCCTCATCCGGCCAGCAGTGAAGGACCACGTCTCAGTTCCGTATGTCCGTATGTCATGCCATGGCAACACGCACTGGGTGTACAGTCTCGTTTTCAAGGTTTGAGGTATACCTGACGAGAAGATGTGCCGTAATTTCCCGAACGCTGCCCAACCGAGTTGAATCCGTCGATTGACCTCTCGGTCGAAGTTGGACTTACCTAGTCGGACTATTTGTCCCAGGTAAACATACTCGTCAACAACTTTGAGCTTAGTGTTCCCAACAACTACCGGCATAGGTGTGACATGGACATTAAACATGATCTTAGTTTTGTCCATGTTCATCTTAAGACCTATCCGTTGGGAAACACTATTGAGGTCATTAAGCATAGTGTTTAGGTCCTCCAGCGATTCTGCCAAAAGGACTATATCGTCGGCAAATCGAAGGTGAGTGATGTACTCGCCATTGATGTTGATACCGTATCCTTTCCAGTCCAGAAGCTTGAAAACGTCTTCCAATGCAGCAGTGAAGAGTTTCGGGGATATGACGTCACCCTGTCTTACACCTCTCTGCAATTGGATAGGTTTCGTACTCTGGTTCTGTACTCGGATAGTCATCGTAGCCCTACTGTACAAGCACTTCAACACTTCGATATACCGACAGTCAACTTGGCACCGCTGAAGTGACTGCAGCACCGCCCAAATTTCGACGGAATCAAGGGCTTTCTCATGGTCCACATACGCCGAATTTGCCGAAGGGTATGTATGTGGTCTATGGTGCTAAAGCCCTTTCGGAAACCGGCTTGTTCGGGAGGCTGGAAGTCGTCAAGTCTGCGCGCAAGACGATTCGTAATGACTCTCGAAAACAGCACGTAGACGCGGCTCATAAGGGAAATCGGTCTGTAGTTCTTCAAGAGAGCGTTGTCACCTTTCTTGAAGAACAAGACCACCGCACTTCTGCTCCACGCCTCCGGTGTAATGCCACCATGGAGGACGGAATTAAAGAGCCTCTGAAGGACTTCAAGTACCGGTTTTCCACCCGCTTTCAGAAGCTCCGCTGTAATTCCATCCTCGCCTGGGGCCTTACCGTTTTTAAGGTGCTTGAGAGCCATTCTAATCTCGCTCAGACTGACGTCCGGGATATCTTCGGAATAGTGTCGGATGAGACTCGCTCTTGGATCGTTACTCACACTTGCGTGTGGCTCCAACGATGACGTGTACAACTGCCCATAGAACCTCTCAATCTCACTCAAAATCTCAGGTGTCCCGGAAACGATGCTGCCACATTCTGTCTTCAGTTTTGACAGTTGGCTCTTTCTGGCAGACAGATCTCTGGCAAAGACTTTGGAGCCTTGGTTCCGCTCGATCGCTTCTTCAATACGAGCTGTATTGAAGTTGCGTAAGTCCCGCCGCATGCATTTGGAGATCTGTCTGTTCAGATGCCTGTATGCTGTCAAGTCTGTTGAAGAATGTAGCTTCATCTCCGGTCTAAAAGCCATGAGATTAAGAGTGTAATCGGAGAGTTTTTGTGTTCTTCTGCGGCGGGTCTTGCAGAACTTAGCTCCAACCGCAAGGACAGTTTCCACGAGCTTGTCATTCATATCGTCCACTTCATTGCAGTCTTCTAGGCACTCAAAACGGTTTTGTAACTCGAGCTGAAAGGTTTCGGGACTTTGGATTAGAGCACGAGGGGGACGAAGCGTTGACTTCATTAGACGAGACCTCTCCAACTTAACGTTTAGGTTCAGTGTGCCTCTAACCATTCGGTGATCGCTACCAGTTTTCACCCTCGCGATCACGGAGACATCACTGAACAGTTGTCGTCTGGTCGTCATAATGAAGTCAATCTCATTTTTTGTCGAACCGTCGGGGCTCGACCAGGTCCACTTCCTGTGGGGCCGCTTCTGGAAGAAAGAGTTCATCATAAAGAGTCCCTCTTTCTCCATGAAGTCGGCCAGCTGCTGGCACCTTGGGTTCCGTTGCCCTATTCCAAATTTCCCTACTTTCAGCTCACCGTTCTCTCTTGTGCCTAGTTTTGCATTAAAGTCTCCCATTAACACCGTATATTGGGTTTTGGAGGAATGCATGGCTCTAGAGATATTCTCATACATTTCCTCCACCTCCTCATCGGGGTGTGCCGAGGTTGGTGCGTAAACCTGTATGACCTTCAGCGAATACCGTTTGGTGATTCTGAGTATAAGGTACGCAACCCTCTTCGACACACTCCCGATCTTTACAACGTTGTTGACGAGAGACTTGTGGACGATAAATCCGACACCTCCTTGGGACAGATGGTCGCCCTCCCGGTGATAGAGCAAGTTGCCGGATTCGAGGATTACCGTGTCCTCCCCCTCTCTTCGGACTTCGGATAATCCTATAATATGCCAGCGCAACTTGTCCATCTCTTCTTCCAGCTCCACGATCTTCTCGTCAGTCCTCAGGGTGCGTGCGTTGTACGTTGCCAGGTCGAGAATGATACAGTCGATCACCAAATATATCAGCATTTATCAGAGCGCAGCTGTACACGATCGCAGTAAGCCAACGTCATATGGAGCAATAATTGTGAGGTACGAGTAGGGTTACCAGATGACAGGGTTTTTTCTGACATATCCGGAATTTTTGCCCTTATATAAATAAAAAAGACGTAAATCCACGCCCCCCTTCCCTAAGGGGGTCGTTTCTGATGCGGCAAAGAGGCCACTCAGGCCAGAGCCAATCCCACAGGTGGTGTTTAGTGGGCAGGCACTTCTTAGTGAGTCCCACATAACCACGCAGCCGGCTGCATGGTATGCTATGAGCATTCACCACCTCCCTCCCCCGCTTCCAGAGGATAGATAGCCTTGCATTGGGCGAAAAAAAGTGTATAAATAGAAGAAAAGTAGAATTAGAAAAATATGAGACATTCAAATAAAAATATGTATTAAACAGTTTAATCGCAAAAAATAATAAATTAATAAAAAAAAAAAACAATTGAATTGTTTCATCGCCTGCTTTTATTTTTATTGCTGTATATTGCGCATACCGCGTAGTGGCGGTGTAAGAATATCCACCAGCCCATAATATCATCCCGTGAGAAGCGACAGAGGGTAACAAATCAGGAGATGGGCAGCAGCATCTTTCAAATAATAACTAAAAATAAAAACTGCTGTTGCCACCCGCTTGCCAGGCGTGCCAACTATGGAAAAAATCCTCCAATCTATAGGGGAGGCCTATGTTAACGGTAACGGTTTATTTCGCAGTATTATTTCAAGCAAGCACATTAGATATTTTTGTCTCCTCGTCAATGTCAGGAAATTTATTGTAACAAGGATTTTACCAGTAAAACTCATTTTCGAATCTGGTAACCCTAGGTACGAGCCGCTGCAGACACAAACGCATTTGCATTCAATATCGCAGCGACCCACTTTACGAAATTCCAGTTCGTACGCGCCTCCATATCACGAGCAACACCGAAAACACCTTACACATGAGATAACTAGTTTGCAACACTGCGTTACGACGCCTAGCAACTATAATATATCTATACATATATACAAATAAATAAAATAGAAGTGTCTGTTTGTAATGTCGAAATAACAGCTTTTTACTATATGCATATGAAAGTATATACGGTACTTATAACAAAAACACGATTTTTAAATTTTTTGTCTGTCTATCTGTCTGTTTTTTCGGGCTAATCTCTGAAACGGTTGGACCGATTTTGACGGGACTTTCACTGGCAGATAGCTGATGTCATAAGAAGTAACTTAGGCTACTTTTATTTTAGAAAAAGAATTAGGGTTCCGCGCAAAAAAATTAAAACCCATGAAATCCAATCGTAATAAATTACGCGCGGGCGAAATCGCGGGGAACAGCTAGTATGTAAATAAAATTGGTTGCGGCTGTTTGTATTATTGAATTAACCGGATTCTATTAAGCTTTGGGGGTTATTTGTATGCTATTAAGACAAAAAAAATTGTAGCTGATTGGAGGACAAAAACCACCATTTCTAAAAGTTTTCGGAATCACAAATCTTCGGAATGGCAGAACCGATTGTGATGTAACTTTACGAACAGATAAAAAGCAATGTGAGGAGCGATCTGGCCTATATTTTATTCAAAACACTTCCAAGATTTAAAAAAAAAACGAAAATAATAATAATAATATAATAATGGTCATTTATTTCAGGCTTAAACACAATAAATAAAAACAATTTGACAAGAAAAGTTGACTTTCATTATCTTAAAACTAAATAACGCCACATTAATTGAAGCTATTCAGGTGGAGCCGGTTGGGTAGCTATAAGTGTAGTATTACATATAAATGTACGTATTCATAAACAATGAACGCTATGCTGTGTACTCACTGACTTCTATATATACATAATTATATAGAGGTCAGTGTAAGTACTTCATACTGTTTGTATTAAGATTAAACAAGACTTTAGCGATGTCCTTTTATTTTTTTATTTTTTTAAGGTTTTATTAAGAGCGCAACTTTTTATAACTACCACGTTTTTACTAACTCGCTTTCTTGACTGTTCAGTACAAATTTTGCAATTGTTTTTAAACTATTAATAATTACCCGGTAAGCTACGAGGGGCGGCTGATAAGTCCGCGGCCTAAGGTACTTAATGACAGAAAATATATGATTTCTATTTTTTATTTTTCAATATAATCTCCCTCAAGTGAAATACATTTCTCACATCTCGTATACAATGCCTTTAACTGTCTGTATCTTTCTCTTCAAAATGATGATCAACCGCCGCTTTCATTTCGTTGTCATCTGCAAATCTCCAGGCCCGTAAGTTTTTCTTTTCCGTTTCAAATTGGAAAACAGGAAAAAATCGCTTGGTGCTAGATCTGGGCTATACGGAGGGTGGTCAAAAAAATCTTTGCAACTTCCGATTCGTCGTTGCTTGTTGAGCAATGTGAGCATTTTCAGTACTCAGCGCGCGCTAATTTTTCTCATATTAAAATGTACATGTAAAATTTCTCCAACTCGTTCTTTGCTAATCTGCAGTAATTCAGCAACCTGCCACAATTTAATTCTTCAGTAGGCCATTACGATTTTTTTCGACTTTTCGGACGTTTTCTTCGGTCAGTACCGTGACAGAGCGGGCCGGGCGTGGGTAGTCTTCACAGCTCTCCCGTCCTTGTTGAAATATGCGGGCCCATTTTTACACCATCGTATATGAAGGGGCAGAATCCTGAAGAACCGATGACATCTCTTTAAAACTGTCTTTCCGTGTATTTCCCTTCTTTTAGAGGAATTTTATCACGGCGCGGTGTACAAAATTCCGAGAATTACTAAATTCGGCTGACATGGTGATGTATGTTGTTCAATAAATAATTAATTGAACTATGAGTGCGAAGTTAATTAGTGATTGCTTTTATAATACTACTGAGTGTTGCAACTAGTGACATGAGTAACAAGCTAATTACTCATCGTTATTACCCTAGGCTGCAAACTTTCCAGCCGGCCTGGTAGAATTTAGCTTGAAACTTTAAACATAGCTGAGAACTGGATGACAATGCAATACCCATTAGCACACTTTCTTGTCTGTCTCCTTGTTTGTTTGTCTGTTCAGCACAAATTTAGCTATCGACTTTAAACTAAGTACGAGTATGAGTTAGATTTGAAACTTTAATTAAAATAACGTTTAGGATTAGAAACGTAGTAAAAATGGTTGCCATTTTGAATTAAAAATAATTTAACTGAATAGAAACAACCTACACTCGTATGAAACGTTAAAGGGTATATTAGGCATTAGTCGGATTATAGGAAAGAAAATGGAATTCGCCTTGGACTTCAAAAAGGAGCCGGTACTCAATTAGGCTGTATGTTTTTTTATGTGTGTTACCTCATAACTTTTTACTGGGTGAACCGATTTCGATTATTCTTTTTTTATTTGAAAGCTGGTACTTCACATGTGGTCCCACATGAATTTGATCAAGGTCAGACCAATATGTTTTGAGTTATTCTTAATAATATATATAGAAGTCGGCTAATTTTTAATTTGAAATTATTTTCCTTTCTCTTTCCTCCTCCGTGGCCTCGGATTTATGAAGGAGATGTCCACTGCGCTAATTTCGTGCAATTTGAAGGACTTAACAAATTCTCGAAATATTACATCACCGCCGGGCACGTGTCAAGTCGTGACCGAACTTGAAGTACTATAAAATTTAAGGTATTTTTAAGTGTCAGAGCCACGCTGTAGATATATTATGGTTATAGCAGAAATGGGTCGGCTCGATCGGGAAGTAACACGCTCCGGGTTGTTTCGTATGTGTGAGCTGGAAACCTTTTTTACCATAAACGAGGTATTCTATCTTAGTCCTCAGGGGTGAATCGCATAGGCATTTTGATTCTTAATTGAGGATAAATGTAGATGTCTATGGTCCACCGCATCCACTTACCATCAGGTGAAGTGTATGCTCGTTTGTTATCCCTATTCTATAAAAAAAGGTAAAATTCATCTCTCCACTGGGTGACTGGTAGAGAATGTCTTTAGGCATTAATAAAGATTTTAAAATAAATATATAAATAAAATTAAGTGGAATGCCTAGCCCATGGCTCTATTTTTTTTAAATGTATCAATATAAAATCTCATCACGTTCTCTTGTCAATTCTTTCAGATCTTTCAGTTCTCAAGTCATTCAAACAAATACATAAGCACGCTGATGGACATTAGCAAGTCCTGGTAAATTTCATACTGTTGTCTGTGAGTTTTCGTTAGTCACTGACGTACAAGACCCCTTTTGTACATTGGGAATTACGCATACCCGCCCCGCGGGGGCAACGACTGGTTATATCGCACCAGCACCGACTAACACCCCATAGTGTTCCACCTTCGCCGCATATTGGCAGGGCCACTAGAACGCGCACACAAACATCCGCATCATCACCGGCGCCGGCCGCCCCATGGCAGCCTCTCCTCGGAAGAGGACTACGTACAAGACCTAGCATATCCCCTCGTGCGAGTTATGGTTCATTCTTGACGTGTCCACCGGACTAATCATCTATTTAAATATTCCTCTATTTAATTTCCGCACGCATGAACGATCATCACTATTGAGAACGGCTTTTTTTATAGAATTAAGGTGACAAGCGAGCACACAGTCCACCTGATGGTAAGTGGTTGCTGTGACCCATAGACATCTACATCTATCCTCGAGTGCGAATCAAATTGCAAATGTGTTGTCAACCGTGAGAACTAAGATGAAATGCCTCGTTTCCAGTAAAAAAGGTCTCCGGTTCTCTACACTCACCATACGAAAAGCAGCAGCATTAAGCTGCTATTTTACGCTGGTATTCTGTGAGAGCGTGGTCCTTCCCCGGTCGAGCCGAGCCATTCGAGCTACAACTATACAACTAATATAGCTGCAGCATGGCTCACCAGGTACAAAAATGGCTGGACCGATTTTGATGAATTGTTTGTGTTTGAGTCGGTGGATGGCTTACATTCACATTTGGACCCGGTAGGTGGCGCTGTTGTCGAGATCAAGAAATCACCCGTGCGAAGCCAGGGCGGATCGCTAGTATTAATATAAGAATGATATTTTTACACAATCAGATCAGACAGACATTGTCAACGGTGTGAATTAAAACATATTAGGACTCTACTCTACTCAGATAGCTATATTATTAGTATTACCAATGTTTTCAGTAATTTTTTTTCAACCATTGAAAAAATGGGCGTGTAGTGGCAGAGAGATAGAATCCATCATCCAGTAGGTGTCGTGAGAGACCACAGTGACGTGAAACAAGAGATGCGCCGAAGCGTGTAAAAAATATACTATGGTTGCCAACCCGGGTGCCAACCATTTGAGCTATGGCAGTCTATGAGGGAGGCATGTGTTCAGCCTGTGTAATGGACTTTGATAGGCGGTTATGAAGAGGATGATAATGATGATTAACAAGATGTGTCAAAATTATTCCTAACACAATCATCATTAAAACTTACAAAGAATTCTCGAGGAGCTCCAATGGATTGAATTATCTATACAAATAAATAAAATGAAAGTATCTGTTTGTAATGTCAAAATTATAGCATTTTACTAAATGCATATGAAAGTATATACGGAACTTAACAAAAATACAATTTTTAAATTTTTGTCTGTCTGTCTGTCTGTTTGTTCCGGCTAATGTCCGAAACGGCTGGACTGATTTTGACGGGACTTTCACTGACAGATAGCTGATGTCATAAGGAGTAACTTAGGCTACTTTTATTTTGGAAAAAGAAAGAGTTTCGCTCAAAAAAAAATTAAAACCCTAAATTACACGCAAGCGAAGCGCTTAGTCGCAGTGTTACAGAAACAAAGCCAGACTCAATCAAGTTGAATCAGATTTTACATTATAAACATACGGGCAGTCTACAGCTAGATAGGCTTTTTTATACAACAAACGAACTTACTGTCCACTTGATGTAAGTTACTACTGCAGTCCATAGAGCCATGTACACACACACGTGGTAGAGCAACGTTGCAGCTATGTGTAACCCTAATGTCATGGTTGTAGTACGAATGGGTCGGCACGACTGGGTAAGGATCGCACTCTCACAGAATACCAGAATAAAATAGCAGCTCATGCTGCTGTGTTTTATTATGGCGAGTGTGGAGAATTGGAGAACATTTCCTACCAACTTCAAAAAGGAGCCGGTACTCAATTCGACTGTATGTTTTTTTCTTTTTTTATGTGTGTTACCTCATAACTTTTTACTGGGTGAACCGATTTCGATAATTCTTTTTTTATTTTAAATCTGGGTGCTTCACATGTAGTCCCATGTAAGATTCTTACCAATAGTTTTTGAGTTATTCTTATAGTTATAGTATAGTTCTTAATAATTTATATTGAAGTTGGTCATACTCAATTTTTAATTTTAAATTATTTATTATTATTGGATAGAAGTCATTCCATCTTATAAGTTGGGCTGTGTGCAACAAGCGAGCACCTTTATTCTTTAAAAAAAGACACTTGAAGACAACTTAAAAAAAGAAAGATGCATTGTCATCTCTGAGGACTAAGAATGCCTCACAACCTTTAACTACTGGATTCTATAACCTTTAATCCAGAACACAGTTGTGCAAGCACTGTTATTTGGCAGCAGAAAAAGAGGGTGGTACTTACATAGATGGAACCCTAGGCACAAAAGGAGACCTAATGATTTCTTATAGTTAAGCAAACACTACACATTGAATAAAACTACTTTTATGGATTCTATTGTGTTTAATTATACTTTTTTTTAAATTGCCCTTTCAGGTGCTTTCCAGCAAATATGTCCCCCATTACCATTGCTGCTGGAAAGCATACAAAACGTCGTGATTAAACAAATTAAGTATAATTAAACACAATAGAATCCATAAAAGTAGTTTATTTAAAAGGAGACCTTTCACCAAGCAGTCTTCTCCAGATCACTTTCATCTTGGCCAAAGATGTATATTATGTTTCATTCATTCAATACAGCTCAAAAAACCAACTGTCGAACACAACCATCCTTATTTGCCATAGTTACCATGCATAGCAGGCACACTTTATTATTTTGAGCAGTTACCAGGAAGATGCACTGGCCCTCTCCTGTTTCAGTTTTCCTCTATTGCCTATTAAGACATCTGCAGGAAGATATGGAGAAACTGGTCAACCACTACACAGTCTAATAAATTATATTTGCCTAATATTACATTTATCTTCAAGCCATGACACAATGGCTGTTACATCTGTAACAGTAACACATGGCCTCCAATGGTTATCACTTCTGTGATATCTGCGACCCGCTTTAATTTGCAAAATTGAAAAGCCATACTAGTGCCATTGGTTCTTTATTTATATACTTATTACCTACTAATTATTTGCACTATTCTTGTTCATAAAATCTTGCAATAACTTACAACACATTCTTTAATGAAAACTAAAACATTTTTGAATTTATCTTAATCACAACATTTTATGAACCACACAAGGAAAAGAGACCAGTATGACTTGCAAGTTAATATCAATAACATGTGTGTTCTTAGAATAGTGATGAATTATGTGTCATTGCCAGAAGTAGTAGTTTCATTGTTACATATTATATACTATGTACTAATTTAATATATTTCTCTATATATATAATGATGCTTGCTCTTTAAATTTACCTGTAAATAAGGATTCTCGGACAAATTTTGAGCCTTCCTCGTAATAACTTTGGTTCACTTACAACACATTTCATAAAAATTTTGTATTAATGCTGCTTAATTACTGATCACATCACCTACAAGGTGAAGTAAGACATGCAGAAAGTCAATGGATGCAGGAGGGTATGAACTATGTTTTGTGACAGTACCCTCTGGGGAAGGCTATGGTTTAGTTGTAGATTTGTTAAAGACTGTAGGTAGATTGATGAATATGCATGATGACGATGATTCATGATAACTTACTTATCTAGATCTAATGCAGTATATTTATTATCCTTTACCTTATCAGTGCACATGATATATGAATGTCATATAATATCTTGATTAAGTTACAATTCAATATCTACATGCTACAAAATTATTATTCTTTTATTGTGAGATATTAAAAACAAAATTCATTCCCTTACTGCATTGTGGGAGAAAAATTACGGATGATGTATCACCACTATAAATGCTTAAAATAGGTCATTCAGTAGGAAAAATTGATGGAAAAGATGAATGGTAAGACAAATACAGGTGTTTAGTCATTAAAGCATACATAAATAGTGTCACGCTTATATCCCAGAGGATGGTAACCAGAGTCCAAAGAGCGGCAAACTATTCAGACCATGCTTATCCAAAAATATGAATTTAGATGGAACATTGTGAAAGAAGTTATAGGTAGCCAGCCTATCACATACAACTATCACAAACCCAATATCCAATTAGTGGCCTTTCCCAACATGTTAAGTAACTAACACAGTATCCCCTGTGTTTGTTACTTAGCATGTTACACTTATGTAAAGAATTAACAGCAACAAATAAATTAATCATGTTGCCTGTTATGATAATTCCCATTGTGTGACAAAATACCTTTATATTCCCCTCCTCACCTAGCCATGCATCAATTTCACATAGTTTATAAATATATGAATTTAAGGATACTTATCTTAAAACTTGATAAGATTGTATCAAAAACTACAAAAAATACAGTTATTAAAATGTTTAATTCAAACATACAGAAGAGATTGCTTCAGTTACCTAAATTTTGTTTTAATAGACGATTTATTTATTTTGCTTCATTTCATCTATTTTACCCAATTTATTAGGTATTTTTATATACACCAATCTTGATGACAGGACATTTTACTTACAATTTACTGTTCAGGCTAGTTTTTTTATATATATGAAATACCATTACCAGGTTTATAATTAATAATATTAAAAACTAGCTGTTCCCCGAGACTTCGCCCGCGTGGTACTTGGATTTTCATTTTTTTGCATGGAACCCTAATTCTTTTTTAAAACCAAAGTAAACTAAGTTACTCCTTATATCATCAGCTATTTGCCGGTGAAAGTCCCGTCAAAATCGGCCCAGCCGTTTCAGAGATTACCCGGAATAAACATACATACAGACAGACAGACCGACAGACAGACAAAAATTTAAAAAATTGTGTTTTTGTTATTAGTACTTTATATACTTTCATATGCATTTAGTAAAAAACTGATATTTTAACATTACAAACAGACACTTCAATTTTTTTATTTGTATAGATTGCAATAGGTACTTATTGTGTTTGCTTCACGAATATCATATTTCAAAAAAATCATGCAAAATATTTGTCGATGTAGTTTGCACACATGTTACACAAATGTATGAAAATAAAACGTAAGAAGAAACAAAGTAAAAAATTAGAGATAACAATACAAGTGAATTAGCTTCCCCGTAGTAACGTCGCACCAAGGACGCGCCGATTAGCACCTGATGATATAACAGCAAGTAACACTTGCGACTAGACCACTTTGAGAATACCTACTGAAATCTATCGTTAATATATTTACAAAACAGAGAAAACTGTAGCAAACTTTATATTAAAAAAAAAACCTTTGTAACCATTTGCTTCTTGTTATATTAATTCTTTTAAGTTATATACCTAATTTCCCAAACCTTTAAGTAATTAACGCAAAATAACTGTTTAAGTTATATTAACCTAACTGTTGAAATAGAGGCGCATGAGAAAAATCAATATTTTCACCATAACAAGGCGACGTTACTGCCCTATATGTCCAATTAGTAATCAATGTGGACACTAATTAAAACATATTTGACTTGTGTACATAGGACCATTCAATACCGCCGCCAGTATAATATAAAAAATAAGAAACTGACAAAAAAATCGTAAAAACGAACAGCCGGTATAGGTACTTACCCATTTTGTTTGCTCGTTCGCTCCACCGATCAAATAATCCTCCACTAAAAATATAATATGTTTTCCTTCATCACATACTACATGCACATAAGCACTATTTTACACCGTAAAAAAACTAAGCTTTTACTCATAAATAATATTTAGAATGTTATTAGAAATTGGCGAAACACTGCACTCCCGTACAGTCGCGCCAGCCGCCAGCAGCTGTCAGAAAGCGCGCGTGCGATTGCGTTCCAAAGTACGCGCTAGCCGTTTTGAATGCGTTCAATTTCTTATCTTCATAGCGCAAATATAATCAGTAGCGACTCGTTCCAGGCGCTATTCATGCATGGAGTATAGACTCCATGTATTCATGCTAATAAATTATCAGATCACGTTCTTCAATATAATATCTAATTACAAATATACTACTAACAGTGTATTGAATTACATTTGTAAATAATAAATATTAAGAAAATGTTTTGGAAATGACGATGAAACATGAATATAACGAATCGAGATGCAGGTAGCATAGGACCTAGCTTTACAGCAAACTAATGGAGGGTAGGCCTATGTTTAGCTGGGACTCGTGATAGGGTATAATGATTCATCATCAAGCTAAAACTGGAAAATCAGCTGGCCCAGATGATGTTCACATAGAGGTACTCAAACTTATTGAGGAAGAAAATATTGATGGCCTCGTTAGTTTTTTAACGCTATTTATGATTCAGGCCACTTACCCAAGGACTGGTTAACATCATCTTTCATTACACTCCCTAAGAAAGCCAACGCCAAAAAGTGCGAAGAATTCCGAACAATTAGCTTTATGAGTCAAGCATTGAAATTATTTCTACATATCATTCACGAACGCATAAGAGTAAAATGTGACGAACAACTCGCAGATAGCCAGTTCGGCTTTAGATCAGGAGTTGGTACAAGAGAAGCTCTATTTGCAATACAGGTTTTGGTGCAAAAATGTTTAGATATTCAGCAGGTTGTTTTTCTTTGCTTCATCGATTACGAAAAAGCTTTTGATCGAGTATTGCATTTTTTTATAGGACTAGGGTGACAAACGAGCACACAGTCCACCTGATGGTAAGTGGTTGCTGCGGCCCATAGACATCTACCATCTATCCTCGATTACGAATCAAAATGCAGGTGTGTTGTCACTCGTGAGGACTAACATGGAATGCCTCGTTTCCAGTAAAGAAGGCCTCCGGTTCTCTACACTCACCATACGAAACATAGCAGCCTTATGCTGCTATTTTACTCTGGTATTCTGTGAGAGCGTGGTCTTTCCCCGGTCAAGCCGACCCATTCGTACTACAACTATACCAGTAATATAGCTGCAGCATGGCTCTACCACGTATAGAGCTCCTAATCTACCTGCATCCATTGGATTCCTGCATATCTTACCAGGTCGTCACTACCTAAGGGAAAGCCGCCCTACACTTCGCCGCGCTTTTGTAATGCTGATGAACATGAACATGGTGTGCAAGTGTAAGAAAGCTGTGAAGCCAAGGATAAGCAACGCCGTGACAACATATAATAAATAGAGTTAGAAATTATTTGCTGTCCACCTTATGGTTAATTCTAGCTACAGTAGCCAATGAGCACTTGCAAATCCAAAGGTTACGGCTGCATTGTCAAACCTGAAGAAGGAGAAACTGAATATTCGGCTAGATACAACCCGCTTCTTCATTTATGTACCAATGCTAAGCGACATTATAATTTTGGGAAGGCTTAAATCAATATATTTAGAGGCATTTCTGTGGCATTATATATTTAACTTCACCTGTCAAACTACCTATATAACACAACAGTAGATGCACTGCTGTTAAGCGACGGAAATAGGAAAGAACTTAATACATAGTATTTACGCTTCCTTCCGAGAGAGTCCGAGAGAAAATTTTAAGTAAATAAATACCTAGATTAATTTTGGCCTGTTAGTATATTTACTAATATTTAATGTATGTTTACAAAAACATTAGTAGTTTTAGTAAAAAATGTGATATACACTCTGTAAACAATAGGAACAAACACAACCTAGTGATACCAGTATTTAGACTCCACAAAGTCAGTTTACAAAACAGGGGCAATGTATTACAAAAAAGTCGCAGAAAACATACAAGGTCTCTACCAAGTTTAAATATTTTATTAAACAAAACCTATATAAAAATAGTTTTTATAATATAAATAAATAAATGGTTGATAAAGCTGTTTCTAAAATAAATTTTGTAAATGGTTTGTACCTTTCTTATTGTATAATTTACTTCGAAAAAAAGTGCAGCTGGGTTTTTGCTGGTTCTTCCCAGAAAAGAAGGTTTTTCGAACCATTGTTAAAAGTAGTGTCCGACCGAAGCAGGATTTTCAACCGAAACCGAAACCGAAAACGAACCTTCGGTCTGGGTGTCAGTTTCGGCCGAAACCGAAACTTATTTAGATATGTTAATTTTTTTATTGTACACTGAAATCTGGTATATTTTTTATACATAATATACAGATATGTAATGAATTTTAATGAAAAACAGTTATTGGAATAGTCATGTAGCAATACATTTACTTATTTTGAAGTAAAAATCAACAATTTAACGTTAAGAAATACTTTTTTAAGTGAATTATGTATAAAAATCAACACTTACACCCTCAAAACGTTACTCGCTAATTGAGAACAAATTTTATTGTGTTTACAATATTGTTAGGTTACTGGGTACTTGGAATTCCATCTTAGTTCTCACGGTTGAGAACGAATCTCTATTTTAATTCGTAAACGAGGATAGATGTAGATGTCTTTGGTTCACAGTAATCACTTACCATCAGGTGAACTGTGTGCTCGTTTGTCACCCATATCTTATTAAAAAAACTAAAACTAAACTCACAAACTCACTCATTACACTTATGTTACTATTTTCTGTGGACTGAATCATGAAATTTAGCAAGATTTCAATAAATCACTCATTTGTAGTTGTCTCACGAAAATATTTTTTTTTGCGATTGCAAACTTATATTTGCAGTTGGGCAACATTTTTCCGGCGCTAAGTTTCAATCGGACTTACCTTCTCAATAACTCCCGGAATGAATGAAGTATCTACATACGTAATTAAATTTATATGGAACACTCAGGGCTTGAGTCCTACTCGCACTTGATCAGTTTTTAAAGTAAAAGGGCCACTCTGCACCTGTGTTGGTTACAACACTAATGGGTCCGTTCAACTGGAGAAGAACCACACTCATATAGAACACTGAAAATAGAATCATACTGCAGTTAGTTACAGTGATTCGTATAAAAATACAAGATTTATGTAATGTGATGAGGCTTCTCTGCTGGCTAGCTACAATACAATTTAATAGATTTTTGAGGATCTATTGCTATCGCGCTATGCCCATACAACGTAACTAGGCAACCGAAAGAGACATCTGCAGTTTGGACTGATTGTCTATGAAAAATTGACATTCAACTAAATAATGATCCCGTATTTTTTACAGTATAAAGGTGACAAGCGTGCAGTCCACCCGATAGTAAGTGGATGCTGTAGCCTGAAGACATCAAAATTTATCCTTGATTTAAGAATCAAAATGCAGATGCGTTGTCACCCCTGAGGACTAAGATGGAATGCTTCGTTTCCAATAAATAGGATCTCCCGTTCTCTATACTCACCATGCGAACACACAGCAACATTAAGTTGCAATTTTACGCTGGTACTCTGTGAAAGCGTGGTCCTACACCGGTCGAATCGACCCATTTGTGCTACAACCATAATATAACTGTATTGTGGTAGGTGTAGGCCGACGATATAGTCCTTATGGCAGAATCGCTTGAGGACCTAAGCACCAAGCTCAATGACCTCAATAGTGTCTCCCAACGAATAGGTCTTAGGATGAACATGGACAAAACAAAGATCATGTTTAATGTCCATGTCACACCTATGCCGGTAGTTGTTGGGAGCACTAAGCTCGAAGTTGTTGACGAGTATGTTTACCTGGGACAAATAGTCCGACTAGGTAAGTCCAACTTCGACCAAGAGGTCAATCGACGGATTCAACTCGGCTGGGCAGCGTTCGGGAAACTACGACACATCTTCTCGTCAGACATACCTCAAAACGAAATTGTACAACCAGTGCGTGTTGCCACTTACGGATCTGAGATGTGGTCCTTCACTGCTGGCCGTATGAGGAAGCTCAAAGTCGCTCAGCGAGCTATGGAGAGGGCTATGCTCGGGGTTTCTCTGCGTGATTAACTTAGAAATGAGGATATCCGCAGTACAACCAGAGTAACCGACATAGCCCAACGAATTAGTAAGCTGAACTGGCAGTGGGCCGGCTATATAGCTCGAAGAATCGACAATCGATGGGGAAGAAAGGTTCTTGAGTTTCAGCCTCGTACCGGTAGGCGAAGTGTAGGGCGACCCCCCATGAGATGGAGTGACGACCTGGTAAGACATTCAGGAAGTCGATGGATGCAGGTGGCTCAGGACCGTACTTTGTGGCATTCCTTAGGGTAGGCCTATGTTCAGCAGTGGACTTATGAAAGGCTGCAATGATGATGATAATGATGATTGTGGTTCTACCACGTATTCCCTTTCATTTTCCAATATCCTCCAGATATCTCCTTAATGATTCTGAAGCTAAGCAGTTAAATAGCAGTGTACTCACAGCTCTGTTCCTGCCTTGCATTGAGAGGGCAGCAGTGACCTCATATGAGGTGAGACTCCAGAGCTCCAACATTATAAAATAGGGATGTCAAAATAAAACCACATAAATATCGAACGCTTCATAAAATAAGTGCTTTATTGATTTTGTATGCAGTACAGGTTCAGAAGTTTAAATTAAATTGTACGTGTTTTGTTAAACAAAAAAAAAAACTAAATCTATTTCAAATGCCAACCCAGAAACATATTTACAATTTTATATCTAAACTATTCAAAAACTTATTATAATTAGTTTTTATTTTCAAAAAATATTAGCTACCGTAGTATTGCTCGGATTGACTTGGTCGTTAAAAGAGGTGACCATATGGAAAGCAGACACAACGACAAGACATGTTATTTCTCTTTCTCTCTATATCTGTTGGTATGGGATAGCACGTTTCTTCAATATTTATGAAAGTGGTCACCTCCGTACGCACCAAGACCTTCCATTCCAATGTGCCTTTGTAAAACTAAACCTGAGCACATTTCAGAATCGCCGACTCGACGTAGACTAGTGAGAAAATATTATGCATTCAATTTAAGCAAGCGTAATGGTTCAACAGTGGCGTCAGCCAATGAGGGCATCAACGACTTCTGCCACCAGGGCGGCGCCACTTTGAATGAGGTGAAAAATATGACAGATTACATAGCGGGGGAGTTAATTTATTAGAAAATGTAAGAGTTAATGTTGCTTTCTGTAAATTTAGTTAAATTTCATTTTAATTAAGAATAAACCAAACTGGATATTCCAAAAGTAGAAAAATTGAAAAAAAAACACAAAAGTGAAAACACAATGATATATGCGACTAGCGACACGTAGTAGACATGCTCGTGAAGTATTGCGTTGTCGTTTCAAAAAAGTTAAAAATGTGCAGAAAGTTAAAGAACAAGCCACTGACGCATTGTTTTGTATATTAATAATAAATAATACTCTAGAAACTGATAAACTTCTATTTAAAACGTCTCAATTATTGAACATTGTGTAACAAATAACTTCACCTCAGTACCAACTAGCGACATCTGGTGAGCGGAAGATTATGAGCCCTCGTTGATAGACTCAATTACGTTATAACGTAAGCATGTCATCTTCGCACTGGTCTACAATTTCTCAAACTTATTGTTAGTGTTATCACGAACCGCAATTTTATTTATCGAGAAGGCAAAAAAGATCTATGCTCTGAAAACACTAGAGTCTATATACCTACGCATAGTTCGAAATAGCACTTCCTTCTATTTACAATTATAACCGAACTATAATAAATATAAGAACCTTATACTCTCTGTACAGTGTCGTATAATATTTTTGTTTCATCATTTTTATAGAATCTTTGTATTATCAATTATGAATATTCAGTTTATATAATTTTGATTTGAATCGCAATTACTATGACCATTACGTAATCTTCATTACCGCCGCTTCATTTCATTCTAGCCGGCAGTCTAATGCGAATATTTTGACTGAACAATTATTTAGTTTACAGTTATTGTTAATCAAACAACAACGGACAGTTTAATACTAAATAAAAAAATAATATTTGTTACACAGAACATGATCAAAATGAATGAATCTATAAAAAATATTTATTGGTAAGGTAAAAATAAATTAGGCGCGTGAGCAAATTACCTCAATTCTTATAAATGTGTTTGATTCACACGGTTTAAATGTAACTAAACATTACAGATAAATCCCACAAACTGTTGTTTGAGAAGAGGATCATTAATGCAAAGATACCGATTCCGTATCATCCGAAATGAAAAGATATGCTGGTCAATTTCTAATAGCACTTAATAAAAAAGAGAAGTAATATGTTGACAGCACTAATGTTAATGTTCACGATTAATGACTCCCAACTTTTTGATATTTATTCCAATGCACATCCTTCTTAACAATAATATTTCTGTAATTTCGTAAAAATCAAGCAATATTAATATAGTATCGTTATATGAAAACGTACTAATAATTTATACTGTCCGTATACTTTCATTCAACAACAATTTTGAAATTGGTCCTTCAAACCGGATTCCACATGAGTCGAGAATAACAGCAGAAGGCTGGAATGAGATTCACAGTAATTGAATACAATTCATTCACACGCAAACTCTTCTGTGTGATGACACTGAAAGCTACGTAGCAACAGACTAAGAGGCACCGCGAATATATAAATAAAACCTGTAACAGCCTGTATATGAAAAACTTCAAGTCAATCGGCCGTACAGTTTTGGAGATCTCGTGATGAATGAGTGATTCGGTATGCCAGTGGTATTTAATTATGCATTTCGTATAAGAAACAGTCCGTTGCTGCTCAGATACAAAGTTAATAACAATTAAGCCTCAACATTATTTTAAGTATTATTATAATAATCTATGTTTACCCATATAGAGAATTTAAAACAATTTTTGTTTTGAATGTACCTTCAATAAAGTTAGTATAAAGTGCTAAATACATATACAGATAATTTTAACAATTTAATTAAGAAAATGAGCAATATAATTAATTAAAAATTAGACGACACTAATGAAGTATATCCGAAAATATTGTTATTTTAAAATACACCACTTTATTTCTAAGTCTTCAATTTTTCAATTCAATTAAATCATCACTGATGATTTAATAACACTAAGTACGATTGAAGCGCTTTAACACAGAATCTCTTCTTTCAATTGGACCGTGTTGTGTAAATAATTGACTCCCACAAAATAAAATGATATTCAGATATGAAAGATAAAGTCACTTTAAAGAAATTTTAATGCAGAGTTTCGGATTACCTACTCGTAATTTTTCAGAAGTCTTTCATAAATAAATAATATTAGAGTTTAAGAGAACTTAAACAACACGCATTGATCATAAACTGTGATGATCCAATGCGAATACTGGGTCATGGTTATTAAAATATTGTATTGTCATCGGTCCTTGATACGAGTGCAAATTTTCAAGTCAATCGGCCGTCTACAAGTTGATGAAAATTACATTAAAAGATTCCGTTACATAGATAGATAGAGATACACGCGAAGTTAATAAAAGCATGTTAAAAAGTACCTTTGGAACATTATTTTGACCAGTTGTAATGTCTGCGCAACACAGTCCAATAACAAATGTCACTATGGTAAAGAGTGTTCCAGTAATCGGACACTTAACAATCTGTAAATCATTTTTAAGTACCCTCCTTACAAGGGAGTATGGTTAATAATTGATCTGTTTACATTCACTCATAAAGTGATTTCACAAATAAACACAACTACAAAAAAAGACACAAAATAAGTGGCATTGTTGGTATTTATTAGTTTTGTTATCAAATATATCTTAGTGTCAATGTTAGGTTATATCAGCATGTTAGGATCTGTAGGAAAATCAAAAGGTGCTCTTTATAATTAGATACTAAAGGGGCATTAGTTTAAAAACTGAAACTTTATTTATTAAATTGTAATCATTTTACATGCGGATTATATTAATTTATTATAATAAGTAAATTATGTCTGTTTTACTCTCCTGTTGTTTTAATTAATTTATTAAGTTATCGTTATGAGATTTTTTTTTAAAAATGTGTACCTTAATTTAGAATTTTACCAAAAAAACTGGGTAACGAATTGCCTTGCCATTCGCCCGTGCCTTGGATGTGTTGCTACATTATAAAATCTTTTATACAAATGAAATCATAGGAGACTACTGTTGTTCTATTGCCCCAGGTTTTAACAAGTTTCAACAATAAAAACAATAAATAATTTGCAAAATATAATATAATTATGTATAGCATTTCTTTATTAAATGTTATATAACAAAAAAAAAGTGTAAAACAATGACTTGAGATAACAAAAATTTTGGCATAAAATTTCCACATAATACAGGGTTATTTTTCAAAGAGTAGTCAAATTTTAAACTTAAATTCAAATATAAAAATAATGATGTACCGTTATTGCAGTTTCCCAAAATACAAGTAAATAAGGCTTTTATTTCAAATTATTGTGATTTATGGGCAACAAAGTTTGACACTTACGAATGTGTGGTCCGCAGTAAAATCAGTTAAAATAATGCATTACCATGAATTTTCAATTTAAAAGATAAAAAGGACAGAATGTTTGACATTTTTTTTTAATTAATTTTTCTTCAGCTATTGTCTATATTACTTATTTTGAACCTTCTCTGCAAATTTGATCGGTTATTGTAAAACAACCCTGTATTTAACATTTGCAAAGAAATGGAATAATGTTTCAGCTCTGCGATTAATGTTTACATCACTGTATCATAATCACTGATCTAAGTGTTTAATTATTTGTAATCGTTATTTAGAAATATAATCAGTGTTCAATACTAGAGGTGAGCAAAAATTCGATTACATTAATAGAAATCATCTGCCGCTACACTATTATGTAATTCACAGCAAAAAAAAAACAAATACATATTTTTTTTTAAATTTCATAAATAATTTTTTCATATGAAACAAACTGCTTTTAGTTAATTTCTATATATTTATAATTCTACACAAACAGTTGTGTACATTTGATAATATTGTAGTGCCTATCCATGGGCAAATAAAAACTAAGAATATTTTCTAACTTCTCAACGAATAATTTTCAGTTATTTGGTTGATTTTAAATCAGTCAAGACAACTCTCTAATTGACAAACGCCCGTGCCAGTTTTCAACTGGAAATTTACGAGTTGAAGACGAGATCTGCATGGAGCAATTGATGTGATAGTACCTGCAGTAAACTAAACAATGAAAGGCGAGGATGTGAGAGCTGGGCAACTGGGTTGTCGGCAGTGAGCAGTGGGCTACTCGTCATCACTGTCGGGGTCGCTGGAGAACTCTGCGGTCTGCAGCCGAGGCGGGAATGGACCCCGACTCTGTTGCCTGCACAAGTTATTAGATACGTATTAGAAAAATTGTAATAATATTAGTGTCCGACCGAAGTTTCGGCCATCTTCGACCAAACAAACTACCTTCGACGAAACTTATATATTTAGTCGAAGCCGAGTTTACTTGCAAGCATACGTGGTAGAGCCATGCTGCAGCTATATTAGTAGTACAGTAGTAGCACGAATGGGTCGGCTCGATCGGGGAAGGACCACGCTCTCACAGAATACCAGCGTAAAATAGCAGTTTAACGCTGCTGTGTCTCTTATGTCGAGTGTAGAAAACCGGAGAGCCTTTTTACTGGAAAGAGGCATTCTATCTTAGTCCTCAGCTGACACCGCATCTGCATTTTTTTTCTCAAACGAAGATAGATGTAAATGTCTATGGGCCACTTACCATCGTAAGTGGTTGCTGTGGCCGGTGTGCGATGTGCTCGTTTGACACTCTTACTCTATATAAAAAAACACCAAAATTGAACGAACTGTCACGAATGTGCAATAGAAAGTCGCGGTCTACTTTTAAAGATGATACGATACGATACGATAAGGGGTAGTAGATATACTTATAACGCATTATATATAATATATTAACCTCTCAGATCCCGACATTGTATCGAAACAACTCCGCCAGAATGGTCAGGCCAAGGTCAATAATATATTTTTTTATTCTCAAAACCAGGCCCTGTCGTCTAATTTATGGAACCTATGTGGCATTAATAACAGCGCCATTGCATAAACTATGTCGGCTTCGAAGGTCGATGTAGTACTGGACACACCTTGTAGAAGACGCTTTTACAGAATTATGTCATTAGTAAAAAAAAACATAGTATTTTAATCTGTCACGTCTTTGAAATCCACATGAGGCAATCCAAGATCACCGGCATACGGCTCTGGGATCTAGCCCTTCTGAGCCTGAAGTTACAATTTATTATTATAATTATAATTATATTTATATGTATATATATATTTAAAATATAGGATGTTTTCAATTATTTTTTTAATTTTGATATTTTTCAAAGAAAAAAGTCACGTTGTTGATAATTTGCATGAATTTGGTAAATACCTTTTTATACAAAATATTTTATATGTACGCTAGGGATTGACTCAACTATATCAAAATTAATGTCGATATTTATCTTGAATGTTTATAATGAAACGATAGACTTGCACACACAACAAGAAAATAAATCCTCTGTTTGCGTTCTAAAATGTAATTTTATATTAAAATCTTGACATTATCCTCTTAAAGCCATTATTAACTCAACTAAGTATCTATTTAACAACCAAAATAAATGACTAACTTAAACTTACTTAACCAACCACACAGCCTCACGGTAACACTAGTGCAATAATCATACCATCACGCTATTTTCCCTAAAGGGTTGAGCGGAGCTTCGGATTATATTCCCAAGTCACAATGATATAACTTTTAGCGTGGTTAGGTATAGATATTTAGTAATGCTCCTGAAGCGCCACTAGATGCCCGCGCATGAGACGCGATAGTATATATTCCACGGTATTTGATACTCACAACGCGTGATGCACGACTCATGCTTTATGGCCAACGACATTGTACCGAGGAGTTAAATAGTGTGGTATATCGCCTACAGTGTTAGTCGTAGAGAAGAGGAACTCGTGGTTAAGTAATAGCTGCGCGAATCAATAGAAATGCGAGGTTAAGTTGCACATACCGCAGTCAGTCCATGAATGACTGACCATTTTCTTAACATACACTTGTATCTTCAGACATTTGATGCACTTTACTCTGTTAAGATAATTATGTTTCTAAAATTCATGCAGCTAAAATGATAATAAGTTTATTATTACTTTATACTTTTCAGGGACAGATGAAATAATATAATCATGAAGCATGATGAAGCCTCATAAATATATTGGCCTTTAAAGAGAGCAATCTCATTTAACTGATTCCTACAAGTTTCATTAATTAATTTATTAAGTTTACATTCATATTTAAGTCGAATGTTAATAAACTTCTCTAATGTATTTAATTATTAATTATTAAATGTTTGTAATTATCAAAAGTAATAATTATATTAAAGCAGTCATTATGTACTCCGTGTCCCGAAACTGTCCATGGCAGTAAATATTTTTCTCCAAAGATCATAGCTCGAAAATACAATTTTTCGATCTAATTTTTGGGGAGTTTTTTTTAAGTTTATCGGTAGAGTCACCTGGGATTTTTTACATTTGAAATAAAATCCTACAAAAGACAGGTAGGTTCAGCTTATTCCTAGGAACATGTTATATAAATATTATTTATTTAATTTTTGAAGTTATTCAATTTCGTGCACTAAACTGTATTTTTTAACCTTTTTACCGCTTTCTTAACAATATTTTTCGATAGTCCATTTAAGTAAAATGTACATAACTAGCTAGCGCACACAATGACAAATCAAAATTAGTCACGTGTTTTCGGGCTGTGAGGTAGTCTATACGCCAGTATGTTCTAAGTCTATGCTCCCATTTTAGAGGTTTTCAAGTAAATTGGCAGGTTCAAGATAGAAACCTTTTAAAACAAATTTTACAAATAATATAATTCTGTATCATCGCCATCTTCTTTTTTAATAGGAGAGGAGGCAAACGAGCATACGGCTCACCTGATGGTAAGTGACTACCGCCGCCCAAAAACAACTGCCACACCAGAGGAATTGCAGGTGCATTGTCGGTGTTTAGGCCCAAAAATGGTCATTTGAGACGGCATCCACTCGCCTTCGACTTGGCGAATCACCCGATGGTGTCGGGGTGAGGTAACGCCGACGGCGGAGGGAGGGGGGGCGCGTGCCACTGGCAGTGGCTCGACGCGCGGGCTGAACAGTAGCTTTAGTGCAGCGGCGCCGTCGCAACGTAACGTATTTGTGGTGACCGTGGCAGCGATTTCGTGCGACCAGTTTTGGTTTTATGGTCTAGATTTTCAGTATTCGTGCGCGTTACTTCGCTACTTAAATTGTGTTTCATGAACACCGCCTCGGATTAGGTGGTCTAATTATTGCTGTGAGTCTACTCGAACCGCGCGGTGTCGATTTTGTTAGCAAATTTATGCAACGACGAGGAATTGTGTAGTCTAGAACATTAGACGCCGGGTTGACTAATTGTTGGGAAGTTAATGTTTAATTGTACCGTTGCGTTAAGTGCCTAAAAGGGTTGCGTTCGGTTCTCTAAATAATTTGTTGCTGAGTGAACGGAAGTGAACTTTGACCCCCGTTCATCAGTCGTGCCGCGTGTTACGTTTTTGATTATAATTAACGGGATTTAGTGGAGTTTTGAATGTCAAGTGGTATAGTGGTTGCATGCTTAAGTGCATTCTGACAATATTGATTCGCGTTAACGAGTTGCTTTGTGCCATTGGATTTAACTCGGGAGATATTTTCCTGTGTCGGTTAAAACAGCTAAACTTTGTGACCCGCGATAACCAGCGTTCGTATTAGATTATAGATTTGTGCTAATGGACGCTAGACTTTGAGTGACACCGCGTGACGCCGCTGGAGTGATACCACATAGGGTGGCGGTGCTGGAGTCAGGGTTGCTGCTGATTAAAAAGGGCTAATTCAGGTTAAACATATATACACATCTCACACACTACTTACATGCACCTACTTAACGCCTGAACGAGCCTTCTGGTCCTTCTTCGCCTCTGAACAGGTACGTACTATTTATTTGCCTAGCTTTATCACTGTCGTGTAGGTCAACTCTCCATAAGGCCAATTGGGCCCCGTCCTTAGTTATCCGTCGAGTCTACAGCTGTATGGGCCCCTGTATAGTCAACCTTTGTCGGGACAGCTAAGGGCGTGTACAGTCGGCCTTATAAAAAAAGTAAGCTTTTTTCTTGAAGGTCCCTAAATAAAGACATTTATTCCAACACTTACATCTACACACATGACAAATTACCATTAAAAATAAAACAAGTGACTTATATACAAACAAAAAAAAAAAGATTGAATAAAGAAAAGTGCGTCCATTCAAAAAAAAAGAAATGGTGTGCTATGATGAAGTGGTGGAAGGGAGCGTCTCAGCATATGCCGCGAGCTTGCAGCGCTGATTTTCAGCCGGCCCCGAAGAAGTTCTGACGGTCAATTTTATGCGAGCAAGTATTTTCTTTTAAAATTCTTATTCTATACCTCATGCGAGATGTGCCGTAGACGGTAGTATGCAGAGTCCCTACGTTTACGTTTTACTAAAATATTCATGCTAAATATATCATTATATACATATACACACACACACACACACACACACACACACACACACACATACATACATATACACATACATATATATATATATATATATATATATATATATATATATATATATATATATATATATATATATATATATATATATATATAAGTGACAGGAATATAGAAAATATATATAGATGGTAATAAATACAAAGTAACATGTACATATTAGATACCCACTTAGTAATCAGTAAATTATCATTAAAGGTATAATTTAAATTTATGATTAGAAATACTACATAAGTAATTCTTAAATAAAGTATGTTCAAACATTTATACTTCCCTTCTGTTCGTTTAATAAAAATTTCTTTAAGTGTATTTTAAAATTCCCTATTGGTTTTAGATTACGTAGTGGTGGAGGTATATTATTCCAGCAGTGGGTGGCTGTATATTTGTAACTACCTCTGAAAGCCGCCGATCTATGTCGAGGGACACTTAATATGCGAGAAGAAACACGCGTTAGATACTTATTGTGTTCACGACACCAGTCTAGTTTAGAGTACAGATACTTTGGATTTTTTGTTTTCAGAACACCAAATAGAGCACAAGCAAAGTGGAGTTTGCGTCTTGCAGCCATCTTTAGGATGTTATTATCATTAAGGAATGGGCTTACATGACCTCTTGGTGGCACATCAAAACAGAACCTTGCACAAGCGTTTTGGACTCGTTGAATAAGGTATGCGGTGCGTGCCAGCAGACATGGCCCATATACAGTGTCAACATAATTAAATTTTGATAATACAAGTGCGTCAGATAACCTCTTACGTAGTTCGATACTTAGATACTCACGTATCTTGTACAAGATTTTTAACCGATAGAAGCAGTTCCTAACAACACCAGCAATGTATTCTTCGAATCTGAGGTCAGGGCTAATTATAACTCCTAGATTATGGGTTTTCTCCACTCTTTCTAAAATAGTTTCGGAAATCGTATCGGTCCGGAAAAATCGTTGGTGGTAAGCTAATCCACAGAGAGGTCGTACGCGGAAGAAAACTCCTAGTGAAACGTACAGTGGTGGACCGCCAAGCATCCAGATGGTGTGGATGGTATCAGGAGTTGTGCAGCAATAAGCGTTCGTGAAATTTGGCGGCTGGAATTAATTCGAACAATTTCTCAGAGATAGATATAAACGTGGTAGAGCCATGCTGCAGCTATATTAGCAGTATAGTTGTAGCACGAATGGGTCGGCTCAACCGGGGAAGAACCACGCTCTCACAGAATACCACCTTAAAATAGCAGCTTAACACTGCTGTGTTTCGTGTGGTGAGTGTAGAGAACCGGAGACCCTTTTTACTGGAAAAGAGGCATTCCATCTTAGTCCTCACGGGTGACAACGCATCTGCATTTTGATTCGCAAACCTCCATGGAGGCATTGGCCGTTAGTTTGGACATTGCGAAGGCCTTCGATCGGGTTTAGCACAAAGCGCTTCTTTCGAAGCTCCCTTCCTATGGGCTTCCCGAGAAATTGTTCGGCATTTGACGGCCAATGCCCCCTTAGACTCTGCTGCCTCCGCCCATCTATGATTCAGGTAAACCAGAAGATCACCAGCTGATCAACCCCGACGAAAACTGTATTGGCGGTCACTAATCAGCTGGTGACCCTCAAGGTACCGCATGAGCTGACAGTTTATAATGGATTCCATTATTTTGGAGAACAAAGAGGCGATGGCGATAGGCCTGTTGGACGGGTCTGAGCGGTCGCCTTTTTTAGGGATCGGGTGGACCAAAGCTGTCTTCCATGAATTCGAGACTACGCTTTGGGAGTAGAAGTACAGGAAAAGACGCGTTAAAACCAGTGCCAGCTCCGGAGCACACGTCTTCAGCACAATGGGAGGGACTCCGTCAGGCCCACTCGACTTGCTGACGAGAGGAGTGCTTTCTGAACCGAGTGCTGTGTAAGCTGCACATCCGGCATGGAGCACTCACATCGCGGTATGGTCGCGGGTGTGTTCCGCCGTCATCGGCTTTCTACTTTAGGGCTTGGGCCAGTAAGTCGTCCTCTTTGTGTAGAAATGAAAGAGATGGCTGACAGAAGTTCCGTTGGACAGTTTTGGCGAGAGACCAGAATGCACAGGTTCGCGAAGGAAGACAAACTAGTTTCTCGCCAATTTTGCCTATGTGCTCTGACTTTGCCTTCGCAAGGACTCGTTTGAAGGACCTGGAGACAGAATTGTACTTATTTTTAAGGGCGCTGGTATTTACATCCAGGGAAGTTGATGCGTCAGCCCAGACTCGGTAGCACTCCTGCTTATAGCGTTACGCTATTTTACAGGAGCGACTAAACTGCGGATCTGCTGTAACAAGGAATCTGTAGCCATTTGGACGTCGTAGATATGTCAGTCTGTGTCGTCGGCATTAACGCTATAGGACTTATAGAGGCACCCGTAGACACGCGGATGGCCGTCGCTGTCTACGCGCAGCCAAAGGGTGGATAGGTCCGTACCTTCAAGACTGCCGAGGCGTCGAGAACAGATGTCCTCTCTGACGTATACGCAAACTCCAGCCAGCCAGGGCAGGAGAGGTACGAAGTATCAACCGGAGAGGACACCTGTGTCTCGGTCAGAAAGAGCAAGGCCAGCTTCGCCGTCTCAAGTTGGTAGTGGACGGCGTTTATATTCGAGTGAAGTCCCCTGATGTTGCAGAAATTCACGGATAGCGTGGCAGGGGTCGCCTTGGTCGTGTTGCTCAGTTTGCCCCGAGCAGTTGTCTTGAACGGAATTTTGCCCCCCCCCCCTCCAGAATATGCGCGGCAGCCTGAGCACCCACGCTCAGTAGTGGAGTAGTTTGGTCATGGATGCTCAGCGAGGGATTCTCCAGGGGCGCTGGTAGCCTCCTGGGGTAGTCTGATTACATTTAATTCCGCTACCATATTGATGGGGGGGGGGGGGCGATTGGGCTTATACTTCACTTTTAAAGTTGACACGTCGTTAACGGAAATGGAGCTCACGCGTGAACATTTCCGTGCCATAATTTATCACAATTTTCGTCGCGGCTTATCTCAAGATAAATGTCTCAGCGAACTTGTTTCGATTTATGATGTTGAAGCACCGAGTCAAACGACAATATACCGCTGGTATGCCGATTTCCGACGCGGTCGTGTGTCGCTCAGCACTTTTTCTTCTGCAGGTCGACCAAGAACAGCGGTCGCGCCTGAAAACATCGCAGCTATGCGAACTATTATATTAGATGACCGTCATGTAACATACGAGCAGATTCGGGCAGTTATCAGTATCGGAATGACTGCAATTCATTCGATATTACATAATGAGCTGTGTGTAAGAAAGCTAGTTCCCCGCTGGGTTCCCCAGAATTTGTCCGAAGAGCAAAAAGCGGCTCGTGTAGTTTGGTGCTGGAATACTCTGCAACGCTTCAACGGAGGGAAGTCAAATGCCGTTTATAACATCGTCTCAGGTGACGAATCATAGATTTATTCATACGAACCTGAAAGAAAACATCAGTCAGCAGTTTGGGTCTTCGAAGACGAGGTCAAATCAACGAAAGTGGTTTGCTCCCGCAGCGTGTTAAAGAAAATGGTCGCTACGTTTGTCACGAAAAAGGGGCATGTTGCTACAATTCCTTTACAGGAACGCAGAACGGTTACCGCTGAGTGGTATATCACGGTTTTTTTGCTAGAAATGATAGCCGAAATCCGAAAAAATAACCCGAAACGTCGCATCATCTTACATCACGATAATGCGAGCTCCCATACGGCTCGGAAGACAAATGTTTTTTTGTTGAAGCAGGAAAACGTTGAGCTGATGATGAGCCATCCTCCTTACAGTCCTGACCTGAGCCCTAACGATTTCTTTACATTCCCTAGGATGAAAGATTTAGTACGCGGTCAACGGTTTGAAGACCCCGAAGCAGCTGTGGAAGGGTACAAATCAGCCATTTTGTCAACATCAACTTCAGACTGGAATTAATGTTTTAATGATTGGTTTGCACGAATGGAAAAGTGCATTAAGTTGAACGGAGAATACTTCGAAAACCAATAAAACACAATTTAGCTATACCGTGCATGTGGTTTTTCTTATTCCCGATCATTTCAGTGTGCCCCTCGTATACGGTCTGTCAAGTACTATATCGATCTGCGAAGCCGACGTAGTTCTAATAGTAAAGTAGCATAATGGTGGAAGGTCGTCTTTTAAAGTAAACTCTTATTTTTCGTATAATCTTAATTTTCTTAATTTAGCAACGAGACTAATTGTAATAAATTTTTTAGAAAATTAGTTGTATAATTCTTATAAATATCATTTAAGAAAGAAGTGTTCTGAGGGGTCCACAAAATAAATGTGATCCAATCCATTGTGTTGGAGAATGTGTAATGTGTGATGTCCATACTAGACAACTACATAAACGTTGTAACAGCCGTAGGATATGAATAACTAAAAACATATAGCAGTGAATGGGTTGATGAAGTGTTGTACGTGCTGTGTATACTCACGCAGGTTTGTTGCAATGTTCCATGTGAGCGTGTGTGTGCGTGCGTGTGTGTGCGTGTGTGTGCGTGTGTGTTTGTGTACGTGTGCGTGTACACGTGCGTGTGTGTGCGTGGGTGGGTGTACTCACGCGAGGCGCCTGTAGTGGTTGAGCCACTCCTCCAGCATCTGCGCCTGCAGCAGCGGCCGCGCGTGCAGGCGCTGGCGCGCCACCAGCACGCCTCCCCCCACCCCCACCCCCACGCCACCTCCGACCCCCACCCCCACGCCGCCGCCTCCGCCCACGCCCACGGCACACGCGGACACGTAGCGCCGAACCACAGCCTCCGCATCCGGCACCTACCACCGAGAGACAGCGCTTCGTTATACACTCACAACTCTACATGATGCCGTAATGACCACTGTAGTGTTTGCTTATATGTAGTATACAGTAAATATTGTTATTTGTTTTATTTACTAATAATTTACCATGCACAAATACACAAACATACATTTATATATAAGTCACTGTCTCGAGCGCACCGCGTCAGTTACACGAGAGCCTCGGGCGAGAGTGGACGTGTTGTTTAGTTAAAGTGCGTGCCGAGCCTGTGTTACACTACAGTGGTTAGAGAAGATAGCAGACATTACAAGTGGCGACGAGGAAAAAGATAAGTACCTATTTAGTATAAAGATATAATCAAAAATAGGTTAGCAATGTGCAACTATTAGCATTGCAATTGTAAATGAATTCCTAGAGTACCCGCGGAAAAAAAACTGTGGATTATGAATTATGATTTATTGTTTTTAACCCTGTTCTGATCATTTTAATAATTTATATAAAATATATGTTCGCATTTGACCACTCTTATGGTGTGCTAAAATTTATTTTCTTTATGTAGCAATGATAAAATAATGATTTATTTTAACATATGTCTATTAGCACAACTTTTATATCAAAAGATTTTTGATGGAAAAATAGTAGATGTTACTAAAAACTCCTATCGATTCGAACCGAAATACAATGTCGTTAGCTAAATTTTAGTGGCATTTAACATGTAAGTGTGATATTTATCGCCTTTAATGAAAATACTATTTTACTGCTTTCATGGCGTATATAAGTCTTACAAAAAATCGTGGACACTTCACGACTTCTGTACATTGCAAAGTAGGTAACTAGTAATACTGTTTATTTATTTATTTGCTTTTTAAGGGAAACATACAGTGCAATAATAAATTACATAATAAAACATATAAAAGTAATCCTAAAAACCAATGAAGTTTCCACAGATATCTAATACATAATAAAAGCAAACCACAATATTATGTTGTATAAAATTAAAAATATAAAAGAATAAAACAAGCTAAATGGTATTCATAAATTAAAACATTAAGTAGTAAGTAGTTAAAAGTAACATTATATATACAACTCAAAGCGATACTACCAATTATATATTAAGTTTTACAATATTTTCTTTGTAACTATCATATTCAAGGTGAAAAATATCTAATATTTACAATATTTTAAGTTAAACTTTTTGCATGTACGAGATACAAAATTATTTGAGGCATTTTTTTAACTTTAGGTAATGCGAAAAGTGGTTTATTTCGTGCACCTAACCTGTGACACGCAAGATTCACCTTGCCTAAAAGTAGGGGAGAGTCGATGATATTATGAAGCAATTTGTACAACAACATTTGATCTCTTATATCACGGCGTTTCTCGAGGGTATTGCTGTCTAAGTTATCAATAATGGTAAATGCGCAATATAGGTATTGAATTTACCCAAAACCTAAATGGCACAGCGATGGAAGTAGTCGGTGTAACAAATAAACCGAAAGAGAAGGGCGAGTGTTATGGAACATATTATTATCATGAAACTGAGTTTGGGTACCAAGATACCAATCATTAAATTGAGTTGGGTACTAAGATACCATCATTAAATTGAGTTGGGTACTAAGATACCATCATTAAATTGAGTTGGGTACTAAGATACCATCATTAAATTGAGTTGGGTACTAAGATAGGTACCACCATTAAATTGGAGCTTGGGTACTAAGGTATGTACCACCATTAAATTGGACTTTGGGTTCTAAGTTACTACCATTAAATTGGACTTTGTGTACTAAGTTACTACTATTAAATTGGACTTTGGGTACTAAGTTACTACCATTAAATTGGACTTTGGGTATTAAAATACCAGCATTAAATTGGAAAAAAAAAATATAAGAAACTGTTTCAGTTTGCCCCTAAAATAATAATAATAATGATACCGTTATCAGCTTTAATGTGATAGCACATCTATGGCTATAAGGTGTGGAAAATGGAAAAGGTCTCTACTAATCTATCTGGACGTAGCTGAAGTTATATCAGCACTCGAGAAACGAGCTACGCTATTGCATTTTGGTGGCTCTGGGATAAAAGAAACCGTTGATGTATTTTAAGTAGCAAAAAAAAACTCTACGAGTATTTTCAACCTAAACGGAGTAAAGTTTATGAGCGGCATGTTTTTCGATTGCTAAAACAGAAAAAAGGAGAGACATTTGAGAAGTTTTTGATAAGATTGCGTCAACAAGCCGAAAAGTGTGCATTCGAAAAGCAAAATGATCATTTCATAGATCAAATTGTGGAAAAGTGTAATTCGAAATTGCGCAAGAACCTTATATCTTACAAAACGTGGGAAGAGTTAAAAAGCAAAAAAGTATATGCTTTTAATCAAATGTAAAGACCAGACAAGACATTATTAGCATAGGGTAGTAACTCTCCTTTGGCAATAGAGGGTTCATTTGAAACTATACTCTAAGTCGATGGACGAAAGGAACATACAACCATTTACGTGATTTCGGGGGGTACTAGAAACCTGTTTGGTAAGAACACAGCAGTCCGACTGGGTGTCTTAAAACTTGGTATCGGGATAAATCAAGTGGAGAGTAAAAGCAAGCCGATCCCCTTTAAAGAGAAGGTTGCAATCAAAATTAAGGAATCACTAAACAGTGATATAATTGAAGAAGTGCAACGCCCGTCTAAATGGGTTTCACCAATGTTCCAATCATGAAAGAAAATGGTGAATTACGTTTGTGCGTAGATATGAGATGTACGAACGCCGTTATATTGCAAGAAAACCACCCCCTGCCTACTATGGACCATTTTTGCCTAAAATGAAGAAAGCTAAATATTTCAACAAATTAAGACATAAAAAAATGCCTTCCATCAAGTGGAAATTCACTCTGAATCCAGACACATAACGACTTTTATAACCCCCAAAAGATTATATAGATATAAAAGAATAAAGCTTGGAATTACCTGCGCTTCCGAGATTTTTCAGAAGATCATTGAAAGGATGCTGATAAACTGTGAAGGGGTCGTCAATTTTATTGATGATATCCTTGTATTCGGGAACAGTGAAGAAGAACATGACGCATGACTAAAGAAAGTTCTACAGGTATTTAGTAAAAACAACGCCGTGCTGAATAGCAATAAATGCATATATAAAACGCAGGTTGTGAATTTTCTGGGACACAGGCTTACACATGAAGGAGTAAACCCTTCAACAAGTACGTTGATAGCATTATGAAATTTAGGGTCCCAAAGACCATAGAAGAACTCCAAAGTTTTTTAGGACTCTTAAACTACATAAACAAATGGATACCTAACTTGGCCGCCATGACAGAACTTCTGAAGCACCTGTTAAGACAGAAGATGAGCAAAAGGGAGAGCTTGGAAAAACAATGGTCTGGAGAACAAGATAAAGCATTCCAATAACTCAAACGGATGCTCACGGAAATACAGATTTTAGGGTATTATGACGTCAGAGATGCAAGACAGGTGATAGCAGATGCTAGCCCTGTCGGACTTGGTGCTGTCCTTGTACAAAATGATATAAATGGTCCTAGAATTATTGCCTATGGTAATCGAGCTTTGACAGACTGCGAGCGCAAGTATAGCCAAACGGAAAAAAGGCAATAGGATTAGTTTGGGGGATCGAACATTTTAATATTTTTATTTGGAAAGCCTTTTGATTTAGTCACTGACAACAAGCCGCTAGAGATATTGTTCGGGTCTAAGTCAAAACCATGTGCGAGGATTGAACGATGGATACTGAGGCTACAGTCTTATTCATTCAAGGTTATATACAAGCCAGGAAAAACAAATATAGCTGATCCCTTGTCACGATTATGTAACTATCCTGATAACCCACCAAAAGGAAAAGAGCATGTGTACCAAATAGTGGAAAATTCTAGACCAGTTGCTATACCAATGAGTTCCATTGTAGCATATTCAGAAAAAGAACAAGAGATTTACAAAGTGAAAAAAGGTGTCTATCAGAACGACTGGGACGATTCGATTAAGAGTTACAAATTTTTTGAAAACGAGTTGTTTCCATGATAGCATTCTACTTCGTAGAAATAAAATTGTAATACCACAGCAACTCTGCAAGAGTGTATTAGATGCTGCATACGAGGGTCATCCAGGTATCGTAGCGATGAAGGGACGCTGGAGATCAAAGGTATGGTGGCCCCGTATCGATAAAGACGTAGAACAATTAGTAAAGGCTTGTAAATGTTGTACGTTAGTGGGTTTGCCAAACCCAACTGCACCAATGAAGAGACGAGAGTTGCCTGCAGCTCCATGGATAGATGTCAGAATGGATCTAATGGAACCATTGCCAAGTAACGAGTATCTGTTAGTAGTGGTCGACTACTATAGTCGATACAAAGAAGTAAACAATTACAAAAACATCACAAGCTTACAGATTATTAAAATGGTAAAAGAAACGTTCAGTAGACTTGGTTATCCTATTTCTATCACCGCAGACAATGGCAAGCAGTTCGTGAGTGAAGAGTTTGGATCTTTCTGCAAATAATGTAACATTAAGTTATTTAGTACTGTACTATATTGGCCTCAAATGATCGGCGAAGTTGAAAGACAAAACAGAGATATTTTGAAACGTCTTCGTATCAACCAGATCGAGAGGAAGGATTTAAAAGAAATGTTTATGGGAGTATCTTCTAATGTATAACAGTACCCCTCCTTACAGTTACCGGGAAGTTAGCGTCTGAACTGTTTTTTCACCGAAAAAGTAGGGATAAAATTCCATCAATAGGTGAAATAAATTACAGACAATCATTTAGATTCAGATATCAGGGATAGAGACAAAATACAAAAAAGGAAAAGGAAAAGAGTATATATATATATAGGAAACGCAGAGCAACTCGCTCAGATATAATACAGGGAGATAAGGTTTACGTAAAAGCAGTGGAAAATAATTAATACAGACAATACAAGCTGTCGGATGACACTATTCCGAAGATATCCCGGATGTCAGTCTGAGCGAGATTAGGATGGCTCTCCAGCACCTTAAAAACGGTAAGGCCCCAGGCGAGGATGGAATTACAGCGGAGCTTCTGAAAGCGGGTGGAAGACCGGTACTTGAAGTCCTTCAGAAGCTCTTTAATTCCGTCCTCCATGGTGGCATTACACCGGAGGCGTGGAGCAGAAGTGCGGTGGTCTTGTTCTTCAAGAAAGGTGACAACGCTCTCTTGAAGAACTACAGACCGATTTCCCTTCTGAGCCGCGTCTACGTGCTGTTTTCGAGAGTCATTACGAATCGTCTCGCGCGCAGACTTGACGACTTCCAGCCTCCCGAACAAGCCGGTTTCCGAAAAGGCTTTAGCACCATAGACCACATACATACCCTTCGGCAAGTTGTACAGAAGTCCGAAGAGTACAATTTGCCACTATGTCTGGCGTATGTGGACTATGAGAAAGCCTTTGATTCCGTCGAAATTTGGGCGGTGCTGCAGTCCCTTCAGCGGTGCCAAGTTGACTGTCGGTATATCGAAGTGTTGAAGTGCTTGTACAGTAGGGCTACGATGGCTATCCGAGTACAGAACCAGAGTACGAAACCTATCCAATTGCAGAGAGGTGTAAGACAGGGTGACGTCATATCCCCGAAACTCTTCACCGCTGCATTGGAAGACGTTTTCAAGCTTCTGGACTGGAAAGGATACGGTATCAACATCAATGGCGAGTACATCACTCACCTTCGATTTGCCGACGATATAGTCCTTATGGCAGAATCGCTGGAGGACCTAAGCACTATGCTCAATGACCTCAATAGTGTTTCCCAACGGATAGGTCTTAAGATGAACATGGACAAAACTAAGATCATGTTTAATGTCCATGTCACACCTATGCCGATAGTTGTTGGGAACACTAAGCTCGAAGTTGTTGACGAGTATGTTTACCTGGGACAAATAGTCCGACTGGGTAAGTCCAACTTCGACCGAGAGGTCAATCGACGGATTCAACTCGGCTGGGCAGCGTTCGGGAAGCTACGACACATCTTCTCGTCAGACATACCTCAAAACCTTAAAACGAAATTGTACAACCAGTGCGTGTTGCCAGTGATGACTTACGGAACTGAGACGTGGTCCTTCACTGCTGGCCGTATGAGGAAGCTCAAGGTCGCTCAGCGAGCTATGGAGAGGGCTATGTTCGGAGTTTCTCTGCGTGATAAACTTAGGAATGAGGATATCCGCAGTAGAACCAGAGTGACCGACATAGCCCAACGGATTAGTAAGCTGAAGTGGCAGTGGGCCGGCCATATAGCTCGAAGAACCGACAACCGATGGGGAAGAAAGGTTCTCGAGTGGCAGCCTCGTACCGGTAGGCGAAGTGTAGGGCGTCCCCCCACGAGATGGAGTGACGACCTGGTAAGACATGCAGGAAGTCGATGGATGCAGGTGGCTCAGGACCGTGTTTTGTGGCATTCTTTGGGGGAGGCCTATGTTCAGCAGTGGACTTGTGAAGGGCTGTAATGATGATGATACAAGCTGCTTTGTGATTGTTATGAGTTATAATGAAAAAAAGAAAAAAATCTTGATAAGAAAGAGATGTAGTGTTTGCTTATATGTAGTATACAGTAAATATTGTTATTTGTTTTATTTACTAATAATTTACCATGCACAAATACACAAACATACATTTATATATAAGTCACTGTCTCGAGCGCACCGCGTCAGTTACACGAGAGCCTCGGGCGAGAGTGGACGTGTTGTTTAGTTAAAGTGCGTGCCGAGCCTGTGTTACACTACAGTGGTTAGAGAAGATAGCAGACATTACAACCACAAACTGCTTAAGCTAGGGCTTAGGAAAACTAGAAACGAGGCCTCAGTGATTGCAACGCCTTGTTATGTAACCCCCGAGGAGAATGATGACTCGAAAGTGGTCTCTAGACATCTTGGTAGCAGCACTACGAGGGTGCTGGGGGCAGTAAATACTAGCCCCGGGACATGCTCATAATGTAGCAAAGCGATATGGCCCCGGTTGCATTTCGAGCGGAGTCTCGGAGCCCCTCGTATATGCTGATGGTGACCACCATGGGATTTTGGCCGTAAGGAGTCGGACATAACTAGTTCGTTGCCTCCAAAAAGAAACAAATAATAGAACGAAAAATAGATAAGGATATCCCCACGAAAAAAAGGAGTAATTTTTTTTTTATAGAATAAAGGTGACAAATGAGCACACAATCTACCAGTCAATCGACCAGGTGGTCGACCATGGTAAGTGGATGCTGTGGCCCATAGACATTTACGTTTACTCTCAATTAAAAACCAAAATGCAGATACGTTGACTCCCGTAAGAACTAAGATGGAATGCCTCGCTTCCAGTAAAAAGGATCTTTGGTTCTCTACACTCACCATACGAAACAACAGCATTAGCCTCTCAGATCCCGACATTGTATCGAATCAACTCTGTCAGATCTGTGGTCAGGCCTAGGTCGATAATATTTTTTTGGTTCTCAAAACTGAGCTCTGTCAACTAATATACGGAACATATGCGACATTGATAACAGCGCCATTTAATAAACTACGTCGGCTTCGCACGTCGATGTAGTACTGGACACACCGTGTAGATAGTGCTGTTACAAAATTATTTAATGAGTAAAAACCAACATAGTATTTTAAAAACTAGATAGATACAAAACCAATAGTTGAATACTCCCATTTTAGAGGTTTTCCAATAACTTGGCAAATTTTTAAAGGTTTTCAAATAACAGGTAGAAATCTGATAAAATAAATACAAATTAAATAAATGTGTAACAGCGCCATCTACACGGTGTGTCAAGTACTACATCGACCTACGAAACCGACGTAGTTCCAATAGTAAAGTAGCATAATGGCGGACAGTCTTCATTTGAAGTAAATTCTCTTTATTTATTTCTCGTATAATCTAATTCTCGTAATTTAGTAACGAGACTAATTCCTTGAATATAAAACTATTTTTGTATCTTGTGAAACTATATGTATGTCACTGTTAGCCCGGCTACCTTCAGTTTTTGAATAAGGAAGCCGGGTTAACTGACATCGGGACGTCAAACATCTCAGTCCTCCCCGCGACCAGGGGTTGCTCTAAAGCACCCGAAACGTCGGGAATTAAAATAAGTAAATTGGACATCGTTATTATGTTAGCGTAAATATAAGAAATCATTATGAGACTAATTCCTATAAATTTTTTAGAATTGTAGTTGTATAATTCTTATAAATAACATTTAATTGTTCTGAGGGGACTACAAACGTGGCGTGTGCTAATCCGAATGGATCGATTGGGACTCCACAGATTAAACCGCTATTTATATTCTATGAGAATGTGGTAGTACCAGTTTCATTGGATATGCCATCTTAGTACTTAGAGATGACAACGCATCTGTAACCTTTTTATTTGAAGTTAACTGCATGTGTCCGTGGACTACAGTAGCCACTTACCACCAATTGGACTCTAAATTCGTTTGTAACTCCAGATTTATAAAAATAGGCGTTACCATAATGATTTACGCGAACACTACTCAAGGAATAAAACTATTTTTACGGATTTTATCGCGTTTAACTTTACTTATTTTTAATTTCTGACGTTTCGGATACTTTGCAGTAGCCATGGTCACGGAGGGCCTGAGGTGATTGACGTTCCGATGTCAAAATTAACCCTGAGTACCTTCAGCTTTTTAACCAAAATTAATAATTATAAAGCTGATGATAAAATTATAAAAAACAAGTAAAATTTAACGCAATAAAATCCGATTTTCCTTGCCCTAAAACCCTCTTAGTAGTGAGCGGAGGCATGTGCCCAGCTGTGGTTGGGACGTATATAGGCTGTCACTTTCTACTTTCAATTAAAAAATCCGTAAAAAAATTTGTTTTATTCAATAACAATGCCGAGATTGATTTTCGGTATATCGAAGTATTTGTACCGTAAAGCTATTATGTCTATCTGAATACAGAACCAGTGTACAAAATTTATACAACTGAAAAGAGCACAACGGATCAGTAAGCTAAGTGCAAATTGGCACACATTGTTCGTAGTCAACATATGATGGCAAAAAGATTTTTTTTATGGGAGAGGAGGCAAACGAGCATGCGGCTCACCTGATGGTAAGTGACTACCGCCGCCCATGAACGACCGCAACACCAGTTTAACCAGGGGAATTGCAAATGCGTTCCGGCCTTTTAAAAAGGAGTGGGCTCTTATCTTGAATGTCCCTAAGTCCGAAAGTCGATTTCAGTTGCAACCGCAAACTGGAAGGCATAGTGTAATGCCCCACTAAAAGCTTGTGGCAACATGATAATAATGAGGTCCTCCAGACCGAATTCCGGTCACGGCGGCCAGTCTCAACGGAGACTAGCCACCGGCGCAGGACAGAATTATAATGCCCGAGTGTGTGCACAAGCACAAGTGCAATCTCTAGTCTCTCACTCTTAACGGTTTTACGTGCTTTCCGAGGCACGGAGGTGAACCACCGCCAACTTCCTGACTCCGAGCTGCTACTGAGAATTTCTTGACAGAAGAACCCAATAACTGATTATGGCCTGACCCGGCACTCGAACCCTCATGATTAGCAACTGCGTTTACGACCACTAGATCGACGAGGCAACATAGTAAAATCTCCATTAGGCTTATGTGTGGTGGTGATAATACGACCTTTATTTATGTAATTATACTTTAAGTCAAAAATTCAATACAAACTTAAACAAATCACTTATTCTACATAAGCCATTATAAAATCGAGTTAATTGTGTATATCTGTCAGCAGACTTACCTCATCGCAAGTGAGGAAATGTACTGGAAGTAGTTTGCCTTCGGAGTCCGTTAACGGCAGAAACGTAATCTCCTCACTTTCTTCTTGTTGCTCTCTACAACAGTGTTCAATTTTTTTAAGTCAATTTTAAACTGCATAAGTAAAACAGATAACTTGATATCCAAAAAAATCTTATTGACTTAAAAAATTAAGCATAAAATTTAACATTAAATTCATCATCATCATCATCATCATTACAGCCTTTCACAAGTCCACTGCTGAACATAGGCCTCCCCCAAGGAATGCGACAAAGCATGGTCCTGAGCCACCTGCATCCATCGACTTCCTGCATGTCTTACCAGGTCACCACTCCATCTAGTGGGGGGTCGCCCTACACTTCGCCTACCGATACAAGGCTGCCACTCAAGAACCTGTCTTCCCCATCGGTTGTCGGTTCTTCGAGCTATATGGCCGGCCCACTGCCACTTCAGCTTAATAATTCGTTGGGGTATGTCGGTTACTCTGGTTCTACTGCGGATATCCTAATTTCTAAGTTATTCACGCAGAGAAACCCTGAGCATAGCCCTCTCCATCGCTCGCTGAGCGACCTTGAGCTTTCTCATACAGCCAGCAGTGAAGGACCACGTCTCAGATCCGTAAGTCGTCACTGGCAACACGCACTGGTTGTACAATTTCGTTTTAAGGTTTTGAGGTATGTCTAACGAGAAGATGTGTCGTAGTTTCCCGAACGCTGCCCAGCCGAGTTGAATCCGTCGATTGACCTCTCGGTCGAAGTTGGACTTACCTAGTCGGACTATTTGTCCCAGGTAAACATACTCTTCAACAACTTCGAGTTTAGTGCTCCCAACAACTACCGGCATAGGTGTGACATGGACGTTAAACATTATTTTTTTTGTCCATGTTCAACTTCAGACCTATCCGTTGGGAGACACTATTGAGGTCATTGAGCATAGTGCTTAGGTCCTCCAGCGATTCTGCCATAAAGACTATATCGTCGACAAATCGAAGGTGAGTGATGTACTCGCCATTGATGTTGATACTGCATCCTTTCCAGTCCAGCAGCTTGAAAACGTCTTCCAATGCAGCGGTGAAGAGTTTCGGGGATATAACGTCACCCTGTCTTACACCTCTCTGCAGTTGGATAGGTTTCGTACTCTGATTCTGTACTCGGATAGCCATCGTAGCTCTACTGTACAAACATTTCAGCACTTCGATATACCGACAATCAACTTGGCTCCGCTGAAGGGACTGCAGCACCGCCCAAATTTCGACATAATCAAAGGCTTTCTTATAGTCCACATACGCAAGGCAAAGTGGCAGATTATACTCCTCTGTCTTCTGTATAATTTGCCGAAGGGTGTGTATGTGGTCAATGGTACTAAAGCCTTTTCGGAAACCAGCTTGTTCAGGAGGCTGGAAGTCGTCAAGTCTGCACGTGAGGCGATTCGTAATGACTCTCGAAAACAGCACGTAGACGCGGCTCAGAAGGGAAATTGGTCTGTAGTTCTTCAAGAAAGCGTTGTCGCCTTTCTTGAAGAACAAGACCACCGCACTTCTGCTCCACGCCTCCGGAGTAGTGCCACCATGGAGGACGGAATTAAAGAGCTTCTGAAGGACTTGAAGTACCGGTTTTCCACCCGCTTTCAGAAGCTCCGCTGTAATTCCATCCTCGCCCGGGGACTTTCCGTTTTTAAGGTGCTGGAGAGTCATTCTAATCTCGCTCAGACTGACGTCCGGGATATCTTCGGAATAGTGTCGGATAAGACTCGCTCTTGGATCGTTACTCACACTTGCGTGTGGCTCCAACGATGACGTGTACAGCTGCCCATAGAACCTCTCAATCTCACTCAAAATCTCAGGTGTCCCGGAAGCGACGCTGCCACACTCGGTCTTCAGCTTCAATAGTTGGCTATTTCTGGCAGACAGATCTCGCGCAAAGACTTTGGAGCCTTGGTTCCGCTCGATCGATTCTTCAATACAAGCTGTATTGAAGTTGCGCAAGTCCCGCCGCATGTATTTGGAGATCTGTCTGTTCAGTTGCCTGTATGCTGTCAAATCTATTGAAGAATGTAGCTTCTTCTCCCGTCTAACAGCCATGAGATTAAGAGTGTGATCAGAGAGGTTTTGTGTTCTTCAGCGGTGGGTCAGGCAGAACTTAGCTCCGATCGCATGGACAGTTTCCACGAGCTTTTCATTCATATCGTCCACTTCATTGCAGCCTTCTAGGCACTGAAAACGGTTTTGTAACTCGAGCTGAAAGGTTTCGGGACTTTGGAACAGAGCACGATGGGGACGGAGCGTTAACTTCATTAGACGAGACCTCTCCAACTTAACTTTTAGGTTCAGTGTGCCTCTAACCATTCGGTGATCGCTACCAGTTTTCACCCTCGCGATCACGGAGACATCACTGAACAGTTGTCGTCTGGTTGTCATAATGAAGTCAATCTTATTTTTTGTCGAACCGTCGGGGCTCGACCAGGTCCACTTCCTGTGGGGCCGCTTCTGGAAGAAAGAGTTCATCATAAAGAGTCCCTCTTTCTCCATGAAGTCGGTCAGCTGCTGGCCCCTTGGGTTCCGTCGCCATATTCCGAAATACCCTACTTTCAGCTCACCGTTCTCTCTTGTGCCTAGTTTTGCGTTGAAGTCTCCCATTAACACCGTATAGTGACTTTTGGAGGAATGCATGGCTCTAGAGATATCCTCATACATTTTCTCCACCTTCTCATCGGGGTGTGCCGAGATTGGTGCGTAAACCTTCAGCGAATACCATTTGGTGATTCTGAGTATAAGGTACGCAACCCTCGCCGACACACTCAATCTTTACAACGTTGTTAACGAGAGACTTGTGGACGATAAATCCAACACCTCCTTGGGACGATGGTCGCCCTCCCGGTGATAGAGCAAGTTGCCGGATTCGAGGATTACCGTGTCCTCCCCCTCTCTTCGGACCTCGGATAATTCTATAATATGCCAGCGTAACTGGTCTATCTCTTCTTCCAGCTCCACGATCTTCTTGTCAGTCCTCAGGGTGCATGCGTTGTATGTTGCCAGGTCGAGTGGTCTTAAGTGGCAACCGAACCTCCACCGGAGATTCTTAGCATCCCCTGCCCCGCCGTTACCATGGTCGCCACCGTAGCCAGGAAAAGCGCGGCCGCCGGGGACTAGGGGCCGTCTCTTCGTTACTTTCATGGGGGTTATATTGCCATAGTTGCCACGCTTGGCGAGCGGCTTGGCAACCGCAGTTTTTTATTGTTTTTTTTTTGCTGTTATCAGGAAGTTGCTGCTGCCCATCTCCTGCCCGTTTCCCTTTGTCGCCTTTTACGACACCCACGGGAAGATATGGTGTAGTGGATATTCTTAACCGCCACTACACGGCATTAAATTAGTTAAATATTATTTTATAACTTACATTTTAGAGAATTAATAGATTTTACATTATTTAGCCACGTACTTTCATAGCAGATTTATTAGTAAACGTTATCATCATTAATAAAAAGAAGAAATAGGTTGGGACCATATCGGGATCCCTAAGGTAACCAAATATATTATTATATAATATATTTGAATATTTTGCGGATTAAATTGATGTCTTCATAAATAATTGATATTTTTATTATTATTATTAGGTACGTTAGAGTAAAGCTGTGCATTTTTTTCTGTGACAAATTATTTTAAAGAGTCGAATCAGAATATAATGAATTGAATATTTGGTCTATACATAATAAGTAAGTTAGACATAACAAAAAAGAAGCAAGACGTTTTCTTTAGCTAAATGTGTAAAATGTACATAGAACAATAGCAGAAAAATAGTTGACAACAATTATCGCGTCTAGAAATAAGTTATATATAAAATGAGTTTTATTATTTTTCTATGATTTTTCAAATAAAAATGTATTTTAATTAAAGCCACAGAAAAAAACAAACATATTGGGGAATATCATATGACTTAAATCATTTTGCTCTATTCAAGTGTTGCCATTTAGTGTACACTCATACTATTTTCGTATACACTTTGTAAGACTAGCTACACAACACATAAAATATTTTTATATTAAGTTATTATTAGTAATAACTATGCTATCAGTAAAAATAAAAATAAAAGTGATATGGTTGAGAATAAGTCTCTTACAAAGAATTTCCTGTAATAATATTTTATCTCAAGCATAGTATTATGTAACAATTCCATTTAATGTTATGGCAACACTGGCTAAAATAAAATGTCACCGGTTTTTTTACTGGCTTTATGGCTCTGGGTTCTAGCCCTTCTGAGAATGTTACTATGACATAAAATGCCCTGGAGCCATGCCAGAAATATACATTTGTAGTATGCAAATATTTAATAGATATACAATAACCTAAAACTCTCAATTATGTATCATGTATTAAGCTAACATCAAACAACCACAGGAAGCATTACTTTTTCAATGTGACATAAGACATAACTTAAAAAGGTTCAAATCCAAATTTTTTTTTTGACGCCTTCTCAGTACAAAATTCTTTGACAGAGTTATTAAGGGACTGACGCTTAACATTTTAAGATATTTTTGATATATAGACGGTACCATTCCTTCTCAACTAATTGTATGTATGAAAGTGTGCCATTGTTCTTTCCATAAATAAGAAAAAGAAGACGAAGACTTACCTGCAAATATAAGTATGTCGGTGCGAATAAGGCTCAATTGGCACCAACGCGGAGAAGTGTCCGCGCGTATAGCCCAGGCATAGTGGCGACTTTGAACAGAACTCCGGTTCCCAAAGAAGCGGTAAGTAAATACCTGGAAACAAATAGATTCTTTCGATATTCACGATCCAATAATAAAAGGGAAAAAGTAAAAAAATTGGTAAATCCAATTGGGCATGCCTTAAGCGCATTAAAAAAATTACGTATAACATGATTATACGGCATTTTTTAAAGTAGTTTAAATACATTTCGACAGCACTATCGGCTTCAACACCCTTTGAAAACCATGACAATGACACCCATGAAGAAAAAATTTATACCTATTGCAGCCGCCACCTTGGATTTACATTTCAACAGCACTATCGGCTTCTGCACCCTCGAAAACTATGAAAATGACACCCATGATGAAAAAATTTATACCTATTGCAGCCGCCACCTTGGATTTACATTTCGACAGCACTATCGGCTTCAGCACCCTCGAAAACTATGAAAATGACACCCATGGTGAAAAAACTGATACCTATTGCAGCCGCTATCTTGGATTTACATTTCGACAACCCTATCGGTTTCAACACCCTCGAAAACCATGAAAATGTCACCAATAACTACGTACTACTATTATTTATTCTGTGCTTTTAAAATATTGTAATAAAAAAATCTCTTATTATTATTATAATCAAGTATTTAAAAAATTTGGTTATTCGAACATTGTGTATTTGTACAGCAGCAGCCGCAGCAAACAACCGAAACAATGTCCACTAACGATGGCGACTGACGTCGAAATGAGTGAGTGAGTAAAGTACTCTGTGGCTGTAGCTCAGAGTGCGGCTTCAGCCTATTTACAGAAATAATTTACATACAAGGCTACCAAATCAACGAAAATTTCGCCATTTTGGAGCCGAAAAAAATTAATTATAGCTAAACAAAACAAAATTACACTGCCATTTACATTCAGTGACTTCCCACATGATAGTTGAAGAGATTGAAAAACGGCGACTGACGCCGAACTGAGTGAGTGAGTAAAGTACTCTGTGGCTGTAGCTCGGATTGCGGCTACCGCCTATTTAGAAAAATAATTTACATACAAGGCTACCAAATCAACGCCATTTTGGAGCCGAATAAAATTAATTATAGCTAAACAAAACAAAATTACACTGCCATTTACATTCAGTGGCTTCCCACATGATAGATGAAGAGATTAAAACATAGATTGAGTTAAACTATTGATATTTTCTAAAGTTATCGTGTTTACAAGCGTTGCGGACTTGATAAGTCCACACCATAAGCCACTAAAACCCCTTTTTATTTAAAAATAGCAATAAATCGATTTAAAAAAAAATATTAATAAATTCAATGATCATTTATCTTTCTAACAATGTGCTTTTTATATAATTTATATGTATAATATGATTGCTAGATACGATTTCATTCGATAAAACGTTGGAATCTTAAGTTTTAGGCGATAGTAGAACATACCTTGCGCTTTCGCTTAAGGCATGCAATATATGGAAATTAACATTGAAGTTAAAGCAGGTATAAGGTTAGTTAAAAAAGGAAGACTTCGTGGCAAACCGCTAGCTAAGCGAAGTTTGGAGACTATAAAAGCGAATTTTCTAGAGACCAAATACTAACGTGAACACGAATAAGCTTTTGCTATGATAAGCCAGGACACTTTATAATTTTCGGGTGCATCACCACTTCTTCATTTCCTCACCATCAGGTAGGATAGTCGGTAAAATTAAAATTTTTGTACAACCGACTTCAATATAAATAAGTGAGAACATCAAGTCTAAATTTGAATCATCAAAATCGGTTTACCTTGAAAAAAGTTCCGAGGTTCACATAAAAAAAAAACAGTCGAATTGAGAATCTAATCCCTTTTTTTAAGTCGGTTAAAAAATTATATTTCACAGTAACGACTACGTTTTATAACACATGTCTGTTTGGTCTGGTGGCTGTAAACGCTGAATATGTGGTCGTGGGTTCCAATCTTGGGTCGGGTCAAAATCAGTTATTGGATTATCTGTCAGAAAATTTTCATTAGCAGCCCGGAGTTAGGGAGCAGGCGGTGTTTTACATCCGCGTTTTAGAAAACACGTAAAGTTGTGGGTTCTAATACCTGTTTTTGTCTTATCTCCTCTGGTCGTGTCGGATTGCATTTGTCTTTATTGTGCAATAATATCCGTGTGAGCAGAAGGCTAGTATATGTTAAGATTAACCGTTGTGATCGAAATTTAGTATAGAGGACATTATTATATAACACAAAACACGTACAAGTAAATAAAAAATAACCGAATAAAAATGTGTATGTGTGTGTGTGTTTGTGTGCGTGCGTATGTATGTGTGCGTGCACTCGCCTTGGAAGCGCGCGTAGCCGAGTGCCTCGCCGCGGAAGGAGGTGACGACGTCGACGCCGTACACCACGATGGGCCGCCGCGTCACGTGCGCCAGTGCGAACACGTGTACCTGCACACCCACAAATTTTTTAAATATTTAATTATAAGAAACATTACTCGATATTGACTGGATGCGGAGACCCTGTTTACTGGATATAAGATATTCCATTTTGATCTCAGTGGTGACAATTCACCTGTGGCTTTCTCTGTTCAAAGTTGGTTGTAAGTGTTCATGCATTAGTCACTTACCATCAGGAGGACTTTAAATTGGTTTAATAACACTTCAGTTTTATAAAAACAAATTAAAATCGCACTATTTATTTAAATTTCCCAACGACGTTACGTTGCATCACGTCTACAGATGCAGCGGTGTACCGTGGCGCGTGTCTAGCAGGCGGACCTACAGTCACAACATGACGTTGCGTCACGCCACGTTGCGTGACATCGCGTCACTACATGACGTCACAACACGTGACGCGACGCGCGGTGCGCTCACCTGGTGCAGCGGCGTGCCGGGGCGCGCGGCGGCGGCCAGCAGGCGCGCCCACTCGGCTCGTAGCTGCGTCTCTTCGGGTGCGTACTGCAGCAGCGACGCTTGCCACCGTTCCCACGCCTGCCACCGCTCGTAGAACCTGCAAAGTGCAACTAACATGCAGCACGCTCTACAAACACCACATTTTACCATTATTTTATGACATGTGTCTATATCGTGCAAAATGGAAGACCGTCTCTGCCTACGCCTCTTAATGACACGCATGAGTTTTTGTTTTTTATAAAAGAGTGGGCAAACGAGCATGCAGCTCACCTGATGGTAAGTGTCGACCCCCACACGAACAACTGCAACACCACGGGTGCGGTGCAGGTGCGTTGTAAAAAGGAGTAAGCTCGTTTTTTTGAAGGTCCCTAAGTCGTATCGGTCCGGAAAATTGTCGGTGGTAAACGATTTCACAAAGTAATCAAACACACAGTGGTGAACCGCCAAGCATCCAGACGGTGTGTATAGTATCGTGTTTAGTCGCGATGTGCGTTCGTGAAATTTGGCGGCTGAAATTAATCCGAACAATTCCTCAGAGCACTTCTCGTTGTAAATGCGATAGAAAATGCAAAGGGATGCAACATAGCGCCAGGGAATCGAGCTGAGCAGAAAGAACTCGGTTGTCGACGATTCGAGCCGTTCTGCGCTGGGTGCGGTCAAATATAAGGAGCTGGTACTGGGGTACCCCGGCACAGTGATGTGAGCAGTATTTCATGTGAGACCGAACCTGCGCCTTGTAAAGTTGGCATGAAATAAATATGGCATGAAATAATACTTTAACAGTGGTAGAGCCACGCGGCTGCTTTTGCTGTCGCACGAATAAGCCGGCTCGAACTGGGGTGGTACCACGACCTCACAGCAAACCAGCATGAAGTAGAGGTTTACCTCTGCGTTTCGCTTGGTGAGTGCAGGTGGCCGGAGGCCTTTTTTACTGGAAATGAGGCATTCCATCTTAGTCCTCACGGGTGACAACGCATCTACATTTTGATTTGTAATAGAGGATAGATGTAGATATCTATGGGCCGCAGCAACCACTTACCATCAGGTGGACTGTGTGCTCGTTTGTCACCCTTCTCGTATAAAAAAAAATATTATCCCGCTCTACTAAGCACGCCAAGCTTTTTAGAGGCCAATTTAGCCTTCCCTTCCAAGTGACCACATAACTGCACGTCATTCGTATATGTCAACGCCGAGGATTCCGATGCTGGCTGAGGCAGCAAGGCATGTGCTATGTCCAAACTAACGGCCAGGGCCTATCCCTCGGACTCTACTACCACCGCCCACCTATGAATCAGGTAGATCACCAGCTGATAGAACCCGACGAAAACCGTATTGAAAGTTTCTAATCGCTGGCGTCGCGCCACAAGCGAAACTCGTCGAAGCCTAAATCGCGCTAACAAAGTTGCGAAGTTAAAGCAGTATATATAGAATAACCGAACTAAAACTCGGAGCATTGGCCGCTCTCCGGGCAGAACACCTTGCCTGGCGGGAGATCTCATCTTTTCCTTCCACCCGCCACAGTCCAACTAAGTAAGTCCAACTTTGACCGAGAGGTCATCCGACGGATTCAACTCGGTTGGGTAGGAAATTACGGCACATCTTCTCGTCAGTTATACCTCTTGAAAACGAGACTACAAACAGTGCGCGTTGCCAGTGATGACCTATGGTACTGCGATGTGGTCCTTCACTGCTGACCGGATGAGGAAGCTCAAGGTCGCTCAGCGAGCTATGGAGAGGGCTATGCTCGGAATTTCTGATAAACTTAGAAATGAGGATATCCGCAGTAGAACCAGAGTGACCGACATAGCATAGTGTAGGGCGTCCCCCCACTAGATGGAGTGACGACCTGGTAAGGCATGCAGGAAGTCCATGGATGCAAGTGGATCAGAACCGTGCTTTGTGGCATTCCTAGGGTGAGGCCTATGTTCAGCAGTGGACTTGAAGTGACAGTGAACGTAAAGGGCTGCAATGATGATGACAATGAAAAACAAACCCGTCTCCCAGCTCTTTCCCTTCCATTACACCGCTGGGTACGTTCACCTGGGCGGCCGATAGTCCTGACTTGATCGTGACCTCATTACCTAACGAGTGTCTTATTTTTAAATTTTCATAGGTAGTATTACGAGGTCAATCGACGGATTCAACTCGGTTGGGCAGCGTTCGGGAAATTACGGCACATCTTCTCGTCAGGTATACCTCAAAACTTGAAAACGAGACTGTACACCCAGTGCGTGTTGCCAGTGATGACATACGGAACTGAGACGTGGTCCTTCACTGCTGGCCGGATGAGGAAGCTCAAGGTCGCTCAGCGAGCTATGGAGAGGGCTATGCTCGGAGTTTCTCTGCGTGATAAACTCAGAAATGAGGATATCCGCAGTAGAACTAGAGTGACCGACATAGCCCAACGGATTAGTAAGCTGAAGTGGCAATGGGCCGGCCATATAGCTCGAAGAACCGACAACCGATGGGGAAGAAAGGTTCTCGAGTGGCAGCCTCGTACCGGCAGGCGAAGTGTAGGGCGTCCCCCCACTAGATGGAGTGACGACCTGGTAAGATATGCAGGAAGTCGATGGATGCAGGTGGCTCAGGACCGTGCTTTGTGGCATTCTTTGGGGGAGGCCTATGTTCAGCAGTGGACTTGTGAAGGGCTGTAATGATGATGATGATGAGTATTACTTGTGGATATCACCCATTTCATTACCAACGTGTGCAACAATATACAATAAACGACGACAACAATAACGATGGTCTACTTCGAAAACATTTTTGTGAATAGTTATTCTCAAAAATTGATAAAACTAACATAATGTGGACTTACGAAGCCCTATTTACGCGTGTAAAAGCGTAGGGCTTTATAATAGTCACAACGAACATTAGTGGGCAGTATGCAACCCACACGCTATAAAAGATAGTTATCATCAAATGCGATTTAGTGTAAATGTTTAGGCCGGAATTATTGATAACATAATTCGTCGTTGACGCCGCAAAGGGGCGAACCTCAATTTTTCAAAAAATTACAGAAGAGCAAGAAAACATTTATTATTCCCCGAATTGTGGGCCCGTAGTTCATTGAAAGACGATTAATGGGTGGTTATTCAAGATTACCTGGACGATACCCCTAGTGTTACTGAATATTTTTTATTTCCAACAAGACAGAGCTCCACCACACTATTCAAGTGCAGTGCGTGATTATTTGAATAGCGAATACGAAAATAGGTGGATTGGGCGTGGCGGCCCTATACCATGGCCTGCAAGGTCACCGGACCTTACAACATTAGACTTTTATTTATGGGGTGAAATAAAGAGACAAGTTTGTGTCGAAGAGGCCCAAAGCTATGACGACCTCGGCAGCAAAATAATTGCTGCATTCACGGAAGTGAAATGTGCTCAGACACATGTATTTAATGTGAAAAATAATTTAAGGTAAAGGAATTTAAGAAAAAATTATTTTGAACACGTATTAACATACCAGTAAGTTAGTTTTATTTTAAGTGACTGCATATTTAAGATGTAAATAGTTCGTTTTTGTAAATAGTTAACCATTTTAAATTGTTAATATTTGTAAATATTAGGTCTTTACATATGAAATTAGCCTTTTGTCGTACTGACCATTTTGATCTGAAATATCTCCTTTGTATAAAAGCTTTTACAAAAATTTACTTCGCAAATATCCGCGTTATAAAATAAAATGATGTGTCTTACCTAGTATGAAGAAGCACCTCCCGCCCTCCCTCAATTGCGTGCACTAACCCCGTCACCACTAATCCCAGCACCGCTACTCCCAACACCACTACACTAGGCAAGACACACCACTGACGATAATACGACACGTGTTTCGCCTCTACACGAGGCATCCTCAGGTGATATAGACTCTACGGTGGCTAACCGCTAAGTGAGCGGCGAGCCAAAACAAGTGCCTTTTATACAAACCGATGACGCAACCGCTCTCTACCTAAGAAGCGAGCGACTGCGTCATGCGATAAAACATGCGACCAATCACCGCTGGACTTACGCAGCCGTTTGTAAAATTAAAAACAAACCGCCGCGCAACGCCCACATTATTAGAGAGCAGGCTTGAAGATATTTAAGAGAGGTGAGTTAGTAACATTTGTTTGTTCATTCAGCAATGCAACGGTATTATTATTACTTTTTAATATCTCTAACTGTTCCAGCACACACAGCCGCAGCCCTTTATTACACGTATGTAAGACTTTAAAGGAGTGGTCGTTGGCTAGGTTGTGTCCAGTGTCCAAAAGATGTTTGGCAAAATGGGATTTATCGGGATTGCAATTCCTGTACGCGGCTAAATGCTCTTTATAACGTGTCTCGAAATTGCGACCAGTCTGACCCACGTAAACGGCGTGGCATTCGTCACAAACAAGTTTGTAAACACCTGACTTTTGACGAATATCCAACTTATCTTTACTATTACAGATATTTCTAAGAGAATTGTTTGTTTTAAACGCCACATAAACGCCGTTTTGTCGAAGAGTATTAGCTACTTTTTCAGATATGGGGCCTAAGTAGGTCAAACTGCTCACATATCGATGAACACTTTGAGGTTGAACCGCGTACAGAGAGTTGCGAATAACATGCTTTTGTTTCTTTTTAATTAAATTGTTAATGAGATTTTTTGAAAAACCGTTAGAGACCGCTATTTGATAAATGATATTAAGTTCTTTTAAATAATTTTCTTTACTTAATGGGATAGTGAACAACCGGTTAATGTAACAATAAAAAGCGGCTACTTTATGTTGCCATGGATGACATGATGACGCGGGGATGACCGTGTCGGTGTGAGTTGGCTTTCGATAAATTTGGAAAACATGTGACGATTCTTTTCTTGTTATTGTTAAGTCAAGAAAATTAAGGGAACAATCTTGTTCCAATTCAAGTTTAACTTTAATTTTGTCATGGACTCTATTTATTTTATTGAGGAAAACATCCAGTTGTCTCCTTGTGCCAGTCCAGCAAATAATTATGTCGTCTACATATCGATAGTAATATAAAATATTTTGATTAACAACTATATGTTGTTTTTCGAAATTATCCATGAAAATGTCCGCCATAAGGGGACTTAGAGGGGATCCCATAGCTAACCCTTCTTTTTGTAGATAGAAACGGTTATTAAACCGGAAATAGTTTTGTTTCATACAGAGAGAGGTTAAGTTAAGAAGATCATTTGTTTCCCCGGGATGTAGACGACGTTTTTCAAAGAGATCTGCGAGTATACGCAAACAATCAGGGGATGGGACATTTGTGAAAAGACTATCAACGTCTAAAGATAACAATATGGATTTAGGAGGAATACGAATATCTTTAATTTTGGAAATGAGATCTAAGCCATTTTTTAGGCTGTAAGTGGGGTTGAATCCAGATTTCTCTCGAAGGAGGAAGTTTAATTTTTTAGCAAGGAAATAAGCTGGTGCACCAATATATGAGACAACTGGACGAATAGAAACATGTTCTTTATGTATTTTTGGTAACCCATATAAAATGGGTGCTTGAGGATTCATTGGAACAAGATTGCTCCGAGACAAGTTGTGATCGGGAAAAACATATGATGACTGTTGTATACATAACTTAATATCCGAAGTAAACTTTTTGGTTGGGTCAGACTCCAATAGCTCAAAGTCATCACCTTGGATAACATCGTTAACTTTCTGGCTGTACCCACTACTCTCCATAATAACAACAGTATTGCCTTTATCGGCTTTAGTAACAATAAGGTCGTTTTCCCTTATTCTCTGCTTTAGGGACTTAAAAACAGGGAACTCAGGATTGAAATGGGAAGACGCGGGCACAGCCCGAATTTCATTAGCTACCAAACTTTTAACGATGTTATCTTTCCTCCCGATCACAACAGCCACCTCCGCGTCAACAGCCATAGTCTCTAACGATTTTTGGGAGACCGAAGGTGTTAAATTATACTTTAGGCCTTTATGTAAAAGAGTCAACTCATCTTTTGGAAACTGGACATCGGAAAGATTTTTAACTCGGGGATAAAATTGGTGATATTCTGTATGTATGTCGTTATTACGATTACGGGATGAAGAGGATACAAGTCGTTGTAATTTACGGGACTGGATTTGATATTTCTCATAAACAGCCATTGAAGCAAGTTCTCTGGCTTTTCCATCCAAAATATCAAATTCAATATTATGTAATTTATATGAAAGTTCAGAGTATAATACTTTAAGGTGGATTTTTAAATTATCTCTATTGGAAAACCAACGACGACACTCCTCATTAAGCCAAATGTTCTGAGCTTTAGAAATAGCAATACTGGCCGCTCGACTATTTGTGCTGGAACGTATTTGAATATAATTGGGAATAACATGAAGTTGTTTGCACTGCTGATTGAACCAAACATTTTGGGCAGCAATACGATGGAGTTTTGTTAATTTGACATAGAGTCTTGCCTGGTCGGCCGTGCTAGCCTTTTTAATATAATTAATAGAATCAGGCGTTACTTTGCGGAAATCCATTATATAAAAGCTTTTACAAAAATTTACTTCGCAAATATCCGCGTTATAAAATAAAATGATGTGTCTTACCTAGTATGAAGAAGCACCTCCCGCCCTCCCTCAATTGCGTGCACTAACCCCGTCACCACTAATCCCAGCACCAGCTTATTTCCTTGCTAAAAAATTAAACTTCCTCCTTCGAGAGAAATCTGGATTCAACCCCACTTACAGCCTAAAAAATGGCTTAGATCTCATTTCCAAAATTAAAGATATTCGTATTCCTCCTAAATCCATATTGTTATCTTTAGACGTTGATAGTCTTTTCACAAATGTCCCATCCCCTGATTGTTTGCGTATACTCGCAGATCTCTTTGAAAAACGTCGTCTACATCCCGGGGAAACAAATGATCTTCTTAACTTAACCTCTCTCTGTATGAAACAAAACTATTTCCGGTTTAATAACCGTTTCTATCTACAAAAAGAAGGGTTAGCTATGGGGTCCCCTCTAAGTCCCCTTATGGCGGACATTTTCATGGATAATTTCGAAAAACAACATATAGTTGTCAATCAAAATATCTTATATTACTATCGATATGTAGACGACATAATTATTTGCTGGACTGGCACAAGGAGACAACTGGATGTTTTCCTCAATAAAATAAATAGAGTCCATGACAAAATTAAATTTAAACTTGAATTGGAACAAGATTGTTCCCTTAATTTTCTTGACTTAACAATAACAAGAAAAGAATCGTCACATGTTTTCCAAATTTATCGAAAGCCAACTCACACCGACACGGTCATCCCCGCGTCATCATGTCATCCATGGCAACATAAAGTAGCCGCTTTTTATTGTTACATTAACCGGTTGTTCACTATCCCATTAAGTAAAGAAAATTATTTAAAAGAACTTAATATCATTTATCAAATAGCGGTCTCTAACGGTTTTTCAAAAAATCTCATTAACAATTTAATTAAAAAGAAACAAAAGCATGTTATTCGCAACTCTCTGTACGCGGTTCAACCTCAAAGTGTTCATCGATATGTGAGCAGTTTGACCTACTTAGGCCCCATATCTGAAAAAGTAGCTAATACTCTTCGACAAAACGGCGTTTATGTGGCGTTTAAAACAAACAATTCTCTTAGAAATATCTGTAATAGTAAAGATAAGTTGGATATTCGTCAAAAGTCAGGTGTTTACAAACTTGTTTGTGACGAATGCCACGCCGTTTACGTGGGTCAGACTGGTCGCAATTTCGAGACACGTTATAAAGAGCATTTAGCCGCGTACAGGAATTGCAATCCCGATAAATCCCATTTTGCCAAACATCTTTTGGACACTGGACACAACCTAGCCAACGACCACTCCTTTAAAGTCTTACATACGTGTAATAAAGGGCTGCGGCTGTGTGTGCTGGAACAGTTAGAGATATTAAAAAGTAATAATAATACCGTTGCATTGCTGAATGAACAAACAAATGTTACTAACTCACCTCTCTTAAATATCTTCAAGCCTGCTCTCTAATAATGTGGGCGTTGCGCGGCGGTTTGTTTTTAATTTTACAAACGGCTGCGTAAGTCCAGCGGTGATTGGTCGCATGTTTTATCGCATGACGCAGTCGCTCGCTTCTTAGGTAGAGAGCGGTTGCGTCATCGGTTTGTATAAAAGGCACTTGTTTTGGCTCGCCGCTCACTTAGCGGTTAGCCACCGTAGAGTCTATATCACCTGAGGATGCCTCGTGTAGAGGCGAAACACGTGTCGTATTATCGTCAGTGGTGTGTCTTGCCTAGTGTAGTGGTGTTGGGAGTAGCGGTGCAAAAAAGGTGACGGGGTTAGTGCACGCAATTGAGGGAGGGCGGGAGGTGCTTCTTCATACTAGGTAAGACACATCATTTTATTTTATAACGCGGATATTTGCGAAGTAAATTTTTGTAAAAGCTTTTATATAATGGATTTCCGCAAAGTAACGCCTGATTCTATTAATTATATATCTCCTTTGGTTAAAAATTCCAAATTCTAATTTATAGATTTATTTAGCTGGTACATTTGAGTTTTGAAAACAGTTGTTCATTTGTTTTTTCCTCATTATTTTTTTCCTTAGCGTCGCTTATTACCGCACAATGGAAAACATGAAATATCGGTATAACTATTTACGAGTACGAGTTCTACCGTGGCACCAGTGCTGCAGAAACAGCTCGAAGGATTTATAATGTGTACGGTGCTGGTGCCGCAAAAGAAAGCACGGTACGTTTTTGGTTTCAACGTTTTCGTTCTGGAAATTTCGACCTTCAGAACCAACCCCGTGGACGGCCGGAGACCAGAGTGGAAAATGATGAATTAAAGGCTATTTTGGAAGCGGATCCATCACAAAGAATTTCAGAGATAGCTGCAGGTTTCGGGGTAAGTGATAAAATTGTATTAATCCACTTGAAGAAAATCGGGAAAGTAAAAAAAACTTGAATGATGGGTACCTCATGAACTGAGTGAATCGAACTTGCAAACACGCGTCGACTGCTGTGTTACTTTGCTCAACCGACACAATAATGAAGGGATTTTAAATCTAATCATTACTTGTGATGAAAAGTGGATACTGTATGATAATCGGAAGCGCTCGTCGCAATGGCTGAACCCTGGAGACCCAGGCAAATCCTGCCCTAAACGAAAATTGACTCAGAAAAAGTTACTTGTGTGTGTTTGGTGGACTAGCGCCGGTGTCGTTCACTACAACTTTCTAAAATCTGGCTAAACGATTACGGCAGATATCTATTGTCAGCAACTGCAAACCATGAAGGAAGAACTAGCTGCTAAACAACCGAGATTGGTCAATCGCTCTAGGCCACTGCTGCTTCACGACAACGCAAGAGCACACACTGCCCAACAAACAACCACTAAGTTAGATGAGCTACAATTAGAATGTCTACGACATCCACTGTACTCCCCGGACCTTGCTCCAACAGATTACCATTTTTCACGAATTATAGAAAAAAATAATTAACTTTATATTCCTCCCGTACAAAATGCCAATTTCATATGCAAGGACCTAATACTTGATTTAAATTTTTAAATACGTCATAATAAAGATAGTCATCGGGTACGTCTGTAATACAACAACATACAATTCCTGTCAGTTTTAAATGTTTATTGAACAGCGTACGCACCGACGCGACGTTCGGGTCGGTTGAGGTCGGCAATGCTCGGCACCAGTCCACTGCCTTTGTAGCTATCTGGGCGACTTCGTTTTTACCGGCCAATGGCCGGTAAAGTTGGGTGTTATAACATACAACAGATAATATATTTCATTTTATATTTGTAAGGAAAAGCTGTTGAAATATCAAATAAAAGCACTTTCCTCAAGGAAGTGCCAAAACGGTGAAGATATCGGTACCCAATCGTTGGAACTCTGTTTATTTAATGTTACAACGTTTCGTCGAGCTGCAGGAAGCGCTAAGGGCTACGCTATCCAATTTAGCTGCCAATCTCCCCATAATACCACTGAAAGAATGGAAATGCATTGAACAACTATTAGAGGTTTTAAAACCCTTTAATGAAGTAACGGTGATGATGAGTGCAGAAAAATATCTTACTGCTAGTAAAGCACTTGTTGTCACACACGGCTTAATGACCGTATACGACCTTCTCTCAGGCAAAAACTTTTATGCACCGGTCAAAAAATTGATCGCTACAATGAAGACGAGTCTGAGTTCCCGCTTTAAGGATATCGAACACAATCAAGCTATTGGATTATGCACCTATTTGGACCCACGCTTCGAACAGCATACAGTTAAAGACAAGGATACCTTAGCAAACATAAAATGCATTTTAAACGACATAGCTACAGAACTTGCTGACGACGATGATGATGTGGGGAAACCAGATGTCCAAAACTCGATAGTCGAAGAAAGCTCACTCTTTACTTGGCTCCAATTTGACAAAAATGTCCAAGCTATAAAAGGCCGAAATGCGCTAGTACTAAGGCAATGGAAGAAGTAGATATGTTCACGAAAGAAGATATAATTACCCGTGCAGATTGCCCTTTAAACTGGTGGCGATAACGTAAAGCCTTTTACCCAACTCTGTACCTATCGTTCATCAAATCATGCAATATCGTGGTTACTTCTGTGCCATGTGTGAGGGCTTTTTCGAAAAGTGGAAATTTAATATCGGATAGACGCACAAAGTTTACTTCATCAAAAATAAGCCAAATAATGATTTTAAACAGTAACTAAAAAAATGTATATAATTGTAAATTACTAAAATATTGACCATGGTACACCAATAATGTAAAAAAAGTACATAACATCAACTTCCAACTACGCTTGAATGAGTTATTTTTATCTTAAAATGTTTGAAAATATGAATATATAATTATACAGCTTAATATACATTCAGACAGTCGTAATCCTGTAAAAAGTAGGAAGGGAAGGGAAGTTCATTGAACTTCACATACATATTTTAAATGATTCTCTTTTAAAACATGGAATACTCAAATGATGCTAATACAACTTAAAAAATATTTTTTAGTCTTGTCTCGGTCCTTCCTAGTCTGTTTGATATTATACCGTCCATCATAATCATATTTATAATCGTTATAACAACATACAGCATAACGCTAACACAGATGACAACTGAACTGAACTACTAACCGCGTGTACAATGTAATATTTGAAACTGTTATAATATATTATAACAGTTTAAAATAACAGTTAGAAAAATATATTATAGCATCTTAACGAATTAGAAAAATATAACAGTTTCGCCATCTTTACCGGCCAGTGCCGCTAGTCCGCTTGTAAACGCTACGCTCGCGCCGCCTGAGTAACCATTATTTAAATCGGGCCAACCTAACATTGGCCCTTCCAGCTGAACTATCTTTTCTACAATTAAATGGTTACATTTATTCTCCACCTCTTTCCCTCGCTCTGTAGTCTAAACTTGTATTTCGAACTGTCTTTTGTGTGGGAGTAAAAATATTATTTAATTCGAGGTGTGCAGAAATTTTTATTTGCATAGCATCTGTTCCAGTCGTTTATGAAATGTATTTGTTTTTCTTTTTATATACTATGACGGTCCTAAGCCCGTTTAAAGTATGGAACTTATTAGCGAGCGTGTCATTAACGAAGTAAATAGTAGGCAAAAGCTCCGTGCATTGAGATTCCGTGATCGTATATATACGAGCGCGCGTCGTTGTTGCCCATAAATCACATTCAATTTCGGATATTTTCAAATAAATGTAGAAACCTTATTTACGCGTATTTTTCAAAACTGCAAAAAGTGTATGTCAGTATTTATATTTTGAACTTAATTATTAAATTTGGCTGGTCTTTGAAAAATAACTGTGTATACATAATATAGGTGTAATAAAGGCTGACTTCAGTATGGCTATATTCCTTTACATAGTGAACGTTGAAATAATATGGTTATTGGAATGGATATTTCGTCAAAACGCTTGCAGCCTATCAGGGACAACGAATTTAATCAAATCTAATGATTTCAGATGTCGATACACTAATTGAGGTGTCACTTCAATAGTGTGAATATCACAGATGTTATCGACAACTATACTAACAGAATGCTCGAGTAAATTAGAACTCGAACACGATATATAAAAAACAAGAGGAAGTAGCAAAACACATAATTTGTACCATAACCACTGTCGCCAAACTCACACGCTCGCAATAAAGAAATGTGTGTCGACAATTGTGCACCATTTCAATAACTTTCGCGTGAATGTCTAACAAAAAATAGAAGAGAAAGGATTTATTTTACTTACCGTTCTCTTGACTACGAACCATAATATCTTAAAAATAGATATTATATTCCTTTTCATAAACGAAGTTTCTAGAATTAATAAGCAATATAGCTTCTTAACATTAGATGTAGCAGTAATACGGCGATTATTTCAAAACGCACCATAAATTTTTACTAATAGATATCATTATGTCTTAATTCTAAAAGCTTCTAAGATTGACGAAAAAAAATTGCTTCGTGACGCTAGATGTCGCAATAATAAATTCACAAAAACAATATAGGAGATAATATAACGCCTTGCGGTACGCCAACTTCAACGTGAGCGCAAACAGAAAACTGCTCCCCTGACCTAACCAACTGCTGACGATCAGGAAGCTAGGATGAGAAACACTCTAAGGCTGGAGATGAGAATCTGAGATAAATAAAAATGGATAGGATGATATCGTGATAGACTGTGTTAAAAACATTTGAAAAATCAACAAGCACCACCATTATAACTTTCCGTTCATCCATCCCATTTCTAATATCATCAGTGATCTTAATAAGTGCAGTGGTGGTACTGTGACCAGAACGAAACCCTGACTGAAATATAACCAGTAGGTTATAGTTTTATATGAAAATAGATAATGGCTTATGCACACAGGCTTCCAGAACTGTAGAGAAAAATGAAAGAATATAATTTGGAAGATAGTGATTAGATATTTCAGGATTAGGTATTTTTGGGAGAGGACGTATTTAGGGCGAAAAGTGGATTGCGGAGGCCCGTCTGGCTACGCTGAATATATGTGGAGCAATGAATGATAAGATGGATGAAGTATGCGAAATGATGAATGATAGAGGAATAAATGTGTTATGTGTGAACGAGACGAAACGAAAGGGAAGAGATGTCACTGCACATGGCATGTATACCGCTTACTGGTCTGGAGTAGACGAGGCCGAGCGGACATGCCAGGGAGTCGGTGTCATCCTTTCAGAAAGAATGGGTCAATGTGTGAAAGAGTATGAATGTGTTAGCCCAAGGCTGCTGTGGATACGAATGAAAGTGGGCTTAAAGAAGTTGTTTGTGCTAGGGGTGTACGCCCCAGATATGTCTAAGCCCACTTATATCCGAGAGCAGTTTTGGGACATGGTAAGGCTGGTGTTGATGAAATGTAAGGAAAATGAAAATATTATTATGTTAGGAGATTTTAATGGAAGGGTTGGGGTGAAGAGGTCTGGTTATGAAAGGATATTAGGAACGTTTGGCGATGAAAGAATAAATGAGAATAGTGAAGAACTCCTCACCGTATGTGTGGAAAAGAATCTTTTTGTGGCGAACACTTTCTTTCGCCATAAGAGGATTCACATGTATACATGGGAAAGAGGGGATGATAGAAGCATGATAGATTTTATAATTGTGGATGAAAGAATGAGGAGCGCAGTGGTAGATACAAGGGTTTACCGGGGCTCTAACGTAGGGACGGATCATTACTTGGTCTTATGCCGAATTAATGGTCTTTTCAGACGTTGGAGGCATCGGGCATCTGTGTCTACCACTGCGTTACAGTGCATAAGAATAGAGAGGTTACAAGATGAAGGTGTGAAAGAGAAGTATAAATGCAGACTGAGGGAAAATATAGGTGGGTTGAATGAATTATGTATGAATGATTTAGAATTGAAGAATGTATGGAATAATATTAAGAAAGTTTTGGTGGATGCAGCCACCGAAGTATGTGGTGTAAGTAAGAGAACGAATGAAAGGAAAAGTAATACGTTGTGGTGGGATGATAAGGTACGGATGGAAGTTGAAGCAAAGAAGAGAGCATGGCTAGATTTACTAGCAACTAAAGCTGGTAATTCTGGCGGTATGAATGATGAGATTGAAAGAAAAAAGGCAGACTTTAGACGTATAAATAAGAGAGTAGAAGAAGTTGTTGAAAGGAAAAAGCAAGAAAGGATAGGTAAAAATGATAGAAGGATATCTGATAACTTCCAGGAAAATATTAAAATGTTCTGGAAGCTCGTAAGAACTGCCAGGGGAAATTCAAAACAGCCTAGAATAAATGCTATACGAGACGAGAATGGCTGCATGTTGAATGATGAAGTTTCGAATTTAAAGAGATGGAAGGAATACTTTGAAAGCGTGTTTAAGAAGAAGTCGTCTGAAATAAGTGAAATAGAAATTCCGGAAGAAGTGGAGAGAGGTAAGAAGATAAGTGTAGATGAAATAATGAAAGCAATGAAAAGCATGAAAGCAGGTAAGGCAGCCGGATATGATAGAGTATCACTCGAAATGTTAAGGGCTGGTGAGGGTGTGGTTGCAGGCCTGCTATACACCTTATTTAATTTGTGTTGGGAACTGAAGCGGGTACCGGAAGACTGGTGCAAAGCCGTTATAGTCCCAATATATAAGGGAAAGGGGTCGCAGCAGGACTGTAAAAACTACCGTGGTATCAGCTTGCTTAGCATTGTGGGTAAACTGTATGCTAAGGTGTTAATTGAAAGAGTTATGGAAGAAACTGATGGAAAAATTTGGGATGTGCAAGCTGGATTTAGAAAGGGGATGGGGTGTACGGATCAAGTATTTTCCATGCGCAAGATAGCGGAGAAGTTTTTGGCCAAAAACCAGAAAGTTTTTTGTGCGTTCATGGAGTTGGAAAAGGCTTATGACAGAGTGGACAGGAATGTGTTATGGCAAACACTGAACTCATTTGGGTTGAGCGCTGGCTTGATACAGGCATTAAGGTCTCTTTATAGGGACCCTAGTGCTTGTGTCAGGATCAACGGGGTCTACTCGGTCTGGTTTGGCATTCATAAAGGTGTCAGACAGGGATGTGTGGCTTCCCCGTGGCTGTTTAACTTATTTATGGACAGTTGTTTGCAAACTTTGAAAGTTGAAGAATGTGGGTTGAGAATGGGTGAGTCAACCGTCAAATGCCTTTTGTACGCCGATGATCAAGTCATATTTGCATCGTCGGCGGCCGAGTTGCAAATGATGGTTACTTTAATGAATTGGTCATTGAAAGAAAGGGGTATGAAAGTGAACGCAAGTAAGACGAAAGTGATGGTTTTTGAAAGAGAAGTAAGTAAAACTTTATGTGAAATAAGAATAGAAGAGGAGTTGATTGAGCAAGTGGATGAGTTTGTATATTTGGGATGTTTATTTAGCAGTGATGGTAGATATGATAAGGATATAGAACGACGAGTGAACGCAGGAAATAGAGTGAATGGGACTCTACACGCTATTATGAGGAGTCAGAATGTGTCAACTAAGGCACGTATGGCAATTCATAATGCTGTGTTAGTCCCTACTTTAATGTATGGTAGTGAAAGTTGGGTCTGGCAGAAGAAGCATGAGAGTAGAATAAATGCTGTAGAAATGCGTTCCTTAAGGAGTATGCTAGGGCTGAATCTGAATGACAGAGTGAGAAATAGTGTGATAAGAGAAAAGTGTGGTTTGCAAGATGACGTTGTGACAAGGATTAAGAAAGGAATGCTTCGGTGGTTTGGTCATGTAGAAAGAATGAACGAGGAAATAGTGACAAAGCAAATTTATGTTGCAGAAGTGAACGGCAGGGTCGGGAAGGGACGCCCTAGGCGAAGGTTTATCGACCAAATCGGCGATACATTAAAAATGGGCCAGATTAGGAGTACCCTTAGCCGACGAGCGTGTATGCGTAGATATATGGATGTAAAAGAGGCGAGAGAGGTGTGTCAGGATCGCGCCAAATGGAAGTCCGTAGTCTCTGCCTACCCCTCTGGGTGACAGGCGTGAGTGTTTATGTATGTATGTATATGTATTTAAGCTCTTTTCCACAATGTTGGATACTGACCGGAGTCTAGTGAGTAATTAATAACATGTATTATAGCTGGCAGAAAGAAGTCAAGCAATGTCATAATCATAAATTTACTAATCTCATCACAACCTATGGCGTTGGAGTTTCGTCTTAAGTTACAGTAGAAAATTCGTAAAAAGGGATGGTCAGAGGTTACGTAGAAGCAATAGAAGCAATGATTTGTTTCCTTTTGTCACCTCTTACGACACCAACGGGACGATCTAGGGTGTTAGATATTCTTTACATTTCATTCACCGCCACTACACGGTCTCTTACACAAGGTAAAGATGCCTAGGTATAGTGCAACATACCTCCTATGAGCATGATGTAGTGAGTCCGCCAAGGCTTGCCGCAAAGCGTTTCCGCGGTCGAATACACCGTAAGCGGCTTGACACACGGCATCGAGAAGACAGTCGCCCGCAGACCGATTCCAAAGTGCGTACAATCGCGACCCTGAAATTAAGTTCACCACCTCATTCTAATATTCATTATCTTCGTTAGAAAAAGAAATAGAAACTTTTTCCTTATTTTAAGTCACCGTACACTAGTATTTTTGTCATGTATCGTGGAGACAGTTTACATACATACATTTCACAAGGACACAAACATGCAAACCCGAGACATTTTATTGTACCCACGACCACAACTCATTGCTAAGACACTGCGCAACGGATCCGTCAAATTCAATATAGATTATAAATAATATTTATTGAAAAACATCCTTATGTTATTTCATCACGTGGTATAGCCATGCTGCTATGTTTCGCATGGTGAGTGTAGAGAACCGGAGACCCTCATTACTGGATACGAGGCGTTCCATGCTAGTCCTCAGGGGTGACAACACACCTGCATTTTGATTCTTTGTCGAAGATAGATGTAGATATCTATGGACAATAACATACACTTACCTGGAGGACTTTTTTCTATTTTATTTTGTTGTACGTAACCGTAGGTAAATAAAATAGAAAATATTAGATTGCTTTACTTGTTAGATATTCTGAAATTGTCTTAGATAATATCTATCCCTGAGTAAAAATATCCACTACACCATATAGTCCCACGAGTGTCGTAAAAGGCAACAGAGGAATACAAATCTAAAAGAGATGGGCAGCAGCGTCTTTCTAACTATATCGAAAATATTAAAAGTGCAGTTGCCAAGACAACTGTGAAGCGTAGCAGCTATAGCATATATATACTCCTTATGAGGCAATCTATGAGGATACCTTGCTTCAACAGTGGGCTTTTGATTACTTTTGATAAGCGATATTGTGAAAACGGCTCGCAGCGCAGAACGAAATATTTTTATTAATATAAAAATCGGACAAAAGTTCAAACATATCACCCTGTAATCATACTAAACTCTTCAGACACAGCTACTTCGAAAGTTATTTAGGCAACAGAAGGCCATAAATTAACAAACGACAAACAGATACACCACAAAATCGGGGTGTGTCTGAATTCTGCCGTGTGTTTTACGGGAGACAATGCGATTTACTATCTAGGGCTTCATCTTACCACCAAATGGGATTGTGGTCAAGCACTGGTTTATAAAAAGTAAGAAATAAATAAAATAATGATATTTGCTTTGGGCCTACTACATGTATGTTATACTCATTTTTGAACGCTAAGAAATCCTTCGGATTTTTATGCTTTATTTGTGAAGGTAACATTTTCTTTTCGTCGGGTTCAGGAAAAAGATAGGTTATAAAACGTAGGCCTGTGTTACGAAAAAGTAAAATGCCGGCGCTACTTCGTCGTGTAATTAAATTTTGGAAATAGATGATAAACATGTAACTGCAACACCAAACTGTATTCCCCGATCTAGTTATCATTAGTTTTGGGATCAAATACATTTATTCTCATAAGAATTTACATAAATTCGATAAGAATTACATTTAAAAAAAACTACATATTGAGTGTTAGGTAGTAAGTGGTCACTAAGCGTGCCAGTCAAAGTACACAAATATTTTATGTTACAAAAATAAATAAATAGTGCGGATAGATTATAGATATTACCATCATAACAGGATTGCAGATCGGCCGTGCAAACAACATAGATAATACATGGATTTAAAGCTGTTTAACTAGAATTGACTAGCCATCACAATCAGAATGATTGTAATATTGTTATATTTTATTAATTATTAATATATATATTTTTTTTTATAGGATAAGGGTGACAAACGAGCACACAGTCCACCTGATGGTAAGTGGTTGCTGCGGCCCATAGACATCTACATCTATCCTCTGTTACAAATCAAAATGTAGATGCGTTGTCACCCGTGAGGACTAAGATGGAATGCCTCATTTCCAGTAAAAAGGGCGTCCGGCCACCTCTACTTCACGCTGGTTTTCTGTGAGGTCGTGGTACTATCCCGGTTCGAGCCGGCCCATCCGTGCGACAGCAAAAGCTGCCGCGTGGCTCTACCACTGTTAAATATGAATGTTTAATGATGGTTGATAACCATAGTGATGGTTTTACTATTTATTTGTTCATTATATATTTATTTGTTTGTTCGTTATTTTTTTCTTTAAGTAGTTAAGGTGTTACGAGGGCGGCACTGAAAATTTCGGGAATCAAGGAAGTGACACAACATTACTATTTAAAAATGTATTTATTGCTTTTCGAAGTATTCTCCGCGAAATTTGACACATTTTTCCATACGATGGAACCAATCATTGAAGCAACCATTCCATTTGGAAGTTGGGGTCTCCAAAATGGCCGTTTTGTAGGCGTCCACAGCTTCTTCAGGTGATGAAAATCTCTGTCCACGCAATTTATTCTTTATTTTAGGGAAAGTATAGAAATCATTAGGTCTTAGGTCGGGGCTGTACGGCGGATGGTCTAATAATTCTGTTTTCTTGCTCTAAAAACTCTTTTGTTCTGTGTGCGGTGTGAGAACTCGCATTGTCGTTATGGAGGATGATGCGGCGGTTGCAGTTCTCTTTACGGAGTTCAGAAACGACCTGTGGCAAACAAATGCTAGCATACCATTCTGCACTAACCGTTCTTTGTCCCTCAAGAGGAATAGTCGTAACATGGCCGGTTTTGGAGACAAACGTGGCCACCATTTTTTTTGCAACACTTCGTGAACGAACAATTTTTGTTGGCTTTAACTTATTTTCGAACACCCAAACTCGTGACTGGTTTTTTGTTTTGGATTCGTACGCGTATATACAGGATTCGTCACCTGATACGATGTGGTATACAGCATTGGAGGATCCTGCGTGGAATCTTTCGAGAGTTCTGACGCACCAAGTGACGCGAGCCGCTTTTTGCTCTTCACAGAACGAATGCGGTATCCATCGGGAAAACAACTATTTTACATCTAATTGTTCATGCAAGATTATTTGTATTTGACTCATGCCAATGTCTAAAGTTGCCTGAATTTCGCGGTATGTCACATGTCGATCTTCCTCTATCAGCTTACGCACAGCATCAACGTTTTCTTGGGTGACTGCAGTTTTTGGACGACCTTGACGGGGATCGTCACTGAGCTTGACACGTCCACGTTGAAATTCAGCAAACCAGCGATAAATTGTGGTTTTGGATGGGGCTTCATCACCAAATGCAGAAATCATCCGGTCAACACACTGTTTTTGTGTTAAACCACTTCGAAAGTCATAATAAATCATTGCTCTTGAATTTTCACGAGTCAATTCCATTTTCTCAACGACTAAACAAGTTTGATAAAACCTTGTGGCAAGACCGAGAATCTTTATTTAAATAAATAAATGGTATTCGATTTTTAAAACCAAGGAGTTTTCAATTAAAAAGATTTTAATATGACAGGAACAGTGGAAATATTCTATTCCCGATACTTTTAGTGCAGCCCTCGTATTATAGTTTGTGATTTTGTATGTTATTTTTAACAATTTTTTAAATGTTAGAATACTTTTATCTTCCTTGATATCTGTAGACAATTTATTATATATTTGTGCGCTTTCATAAGTAATGTTCTTTTTTCCGTAGTTTGTTCTTGGCCATCGCTGAATAAAGTTATTAACACTTCTTAACATTTTGATTTGTATATTTTTCTCTTTTGTAAATGTTAAGTTAGTATGTATGTTTTTATTAAAGATTTTTCGTATTAGTACGCAGGAAGAGTATTCACAAGATTATTCTATATTAAGTATTTTTGTATCTTTGTATATTTTGGTTGTAGATGTCAGGAAATCATTATGGAAAAGAATTTTGATCCACTTGTTTTGCGCGATTTGAACATAACTGAGGTTAGTTTTGGCAGCTAATCCCCGGATTTCTACCAGATATACGATGTGTGGCTTAGCTAGGGAGTTATAGACAGTGTAACGGACTTTCTGTTGAAGGCAGCGAACTTTCTGCGTAGTGCTCCGGTTAGGGACATCAGTTTTTGTTTTAATTTTTTCAGGTGATCTCTCCATGTCAGTTGGTTATCTAAAGTGAGGCCCAAATACTTCTCGATTGTTACTCTATTGATTATGGTGTCATTAAGTTTTAGAGGTGTGAGATTAGGTATTTTTTAGCAAAAATCATATAGTTTGTTTTGGTTACGTTTGTTGTAAGTAGGTTTGAGCAAAACTAAATAGAAGAATGTTCAGATCGTTTTGCGCATCTTGATTAATGGATTTAATACTATTACCGAAGTAAATTAGGCTGGTATCGTCTGCATATAGTGATAGGTCTCCTTTTAGTTCTAATGTGCTTACGTCATTTATGTTAATAAGGAAGAGCAATGGTCCTAAAATTGAGCCTTGAGGGACACCGTACGTTATCTGTTTTGGGTTGTTTTTGTATTCTGCAAGTTAAACTTCTAAATTACTTCCCACAACCTTCTATTTGGGCAAACGGACACATAAAAGGAGATGAGTAGAGCATGTGGTTTAGACTGACCTAGCGTGACGGTGATCTCGTGGCTCCAGTTGATGAGCGGCGGCTCGGCCTCCAGCGTCTGCTGCGCGTCGCGGTCCAGCAGCTCCGAGAACAGCTGCTCCTGGATGGCGGCCGGCAGCTCCTCTATCTCTGCGCACATACCACAACGCTTCAAAACTAACACTAACTTTACACTCTATCTCTTTAGAAAATAAATATTACAAAATACAAAATGCATCTTTAAATTGCGAAATTGTTGAAATTAAGTTGATAAAACGAAAAAGTGACGCAAAAGAGGGAAAAATGTATATCTGTAGGATTTAGCCTACGAGGGAATGAGCTAGATATCAAATTACTCGTATTTAGACCATCTAGCCTCTATTTTACGTTCCACCTTGAGAGCCAACCATTTTTGTTCGATAAAATGACTTAAACTAAAGAATGAAGTAGATGGCGCTATTACAAAGCAATTTTACTTGAAAGAAAATATTCTTTTGTTTTGTCACACTAAAATTTAGGCTTTACATGTCTCAAAATAAGGATTGTAACATTTATTTGCTATGAAATCAAACTTTTATCTTGTAATTGTGTTTGGCCCCGGCTTCGCACGGGTGATTTCTGGATTTCGACAACAGCTCCACCTAGCGGATCCAATTGTAAATGATCAACATTCATGGACCCACTCAAACACACACAAAAAATATCTAGTTTTAGCTATACTAACGGACAGCAATTGATTTTTATATATAGAGATTTTATGCCGCACTTGTGTTTGAAAATTATCATAATAAATCATAAAAATCATTTGCAGTCAAATATTTTTAATAGTTCATTTCATTTGAAGGTTTCACATATACCGCAAGTGAATTGCACTGGTTTTTCTTATTACTAGCTGTATTAGATCTTAAAGTTGACTTTCGTTTGCGGAAAATTTGGTGACAAAAAGACGTAATTATTTCAAACTGGTTTATTTGCAACTACATTTAACAAATTAATTATATTTTTAACTAATATAAAGACTCACACATTCATACATACTCGTACTTAAACTCACTCTTATACACTTACATAGATGATTCTATCATAACATTGCAATATTTCTGTTGACAACGCCATGCAAGCTTAAAATGGTTGTGTTAGGAGTATTTCACGACAGAATAAAATGAATTAGAAATTTTTTTTCGATATACATAGATTATTATAACATGATACTTATTGAAATATTTAGTGTATTCGAATTAACAACCGTCAATTCGAAGTAACAGCGGTCCACAAACTACCATTAAGCTATTGTCGCTTAGTTATAATAAGCGACTAAATTGATAATTAAATTAACTAACTTAAATTAAAGTTTAATTCTAAAACATATAAATAAATACCATAACGACAGGCATCCACGACCTTTTTTGCCACCAGGGCGGCGCCACTTGAAGTAATTAATAGAATCAGGCATTAATTTTTTTATAGAAGAGGGGGCAAACGAGCATGCAGCTCAACTGATGGTAAGTGAATACCGCCGCGCATTAAGAACCGCAACACCCCTGGTGTTTTTTATTTTGCAAAGTGCGTTGCCGACCTTTTCATCCCGGTCCCTAAGTCGTATCGGTCCGGAAAAATCGCCGGTGATAAAAAATTCCACAGAGAAGTTGTACGAGGAAGAAAACTTTTATTAAAATGCACAGTGGTGGACCGCCACGCATCGAGATGATGAGGATGGTATCTTGAATTTTGACACGATGTGCGTTCGTGAAATTTGGGGACTGGAATTAATCCGAACAATTCCTCAGAGCACTCCCCGTGGTTGCCTCAATAGAAAATACAAAGGGATGCAAAATCCCTACGCAGCGCCAGTGAATTGAGCCGATCAGAAAGAACTCCATCGTCGGCGATTCGAACCGCCCTGCGCTGGATGCGGTCAAGTGGAAGGAGCTGGCACTGGGGTGCCCTGACCCAGAGATAAGAACAGTATTCCATATGAGGCCGGTCTTGCGTTTTGTAGAGTTGCAAGCGGTGTGCCGGCATGAAATACTGGCTCGCTCTGCTGAGCACGTCAAGCTTTTTAGATGCCAATTTCGCCTTCCCTTCTAAGTGGCCACGAAAGTGCACACTATTCGATGTGTCGACGCCGAGGATTCCGATGCTAGCTGAAGCAGCAAGGGGAGTGCCTTAAAACTGAGGAGATACGACAAAGGGGTTCTTTTTAGCGGTAAACGCGCAAACTTGTGTTTTCTGGAGTTTGAACTCGACTAGATTTAGTCGCCTTTAGATCGCATTTAGATACACTTTGTTCAGCAAAGACTCGACACTTCCGACACAAATTTGTCCCGGGTACTCGGCAACGCTTTCCCGAGAAATATTAGCACGGCCGGTGTATAAAACATCACCAGTGCTGCCGTCTGCATAGCAATGAATGTTACCAGTTTGCAACATATCATTCATATGCAAAAGAAACGGCGTTGGTGATAGCACGCAGCCTTGTGGAACACCAGCGTTAGTAGGCTTGCAATCAGAGCATGCACCGTCTACTACGACTTTGATGCTGCGATCAGCCAGAAAACTGGTGATCCAATTGCACAATTCTTCGGGAAGCCCATCGGAAGGAAGCTTCGAAAGAAGCGTTTTGTGCCAGACCCGATCGAAGGCCTTCGCTATGTCCAAACTAATGGCCAATGCCTCCCTCTTGGACTCTACTGCCTCCATCCATCTATGAGTCAGGTAGACCAGAAGATCACCAACTGATCGACCCCGACGAAAACCGTATTGACGATCACTAATCAGCTGGTGATCCTCAGGGTACCCTCATGAGTTGGCAGTTTATAATTGACTCCATTATCTTGGAGAACAAGAGAGGTGATGGCAATAGGCCTGTAGTTGGACATTTTTAGGGATCGGGTGGACCAAAGCTGTCTTCCATGAATTTAGGACTACGCCTTGGCAGTAGAAGTACCGGAAAAAATGCGTTAAAACCGGTGCCAACTCCAGAGCACACGTCTTCAGCGCAATGGGAGGGACTCCATCAGGCCCACTCGACTTACTGATGTCCAGGGAAAGGAGTGCTTTGCGAACCGAGCGCTGTGTAAGCCGCACATCCAGCATGGAGCACTCACACCGCGGTATGTTCGGCGGTGTGATACCCAACGAGAATCGAGTTGGACGCAAAGAGAGAGCCTACCAGATCAGCTTTCTTCTTTGCGGCATGGGTCAGTGAGGCGTTCTGTCTGTTCAGAAATGAAAGAGATGGCTGACAGAAGTTCCTTTGGACAGTCTTGGCGAGAGACCAGAATGCACGGGTTCCCGAAGGAAGTTGAACTAGCTTCTTGCCAGTTCTGCCGATGTGCCTTGCCTTGGCAATGACTCTTTTGAAGGATCTGGAGGCGGAATTATACTATTATAATTTTTGAGAGCGCTGCTCCTGCTTATAGCGTGATGCTATTTTACAGGAGTGACTAAACCATGGCTGGGATCTGCCTCCGATGGGCATAAAAAGTTCCATACTCTGAAGTACTACATCAGCAATAGAATCAGCAACAACGCTGAGATCGCGCGAAGCAAACCCGCTAGAAGGTCTCAGTGTTGCGAAGAGAAGCGACCCCAAGGGTAGGATATAAAAAAGACCGCACCCTATCCCAATTGGCCGACCTATAGTGCTAAACACGTCGGCAGCCTGCAGAATACAACCGCGACGTTGGTCCGTGTCCGGAGTGGGATGCCACTCACATTAGTAAGTAAGGTAAGTAGGTAGTAAGAGTCTAAAGGGGCCTTAAGTCTAAGAGAGAGAGAGAGAGAGAGAGAGAAAGAAAGAAAAGGATGTATTTTTTATTATAGGATAGGGTGACAAACGAGCACACAGTCCACCTGATGGTAAGTGGTTGCTGTTGCCCATAGACATCTACATCTATCCTCGTTTGCGAATCAAAATGCAGATGCGTTGTCACCCGTGAGGACTAAGATGGAATGCCTCTTTTCCAGTAAAATGGGTCTCCGGTTCTCTACACTCACCATACGAAACACAGCAGTGGCGCTGGTATTCTGCGAGAGCGTCGTCAACAACAACAGGGAAGTTGCATGATCCTCCACATCTGGAATCCGCGTAGGTGAAGTAACCAGCTGTGTAAGCCCATATGCCAAGGCAAAGTCATAAAAAGATCTCCCCGCATGATCGGTTAAACGTGAACTGAGCCATTCGGTGTGGTGGGCGTTAAAATCGCCAAGGATCACGATCTCTGCGGATGGGATATGCTGTAACAAGGAATCTGTAGGCATTTGGACGTGGTCAATGAGTTGGTCTGTTTCGGCATTACCGCTATGGGATCTATAGAGACACCCGTAGACGCGGGGATGGACGTCGTCGTCCTGAGTCTCGGTTAAAAAGACCGAGAATCTTTTTTTTAATAAATAAATGGTATTCGATTTTTAAAACCAAGGAGTTTTCAATTAAAAAGATTTTAATATGACAGGAACAGTGGAAATATTCCATTCCCGATACTTTTAGTGCAGCCTATGTAATTACATTAAAAATAAATAAACCAAATCACCACAGATATTCATAAAAATAGAAAGTTAAAATGTGCAAAAAATTAAAGAGCAAACCATTGAGGCATTGTTTTGATTATTAATATAATACTTTAAAAACTGATAAACTTTTATTTAAAACTAACTCATCAATTAAATGACATTGTGTAACAAAAAACTTCACCTCAGTGTCAACTAGCAGCATCTTGTAAACGGAAGATTAATAGTCCTCATTGGCCCATGTTGTGCAGAAACCATCCAACCCACAAAAACTAAAAAGTTATTCATATTTGAAAGATAAATGCATTTTGCTTGTGGCAGAAACCCCTTATTATGTTATAGATAATTTTTAAGAAAATCGAATGTAGATTTAAGGATTAATTGTTATTTTTCAGAAACTCTTCCATACTTCATCATTATTCTGGCCAGTTGTGGGTAGGATAATTTTTGCACAACTCAGACCAATTATAAAATCCGTTACCTGCAGGTAGTGAAAAAGTGCAGAATTCGTTGATATAACGACACGGAAAGTTGCCCTTCTTGGTACGGATGCAACTGGACATGTGGCGCCGGATGGCCGCTGCCAAATCAGGAGCTGCGCAGACACGCAACCAAATATAGTTATTTATACTTTATTATTGCTAAAATTTTCGTAAAAAATAAATGCTTTCATCCATCCGTCCATCTATTACAGCCTACTGTTGAAAATAGGCTTCTCCCATACATTGTCTCATATGGGGGATTTTGCCAGTTGCCACGCTTGGCATGCGGGTTGGCAGCAGCAATTTTTTTTATTTTAAGTTGTTATCAGGAAGATGTTGCCATCGAACACCTGTTTATGGGGTAGTGGATATTAATATCCATAATAATCTAGCATTTTGGAGCTGATTTGACTTTTAGGTTTTATTTAACATGAATTCTTCTAATGTACGTTTTATAATATTAAGTTAAGACTAGGGAATTGTTTCATTGACGAAATTCGGGCAGTCAGCAACAAAACCCTGACATTTGTCAATTTGGGAGTTCCTTTTGTCTCTTATATTATGAGGTAGAGCCATGTTGCTGCTATAATAGTTATAGCACGAATGGGTCGGCTTGACCGCGGTAGGACCACGCTCTCAAAGAATAGCAGCGTAAAATAGTAACTTAAGGCTGCTGTGTTCCGTGTGGTAAGTGTAGAAAACCGGAAACCCATTTAACTGGAAACGAGGCATTCCGTCTTCGTTCTCAGAGGTGACAACGCATCTGCATTTTGATTCTTAATCGAGGATAAACGTAGATGTATATGGGCCACAGCATGCACTTGCCATCAGATGGACTGTGTGCTCGTTTGTCATCCTTTGTCTATTAAAAATAAATTATACGCTTAAAGGTTAAATTCAACACATGAAGCCTGATTCGTCCTCTGGGAAAGTCTCCATCTTGACTATAAACTCATTAATCAATTTGAAAAACATGAGGAGCATTTCTAAGACCAAAAAGCTTAATTAAGGTCTGAAAATATTAGTTTTTATTTTCAGACCTTAATTAAGCTTTTTGGTAAACTTATAACTAGTGACATTTAAGTTCATAACTGTGAAGTTCGTGGCATCCCAGAATATAATATTATACGTTTAAATGTCTTACAGGGACAATCAAAGGAAAATAATAGGGAGGTAAATTTTATTTAATCTCATGAAACACTTTTTTTTACCTATGTATGACGGCGATCGCTTTAAGCCCGGCCCGCCGCCTGATATTCGAGATAATAATGTTGATAATATATCTTGTCTTTGGAATCTGTGAAAAGAAACAATTGAAAAATTTTCAATTGAAAAATTTTGATCAAAGGCTCAATTGGTTGTTTAAAAAAAAAGTAACAAACGTGTATTTTATAAAGTGACAAACGAACTTATAATCTACTTGATGGTAAGTGAGACGCCCTCATTCTGTAATAATACTACCTCTCCTTATCTTTCAGACCAGATAATAGCAGTGCAAGCACTGCTATTTATCGGCAGAAATAGGTAAGAGGGTACTTAAATTAAAAAATAAAGTTTACAGTTAGGGTAGTGCAGTCTGGCTACAGCGAAAACGCATTTATCGTGTAGAGGCGAAACACGTGTCGTATTATCGTCAGTGGTGTGTCTTGCCTAGTGTAGCGGTGTTGGGAGTAGCGCTGCTGGGATCAGTGGTGACGGGGATAGTGCACGCAATTGAGGGAGGGCGGGAGGTGCTCTTTATACTAGGTAAGACACATCATTTTATTTTATAAGGCGGATATTTGCGAAGTAAATTTTTCTAAAAGGTTTTATATTACGAAGTAGTGAAGAAGGTGATTTATTGCCTCATTAATTAATTTATTTCTTATAGTTTATCAAAGTCCACTGCTGAATATAGATCTCCTCTTGGACTGCCTTATGGATATTTACAAAGATGTCACGCTTAGCGGGAGGGTAGGCAACCACAATATTTTGTTAGCTAGGGCAGCTAGGGCAGCTAGGGGAGCGGCACTGACCTGATGGCGAGGTGCACGAGCGTGTGCCCCACGTCGAAGGCGGAGGCGCGGTCGAGCAGCTGCAGCTCGTGTGCGGTGAGCGGCACCTAGGGGAGCTAGGGCAGCTAGGGGAGCTAGGGGAGCGGCACTGACCTGATGACGAGGTGCACTAGCGTGTGCCCCACGTCGAAGGCGGAGGCGCGGTCGAGCAGCTGCAGCTCGTGCGCGGTGGGCGGCAGCTAGGGGAGCTAGGGGAGCGGCACTGACCTGATGGCGAGGTGCACGAGCGTGTGCCCCACGTCGAAGGCGGAGGCGCGGTCGAGCAGCTGCAGCTCGTGCGCGGTGGGCGGCAGCTAGGGGAGCTAGGGGAGCGGCACTGACCTGATGGCGAGGTGCACGAGCGTGTGCCCCACGTCGAAGGCGGAGGCGCGGTCGAGCAGCTGCAGCTCGTGCGCGGTGGGCGGCAGCTAGGGGAGCTAGGGGAGCGGCACTGACCTGATGGCGAGGTGCACGAGCGTGTGCCCCACGTCGAAGGCGGAGGCGCGGTCGAGCAGCTGCAGCTCGTGCGCGGTGGGCGGCAGCTAGGGGAGCTAGGGGAGCGGCACTGACCTGATGGCGAGGTGCACGAGCGTGTGCCCCACGTCGAAGGCGGAGGCGCGGTCGAGCAGCTGCAGCTCGTGCGCGGTGGGCGGCAGCTAGGGGAGCTAGGGGAGCGGCACTGACCTGATGGCGAGGTGCACGAGCGTGTGCCCCACGTCGAAGGCGGAGGCGCGGTCGAGCAGCTGCAGCTCGTGCGCGGTGGGCGGCAGCTAGGGGAGCTAGGGGAGCGGCACTGACCTGATGGCGAGGTGCACGAGCGTGTGCCCCACGTCGAAGGCGGAGGCGCGGTCGAGCAGCTGCAGCTCGTGCGCGGTGGGCGGCAGCTAGGGGAGCTAGGGGAGCGGCACTGACCTGATGGCGAGGTGCACGAGCGTGTGCCCCACGTCGAAGGCGGAGGCGCGGTCGAGCAGCTGCAGCTCGTGCGCGGTGGGCGGCAGCTAGGGGAGCTAGGGGAGCGGCACTGACCTGATGGCGAGGTGCACGAGCGTGTGCCCCACGTCGAAGGCGGAGGCGCGGTCGAGCAGCTGCAGCTCGTGCGCGGTGGGCGGCAGCTAGGGGAGCTAGGGGAGCGGCACTGACCTGATGGCGAGGTGCACGAGCGTGTGCCCCACGTCGAAGGCGGAGGCGCGGTCGAGCAGCTGCAGCTCGTGCGCGGTGGGCGGCAGCTAGGGGAGCTAGGGGAGCGGCACTGACCTGATGGCGAGGTGCACGAGCGTGTGCCCCACGTCGAAGGCGGAGGCGCGGTCGAGCAGCTGCAGCTTGTGCGCGGTGGGCGGCAGCTAGGGGAGCTAGGGGAGCGGCACTGACCTGATGGCGAGGTGCACGAGCGTGTGCCCCACGTCGAAGGCGGAGGCGCGGTCGAGCAGCTGCAGCTCGTGTGCGGTGAGCGTCCGCGCCGGCGACCCGCCGCCCGCCAGGTACGCCTCCACTCGCCGCCCGTCCCCCTCCACCACGCCTGGGACCATACAGTTGTTATAAACTGACGTTAATAGATTGGCGATGCAAAAGAGAAAGAGCGCATAGTGTACGCTTATGTTAGAGCGAGAAAGATAAGCAAGACCGTTTGGGTACACGTTTTCGGCCTATATGGGCCTAGTCATTCGTAAACGATAAAAAGGGGAGGGTACCAGCAGCTCTGGAGAATCCCTCGCTGAGCGTCCACGACCATGTTATTCCACTCCTAAGCGTGGGTGCTCAAGCCACGCTGCCCCGCGTATTCTGGGGGGGGGCTAAATTCCACTCAAAACAATAACTGCTCGGGGCAAACTGAGCAACAAGACCAAGGCGACCCCTGCCACGCTATCCATGAATTTCTGCAACATCAGGGGACTTCACTCGAACCTAAACGCCGTCCACTACCATCTCAACCTTGCTCTTTCTGACCGAGAGGAAGGTGTCCTCTCCCGTTGATACTTCGTATCTTTCCTGCCCATGGTACATATTGGAACACACCTTTGTGCCTGGGGCTGAAGTTTGCGTATACGTTAGAGGACATTTGTTCTCGACGCCTCGGCAGTCTTGAAGGTTCGGATCTGTTTATCCTTTGGCTACGCGTAGACAGCGACGACCATCCGCGCGTCTACGGGTGCCTCTATAGGTCCCATAGTGGTAATGCCGAAACAGACCGACTCATCGACCACGTCCAAATGACTACAGAGATCGTGATCCTTGACGATTTTAACGCCCCTTTTTTATCGTGGGGAAATCCTCATAAATATCTTCAGCTGCGGGGGCAACAGAAAGGTTATGCCGGGCTCCTACCGGCCAAAATCCCACGGTGGTCGCCATCAGCGTATATGAGGGGTCCCGGAATCTCCCTTCGGAACGCAACCGGGGCCCCTCTCTCGCTTTGCTCAATAAAAGCACGCCACGGGGGCAGTCTGACTGCCCCCAGCACCCTCGCAATGCTATCACGGTGCTCGAGACCACTTTCGTGTCACCGTCCTGGGCATGTTGCCAGCGTATGGGATGCGGAGTCCTGTACCTGCCCACCGCAGTGGAAACAATTCGCCGTCGCTTCGCGTCCAATCTTACACAAATAATCACCGAAGCACCCGTGCGCGGTTCGAGCACCTCATCTGGCTCACTCCCGACGCTCTGGCGGAGGACACACATCCGGTCAAACACCCTTGCATCCATGTCCGCCAGTATGTCCAGAGGTGGAAAGCGAGCCAGGATAGTCGCCGCCTCAAAGAATATCGTGCGGTAGGTGGACACCTGATGGTGTGCCAGTGCGCTCCTGATTGCGCCCCAGGGTAGAGAATTAAAGGTGTTACGATGTCGAGACTTATCGCCAACGCCACAACTGGCAACTATTCTTTCGAACTATTTGCCAATCTCGTCTAAGAAGCATATTCCTTCTTCAAGAGGACCAACCTTGCCTCTTTCCATGCGCTGGGGAACTTGGCACTTCGCATACAGTCGGTAAACATGTGCCTAAGCCTGTCCCCCAGGGTAGCCAGACTCAGCACTAAGGCTCGACCCGGGACACCGTCGAGTCCCGGTGCAGTGTTCCGGGCTATCAAGCGGCTAACGGTTTGGTCCAGCTCCTCCATGGTCACCGCCATCTCATCTTGCCACTCCCATGATGATGGCGGGTGGCTTGAAGTACTTGACCGGTGCTCTGGGAAAAGCGTGCTAATCACCCTTTACAGCAGGTCCGGATCGAGAGTCTCCGTCAAGAGGGGCGACCAGGGCCGGAGTTTACCCAGCACCATTCTGTATGGGCGCCCCCAGGGATCTTCGTTGAGTCCCTCCAGGAGCTCATTCCAGGACCGAGACCTGACGTTGGCAATGGCGAATTGCAACGCCTTTGTAGCCGCGCTGTATTGCCCGTAGAATCTGGCTATCTCCTTCGCAACGCGCACAATGACTCAAAGGACTCAGCTAAAATTATTCCATGACAGTTATTTAAAAATAGAATCACTTCTAACTATCCACGGTCTTTTCTACGAATTCAAATTTAAATCAGCATAATTTTCCGCTCAGTAGTCGCTATGCGAAACTCGAGTTTAGAACGTTACAAAAAGCTTAAAATTAGAGTCGTTTGGTCACTATTATCTTGATAATTCGTCACTATAAATCAGAAACTCTATTAGCTTAACTACTTCAAATACAATCCTTTACCTAAAGAATGTATGATCAGGTTTGATTAAGGCATTGGTTTGCTTTATAGAATAACGAGCACACAGTCCACCTGATAGTAAGTGGATGATGTGGCCCATAGACATCTTCTTTTATCCCCGAATAAGAATCAAAATGCAGTTGCGGTGTCACCTATGAAGACTAAACTGGAAGAATTCCCGGTTCTCTACACTTATTATGAGAAACACACCAGCATTAAGCTGCTGTGTTCTGTGAGATTGCGGTCCTTTCCTAGTGACGATCCGACGTATTCGTGCTGCAGCCATAAAATAGCTGGAGCGTGGCTCCACCACGTAGAAAGTTACGTAGTAGGCTGACTATGAATCTATGAAACAATACAAAATACGTATATATGCTTAATTACGAAACATGAGAACTTCCTTCGGGCTCTGGTATACTGGCGTCGAGTCCGCAGACAGATCGCACGGAGCCGTGCGATTTCTGCCGACCACCAGTATACCACACTGCGCTTGGGGCGACTGGTTCTGGGCATCGACAAGTCGCATATTTGCGTCATTACGATGTTATGGTATGGTCATGATGATAGAGGTACGCCTCCAAACCAGTTAGCTTCCCCTTCCGAATCGGACTGAACCTCTTCTACTTTTTCTTGCTATGCCGCGACGATGGTAGCAGAGACCAACGCCGCGATGGGTTGCCCTCCCGGCGGCTGGAAATACTGCTAGGCTGGCGAAGTGTGATATCGAAAACGATGTGTTGATGGTCGGACTATGTGACCGCCTCCTCCGCCACTCGCCACTCTGACAGTATTTGCATTGCAGTAGGAGTTGCCCACGTTAGATCCACAATGGACTCCCCCTGCCAACGCACACATTTGCTTACGGACCCCTCATTTGCTAGTCGGAGGTCCTGTCCAGCCGCGTCCAGTCAGATCGTCTCTGGTGTTACCCCAGGCCCTAGAATGAGCGTTAAAATCTCCCAGGACGATCAACGGACGAGGTTGGCACCTGCAATTGCAGTTCACCACCTCGTCCAGGTATGCCTCGTGGTCGGCAAGGGACCTGGTGGGAGAGACGTAGCAGCCGATTATGGCCAGGGGGCCACTGCAACAAAGCCCTGCCCCCTTCCAAAAGAGCGCAGAGTGGGCCTCTCTCTTCTCAGCCTACGCGTACTCAACCTTGGGCCAGGATCTTGCGAACTGCTGTAACTGGGCAACGCACCCAGCATGTTCCCATATTGGTGGGAGTTCGGCGAATTTCCTTTTATGAAATTTATTTATGAATTTAACTTTAACATCATCCACCGTGCATTCTACCACTGCACTTACCGCTGCCGCCACTTCCTGGGGGCTTACCGCGTCGTCTAAGTCTTATAACCGAACTTCACCTGTTTTCATTGCGCGACCAATGCGAATTGTTCAGATCTGAAAGGACCTCCCTCATTGTCACCGCCAGCTTATCCGCCTTCTGGCCAGTCTGGGCCAGTGATTTCTAGCAAGTGACCTACGGTCACAGTTCGCTTTTGGCGGAGATCCCGAGGTCTATCCCGAGGTCCGCCAGCCGGATTTTCGACTTAGCTACCTGCATCACTTCAGCATATGTGGTGTTAGATCCCTCAGTTACCGTAACTGTTATTGCTGCAGACGTCGATGCACAGAGTCTCTTATTCTTGCCCTTGTTAAAGAGCGAGGGCTGAAATTTTTCGGCTGAAGGCTGTTTTTCGTGCCCTTTCGGCTTTTTCAACCTTTTAATCACCTCTGCCCACGTTGTCTCCATTGGTGCTGTGCTGATCTCCGGTGCTGCCACTGTCGGCAACTCCGCAACGGGCTGGCAGGACGTCTTTTAATTACGCTTCCTTGTCTTCCTCGTTTTATTTAACTGCGGCTGCAGCGGCTGCTGCGGCTGCAGTCTATTCAACTCTACTGGCTGTACTTGCGACGGCGGTAATGACTGCTGTGACATCAGTGGCATGTTTGCACTAATACTGGGCTTTTTGCCTAAGGGAGGTCGAAGTGCTTTATACAAAAAGAGTTTAGCTTCGAAAGTAGCCAGTTTCCTCTCAATAAGAGCCCCTATCCGCTCCATTAGCTCTCCCATGTCATATTTTGAGGGAACAGGAACACTCCGAGCAGGTGAGATGATCTTGCTCGTAATTGCTAGAGCTGGAACCCGTCCTTGATTGTGGAGTATTTTCAGATCCTCTGTTATTTTCTGCAGCCGCATTTCGAGATTGGAAATTTGAGAACTTAGGTCTGCGTTTTTTCTTTGCAGTCTCGCAACGTGTTCTTCGGTGTTGGTTCTCCTTAGGATTTCTTCGGCCGCAGCTTTTACGTGGCACACAGCTAGCCTTAAGCCGCGAGCGGATTCCCCTTTTAAGTTTCGAGAACAATCTGCCGCCATATCTACGACCTGGAGATGCTGGTCAAGATGACCACTAAGTTGATTGATAGTGCGCTTCTCCATTTCGCTGGATAACTCCTCGGAAACAGGTAGGTTTGTACGGTACATCGAGGGTTTCCTCCTCTGTTTCCACCTCTGTGGCTATTTGCTCTTCACCTGAAGTTACAGCTGAGATTGCCTGATATTTGGCGGCTACATGTGCGGGGCGACCGGCTCTTCTTTTTCTTGTCCCAGTGTGGGACCCGTCAGTGACCGATGCTGGGAAAATGAGGGAATCATCAGAGCCCACTCCATCGCTCTCACCGACTAAACTACGAGGAATATTAGGGCGTATAGAACAACCGCGCCTGTCTCGTGTTAGCACCGTTGCTCCCTCTGACTCAGCTCCCTTATATGTAGTATTTTTTTTATAGGATAAGGGTGACAAACGAGCACACAGTCCACCTGATGGTAAGTGGTTGCTGCGGCCCATAGCCATCTACATCTATCCTCTATTACAAATCAAAATGTAGATGCGTTGTCACCCGTGAGAACTAAGATGGAATGCCTCATTTCCAGTAAAAAGGGCCTCCAGCCACCTGCACTCACCAAGCGAAACGCAGAGGTAAATCTCTACTTCACGCTGTAGTATGACTCTCAGATGATGTTGCGGTGTTAGCAGTTGGTGCTATTACATCCCCTCTCTGTGGTGGATTGACATTGGCCTTACAGGCACCCACCAGCTCCTTCCTTTTCAGTCTGACATCTAATTCATACACAGATCTGTTTTCGACTTCATGTTTTTTAGATTTTCTTTCTTTATTCATTTTTTATCCCACGAGTGTGGAGAAAATAAAAGTCCATCCGGGCAGTGCCTCCAATACCCGGATAAGCCTAGCGTAACCCGTCTAAGATGTCGGGCGGTACCCCGACGGGGACAACACTTGCGACTGGCATTTACCCATCAGCCAAGCAACACCTCACTGTGTGCCACATTTGAGCTTTGGGTGATTTTTTATAGAGGTTGTCATCCTCGCAACTCCGGGTAGTTAAGCCAAGAGTTCTTAGTTCCTAAGGCGCCTCGAGACATGATCCACGACACGCCAGAGGGATTCCTAGTTTCGAACGGTGGCAGAGTTGATACAGGTTCTTCCCATGATTGCCCAGCGACCGAGTGAGCGAACACTCAGCCCGCTCGCTTTCCTTTTTTTAATAGGGTATAGACCCTAGACCCTCCCGTTCCCCAAGCGCTAACGACTGAGCACCCCCCAGCCATTCACCCATCAGCATGCAGGACCTTAGGTTTGGGGTGATTTTATATAGAGGCTTTCTTCCTCGTGGCCCAATAGAGCCTCAGGTCCCAACTGGGGTTACGGGTTTATCCGACACCGACAAAAGCCGCGTGCACTTGGCACTACACCGCACGTGTCACGTCCACTGATCTTTTCAATTGAGAAGATAAGGAGGAGCAACAACAAGCCCCAAGCCCGTTTCTCGGAGCAATATGCTCGTGAGCGTTTCTCAGTTCAACTAAGAACTTAGGGTACGCCCAAAACCCAGCTAGTTTTGGTCCGCGACGGTTTCCCGCTACCACTCATATCTGAATGGAATTCCTCTATTCATCTATAGCAACTCCTCACGAGGGCAATTTTAACACCCACCACGCCGAATGGCTCAGTTCACCTTTAAGAGATCTGATTATGACTTTGCCTTGGAATATGGTCTGACACAACTGGTGTCTTCGCCTACGCGGATTCCAGATTTGGAGGATCATACACCTTCCCTGTTGGATCTTCTGTTGACCTCTCATCCGGACGGATATCAGGTTTCCGTCGATGTTGGCTCGTTTCTCGGCTCTTCGGACCATTGTCTGATCTGGAGTGTGGTGCCACTCACGCTCCCCTCGCGGTTGCGTTCTGCAGGTTGCCGCCGAGTTTGGCATTACAGGTCGGCGGATTGGGACGGAATGCGTTCTTTCTTTGCATCCTACCCATGGTGGCGGGTTTGCTTCTCGCCGGATGATCCCAGCGCTGTTGCTGACTCTGTCACTAATGTGGTGCTACAGGGAATGGAACTATTTATTATTATTATGGGCCTGACCGAATCCCCCCAATTGTGCTGAGGACGTGTGCTCCGGAGTTGGCACCGGTTCTAACGCGTCTTTTACGGTACTCCTACTCCCTAGGCGTAGTCCCGAAACCATGGAAGACAGCTTTTAACTACCCAATCCCTAAAAAATGCGACCGCTCAGACTCGTCCAACTACAGGCCTATCGCCATCACCTCCTTGTTCTGCAAAATAATGGAGTCCATTATAAACTGCCAGCTTATGCCTTGAGGATCACCAGCTGATTAGTGACCGCCAATACTGTTTTCGTCGGGGTCGATCAGCTGGTGATCTTCTGGTCTACCTGACCCATAGATGGGCGGAGGCAGCAGAGTCTAAGGGGGAGGCATTGGCCGTTAGTTTGGACATTGCGAAGGCCTTCGATCGAGTTTGGCACAAAGCGCTTCTTTTGAAGCTCCCTTCCTATGGGCTTCCCAAGAAATTATTCAATTGGATCACCAGCTTCCTTGCAGATCGGAGCATCAAGGTCGTTGTAGACGGTGCATGCTCCGACTACCAGCCTATTAACGCTGATGTTCCACAAGGCTGTGTGCTATCACCAACGCTGTTTCTTCTGCATATCAATGATATGTTGCAAACTGGTAACATTCATTGTTATGCGGATGACAGCATGGTGCTTTATACACCGGCCGTGCCAATATTTCTCGGGAAAACGTCGCCGAGTGCCGGAACAAACTTGTGTCATAAGTCAAGTCTTTGCTGAACAAAGTCTCGGATTTTACCGCGAAAAAAAAAGAATCCCTTTGTCGTATCTCCTCAGTTTCAAGGCACTCCCCTTGTTGCCTCAGCCAGTATCGGAATACTCGGCGTCGACATGTCGAGTGACGTGCAATTTCGTGGTCACTTGGAAGAGAAGGCCAAATTGGCCTCTAAAAAGCTTGGCATGCTCAGCAGAGCGGGACAGTATTTCATGTCGGCACACCGCTTGCAACTTTACAAAGCGCAACTTAGGCCTCACATGGAATACTGTTCCCATCTATGGGCCGGGGCTCCCCAGTGCCAGCTCCTTCCACTTGACCGCATCCAGCGCAGAGCGGCTCGAATCGTCGACGACCGAGCCCTTTCCGATCGGCTTGATTGATTGGCACTGCGAAGAGATGTTGCATCCCTTTGCATTTACCACGGGGAGGGCTCTGAGGAATTGTTCGGAGTAATCCCAGCCGCCAAATTTCACGAACGCACATCGCGGCAGAACTCCCTATACCATCCACAACATCTGTATGATTGGCGGTCAATCACTTAGCGATTTAGAAGATGTTTTCTTCCTCGCACGACTTCCTTGTGGAATCGATTACCATCAGCGATTTTTCCGGACCGATACGACTTAGGGACCTTCAAGAAAGGAGCCTACTAAAGTAATGATTATGATATTAATTTTAAAATCAATTGGACCGATACAGAGATTTAAAACAAAAAAAATGGCCACTTTTTTCAGTCATAAATACGAATTCTAGTTCACGTGGACAGTCTGTGAACAAGAATAGATAAAGATGTATAAATATACCAGGGTAGTCTGAAAAGTTTCCGAACTCAACGTGAAGATGGCAGCACTCGTCAATAAAAGCTAGTGAATGTAGTTTTTTTTATTCTTTTAAAAATGTAACCCACACACTAGGATTTTCTCCTATATCATGGAGGCAGTTTTCAAACACAAATTTCACAAGGACAAACATCCAGACCCGGAACAATTATTTGTAGGCCATACAAATACTTGTTCCGTGCGGGTTTCGTACCCGCGCCCCACAGCGCTTGCTGCGCTGTGGGGCTCATTGCTAATCCACTGTGCCACGGAGCCTTCAAAAGTAGTTGTGCATCTTTTGACAGTTACGCACCAAAATTTTAGTCATTTTGGACGCGTAGTTGTTATTTGACAACCGTTTGAGTCAGTCGATGTTTTAGTGTGAAAATGAAAAATTGAGTATCGAGCTTTCATTATTTTTTTTTAGACAATACGCCTACGTAAACCAAAGATGAGTTGAACTGTGTATATGGGAACTCTACACCATCATTTACCACAGTGAAATTTTGGCCAGCCGAATTTAAGCCCGTGGAAGCTTGACAGATGATGAACGTTCGGGACCTACCCAGATGGATGTCTAGGCAGAAAAGGACCTTACCTTGCCTAAGGGGCAAGAATTATCACCATTAAAATGACAGTCTATCAATAGTCCACTTCTGAAGAAAAGCCTACCCCATAGATTGCCTCATAGGGGGGATATTTGCCATAGTTGCCAAGCTTGGAATGCTGCCTGGGATGGGTGGATGGCTGATGTGTTTCCCTTTGTCGCCTCTTACGACATCTTCGGGATCATATGGGGCACCAGCAATTTAAATTGCTCAAAAAATTGATGCCGGTGGAGATTGAACTTAGCTTGCTCGAGTACTTAACTTTAAGGCTAAAACCAAAATTCGAAGCTATTACAGTTCTTCTGGTTCAAGATTATGTATTTCTCACATTACCTAAGCAAGCCTGAAGCCACAGCCAGTCGAGGTTATTTCTGCGCTTTGACCGCCGGCTGTTGGAGTCTACTTCGTGCAGCGAAGCGTTTTGTTTATCATTTATACCTTTAAAAATAAAAGACACCACTTAAATTTTTGGCTACCATGGGGTACATTACAATTAATACATTCGCTACTGCAATAGAAATACATATATTTTTTACAAACTGCATTACAAGTCAATAAATTTAGAAAGGTTATTTTTTTATAGAATAAGGGTGACAAACGAGCACGCAGTCCACCTGATGGTAAGTGGTTACTGTGGCCCATAGACATCTATCTTCGTTTGCGAATTAAAATGCAGATGCGTTGTCAGCCGTGAGGACTAAGATAGAATGCCTCTTTTCCAGTAAAATGGGTCTCCGGTTCTCTACACTCATCATATGAAACACAGCAGCATTAAGCTGCTATTTTACGCTGGTATTCTGTGAGACCGTACGTAAATATTCTTAATATATTATATTTACCGTTACATAATTATATAGTTTCATATGCATTTAGGCAAAAGCTGTTACTTTGACATTAAAAACAGACACTTCAATTTTATTTATTTGTATAAAGAGTTGTTTTGCAATAGCCGGCCAAATTTGCAGAGGTTTAGAATCAGTAGTATAGTAACCAATAGTTGGCAAGCGGGTTGACAACTGCAGTTTTTTTTAGTCGTTATTAGAAAGACACTGCTGACTATCTCCTGACTTGTTTCCCTATGTTGCTTCCAACGACACCCTCGGGATGATATGGAGTAGTGGATATTCTTACACCTTCACTACACGGTCATTTCGGTATGGGATAGTTAGTAATAAATTGTAAAGACATTGAGATCGTAATAATCGACTAATTAGTGGTTCCACTTTTAACAGTGACTTATAGCGAACACTTACCGTCGGCCTGCGTGTGGTGGGAGTGGTGCGTGGTGTGGGTGGTGTGCGTGGTGTGGTGGTGGGGCGCGGCGCCGCACATGGCGCACTTGAGGGCGCGCGGCCAGTTCTCGTACGTGCACGTCTGTACAGAGTACAAACACCCCGCCATTTACAATACAATAACCATTACGTTTGAAATAAAACTAGTTTTACGGATCATACATCGCTATCGCATAAATTAACTTATCGTATATACTCGATGTTTCGAACACTTTACAGCACCTATGGTCAGGGGAGGGACTGAAGTATTCGACGTTGTTATTACATTTGTGGTTAACCACGGCTATAGTATACGGCAACTAACTTGGCAAGGTTTTGGCGTAGTGGGGGAAAGTTTGCGGATGTACAACGGGACATAGACACGTTGCGGGAGCCAAGGGTCAACTGGTCAACCAATTGCGCGCTCGGAACGATGCTACCTCATTCCCCGCGCCCCGCTTGATAACCAAAGAGATCTAAAAAAACGAATTCTGCGCAAGTTAGACGCCGGCAACTATACCTTCAGATTAAAATTATTAATGTTTAGTCCGATCTACGCAGTATAAACCTATTAATCCCAACACATCATCATCATTAATATCAGGTCATTCCATAGGCTCGCGGTTTGGACAGCACTTAACTTCATTCAAAAGGATAAAAGAATAAATTCAAAAAATTAAATAGCATCAAATAATGTCACATTCTGTAGTCGGTCATAACGGGTCACAACTTTCATCTTAACCCACACTTCAAAATGTGAAATTATTTTTTTTTCTTTGAAGTCGGCTTTTACTTTTCGTTAAAAGCCTCCTCATATAGGGTTGCCATTTGTCCGGCTTTAGCCGGACATGTTTGGCTTTTTCAGGTTGTGTCCGGCCAAATTTTTATGTGTCTGGCCTGTCCGGCTTTTGTTAGGCTTTTTGTTAGTGTAACGCGTTACATGCATCGCTTGCAGAATAAATAAATAAGTAACGTATACACTTCAAACTATGCTGTGATTGATTAATAAACAATTAACGTATGTTGGTAACGGAGTATTTTAGTTTTTTTTCTCGGGATATTGGAGTTGGTGAATTTTTGGCTGCATGGCGTCAGAAAGGTATGTTTGACTAAAAATTACTGTCCGGCTTTTAGGGCCAAAAGTCCGGCTTTTTGGAACGCCGAGTCCGGCTTTCTCATTTTTGGAGATGGCAACCCTATCCTCATATCTATTTTTAGCATAATTGAAAGCATGTTCGTCCATCTACCAGCTAAGCTTAACGATTACAGCAAATTTTTCACAAAAAATTGAAATGGTCCTGCAATGAGCTGATGATGATGATAATGTTGATGATATATCAATTATACATTTCTACACATAAAATATATTCAAGAAACTTGTAAAATAAATAAATAAAAAGGTAACATCATTCTGTTTTTTGCATATCCTATTTAAGTCTTCAAATAAAAGCTATTTTAAATTTTCAGGAAAATATTCAAAAACTAGCTGTTCTTCGCCCGCATGGAATTTATTACGATTGCATTTTATGGGTTTTAATTTTATTGCGCGGAACCCTAATTCCTTTCCTGTTCTTTCCCTAAATGTAGCCTTATAACAGCTATCTGCCAGTGAAAGTCCCGTCAAAATCGGTTTAGCCGTTTATGAAGATTAGCTGGAACAAACAGACAGAGAGACAGACAAAAATTTAAAAAATTGTGTTTTAATATAAGTACCGTATATACTTTCATATGCATTTAAAGGCTGTTACTTTGACATTACAAATAGACACTTCAATTTTATTTATTTGTATAGATTTAAAGATTGAGGAATTAACAATGATATTTATATACAGAATGTCCCGAAACTCTACGTCAAGCGGGTACGAGGCGATAAGCTAGGTTGTACCAGTTCTAGCAAAAAAAATCCATATTACTTGGTTAAGTGATAATAGGTATACTTTTATAGGAAAATGTTGGAAAGATCTAAATCACATACTTAGGTACTGTGATCACAAATCTCTAAATTTTTCAGTGTTTTTTTTTTTTTAAATGTATTCCTAAATAACTATGATATTAATGGCAGTCACAAATCCGATAATTTATATTGTGAGTAATACAAAAAATAACATATAATTAAGTCATGGTTAACAACGTTTTAAAACATAACTTTGACGCCTTGTCTTTAAAAAAAATGTACTATATTACCATGGGCAAGTTGTTTTAAAAAATGGCCCATTTAATTAAGATTTCTAAATGCTATTTATCTTTCCAATATTATTGCATATTTTCAAATTACGTACAAAAAAATATATTTGGTATTTACAAAATGTGGTTTATTTCGTAAAATACATTCATTTTTTTACACTGCCACCACATTATTTAATAATAAATACATTTTTTATTTCAATCTAAGCTTTGTTCCGAAAATCGAATTCATAAAGAATCACTGAGGTTAGAAAATATAATTTGGAAACTTACAGAACAAGGCCACTTGTTCACAGAAGAGGCACTGGCTTGACCTTGTGGGGAAGATATTCGCAATGGTTTCAACCGTTCGGCTACTGCTTCTGCTCCTGAAAAGTATAAAAAAAGAATGTTCATTGACAGGGTTAAATAGCATACAACGTTAATTGTGATATACCAAAAAGCACACAGAATAAATGAGAATGAATTCCTATCTTTTTAAACTAACAACTTTGTTTCAATTTTGAAAATTTGCTCATAAAATGTTTCATACAAATGAAACTTGTGATTTCCAAAACAACAAAACGAAAATGCGACCCTAAAAAGGGACGAACATATATATCTATAGGATTTAGCCTGCGAGAGAATGAGACAGAATACAGTATACGGTGTTTTTTTTTTATAGAATTAGGGTGACAAAGATGGAATGCCTCATTTCCAGTAAAAAGGGCCTCCGGCCACCTGCACTCACCAAACGAAACGCAGAGGTAAACCTCTACTTTACGCTGGTATTCTGTGAGGTCGTGGTACCACCCCGGTTCGAGCCGGCCCATCCGTGCGACAGCAAAAGCTGCCGCGTGGCTCTACCACTGTTAAACCTATAAGAGTTCGGCGCCCGCGAGGATATTGACCCTATTGTCAGCTGATGTTATTTGTAAGTTTCACTGCTAGTTTTATGTTTAAGTATTTTCATGATTTTTTTTAATGAAATTATCGTTTCATTTAGCTGTACAAACATGATAGACTGAATAAAGCTAATAAAACGTTGTGAAAAGATGATTTTTTTTTCATCAGGATCGATTTTATATTTCACCTATCGTCAAAGGTATAGTTGGTACTGTCGTCTGTCTTAGTTTTCGGGAGTGTTTCAAAAATACCCTGTATAGAGCTGTGGGGATTATTTGCATGCTATTAAGACATTAATAAACCATTTAAAAAAGACCGTCTATCTGGACTCTTTTCTTTAAAAAAACCTTGGAATATCATTAAATATATATAATGACATGTTAATAAAAATTCAAGCAAGCAAAGCCAGGGCGGGTCGCTAGTAGTATAGGACAATAAAAAGTGTTGACATAATTTATGATGTTTATAACTCTGCTTACCACAGACATCTTGAGTTGGAAGGGCACTGGCACCATCCTGCAGTTTAAAGATATCCTCTCCAAGTGAAGGCTTGGGCGTGCGACACATTGTGCACTGTAATAAGACAATGTAAAATTTATAAAAAAAATTGTATACAATTCATTTTCCAATACTTCTTTTTCTTTTTGAAAAAAAAGGATCTACACACTAGGATTTTCTACTGCATCAAGAGGGCAATTTTTATGAATTTCATAATTAATTTTCTAGTTTATACATTTGCCGAAACATTAAACAGGTGATGGGTAGCAGCATCTCCCCGATAACCCAAAAAAATAAAAATTGTCTATACCAACCCATCTGCCAAGCGTGGCAACTATGGCAAATATCCCCCCCCCCCCCTCCCGAGCCTATCTATAAGGGAGACCTATGTTCAGCAGCGAATGAAGGAATAAACTTTATACATGAAGTATATGCAGCTACATGAAGAAACTGTACTACATGAGAACAAGTTTATAACTGTCCATCCATTACAACATTTTCTAATATGGGGAATTTTGCCATAGTTGCTACGCTTGGCAGACGGGTTGGCAATCGCAGTTCTTTATTATTTTGTGTTGTTATCAGGAAGATGTTTGTGCCCATCTCTAATTTCAGTTTCCCTCTGTCGCCTTTTACAACACACACAGGATGATATGGGGGTAGTGGGTAGTTTTTAATGACCCCCTATTGATACATATAAATAGATAGCATGAAGATATCTAAATATAAAGATTCATTATGTACCTTGCGCGAAAGGGGAAAATTCTCATAAGTGCACATCTCACAACTCCACTTGCCCTCGGAATTTGGCACAGAGCTTGCGGTCATCTGATAACAAACCAAAAACTTACACTTAAGTAATATTTTTTTGGTATTCCCTTTATCAGTCTTATTATAACAGCATTAGAAATTGTTTACAAATACTTAATAACTCTTATCTTAATAATTATAACATGCCGTTGTGTTAAATTTTTTTAGTTGACAATCCAAGCTCTATAGCATCATTCCAATTTCAAACACAGTCTCTTATTTTTGAGGTAGCATAGCATATGTGACGAGAAGATGTATTGCAATCTTCAAAAAGCTGCCGAGCCGAGTTTAATCCATCAATTGATCTCTCAGTCGAAGTTGGACTTACCTAGTTGAACAATTTGTTCTTGGTAAACATACTCATTTACAGTTTCGAACCTAGTACTCCTTCCTAACAACTTAGTCACAAATATTCGAGCACAATTATTACGTGTTTTCAAATGTTTTTTGTGACAAAAAACCTCTACGGCATACTCTACAGTAAAAAAGCATAATTAATAACAACATTTGGTGATAAGAACTGGAAAACCATTTTACTTGTAATATGGCTTTCTATCTTAGTCTTCAAGAGTGAGGAATGCATCTATATTTTGATTCATTAATGAAGGATAGGATAAAGAGCCATGGTGGCTGGTTCAAATGATTAGCGCCCGCTGCTGTAAATTTCAAGGTACACGAGGAGCCCGGATTCAATCCGGCGGTGAAGGAAAACATCGTGGGGAAACCTGCATGTCTGAGAAATAAGAAAATTCGAAGACAGGTGAAGTTTGCCAACACACATTGGGGCAGTGCGGCGGACATTTCCTTGCCCTAAAACTCTCTCAGAAATGAAGGGAGGCCTGTATCCAGTAGTGGGACATGTATACAGGCTGTAACTTTAATCAAGGACATGTGTTTTAAAAGCCACAGGATCCACTAACCATCAGGTGAACTCATTTGCCAATTAAATTCTATTAAAAAAAACAGTCAATTAAATGGCATATTGAATACAAAAAAATATATATAATTTTCTCAGGTATAAAATCTTTCCATATAAACTTGGAAAGTGAAATATATAAATTAGCCTTGCCACGAATATTCAGCTATTATTCAGTATTCGGCCTATTCGGCCACTTTTATCCCATTTGGTTGAGTATTGAATATCTAGGTACTATTCATCCAAATACTGAATATTTAAGTGAGAGGTTTTATTGTAGTATGATAATTGCTAAAATGAAAATATTTATTTATTTAATAATTTCTTTTCTTGTAATCAATAAAGTAGTCATAGATACATAATCAACATCTACAATATTATAAAACTTTAAAAAAAACTATCAGATAAATGTCAATGCACTCAAATTATCATAATAAAAGTGGAAAAACAATGGTGCAGCAGAAAGACTAATTTTTCTTTACTTTCAGGCAGTAGTTTACTCCTTTTCTTCTTGTAGACAATCCCAGCTTCAGAGAATAGACACAGAAGAATAAACACTACATCCTTCCTGGACAAATACTTTTGTCTAATATTCAGCTATTCGGCCAGGAAGTCCACAGAACATTTGGTATTCGGTGTGTGGCCAAATATACTATTTATTGCAAGTCTAAGGCCGTATTCACGAACAACACATACATAAGTATGGCAGCAACACTATGCTAACTAAGGTATTTCTCACTGTGTCCGTCATGGCAGGCCGTTCATTTCATGAACAATACTTAGTGGACCCTTTGTTGTGCGGACACATAGCACTGAATGGGGCGCCGTGATTGGTTAACATTGTGACGCGACTTCACTCGAGTTGAATGACAGATAAACGTCTAAATTACATTCTATGTTTCTGTTTGTTTCGTTGTCAAATTTGTGCAAATAATAACACATGTTGTTTTCTTTCAGTTAAAAGAAGTTACTGGTATTGTTATTATAGGTACTTATGCATAAATATTATTAAAATAATGTGGATTTTAAACTGTTGATAGGTAGATTAACTGAATTATTATTACAAACCTGGAAACTCCCAGATGAATAAAATCTTAAGGCCACTGGTAACTGGTAAATAGGAGGCACTGGAAGGCCTCTACTGGTAACTTACAAAAGATCTGCATTTATTAGAGGCAGAAGTATATTTATTACGATAAATTTTTTGAAAACCTATAGTGACTATTAAATTCATTGGTACTGTAATAATCAAATGGATTTTGAAAGTCACTTATCACTTTTCTTGTGCTAATCGTTCTTTACACGTTTATTCTCTCCAGGATATAATTATCAAAATCATCTTCGCTGCTGTAATCCATCACAATTATACAAACAAAAGAAATCAGCGTATCACAAATCAAGAAACATAACCTATATACCCCATACCAGTTGGACATTTGCGTTGATTTGTTGCACTATAAGTAGCTAGCGAGCTACTTTATCTGTGCATTCATTATAATGAGCACATAGTGTCATCTAACACTCAAGTGAAGTTTATGAAACAAAATTTCGTCCACAGTGCGTTGAAGCCTACTGTGCGTACGCATAGTATCATTCTTGAATACGGGTGTAATATAAATACAAAAAACATCCAAATTGTTACAGCCTTTTCTAAGAAACCAATTACATTTAAAGTACTACAATTAACAAAAGAAAATTTAGTTCAATTGATAACCTCCCCCCTTTTTAAGTCAGTATAAAAATTTAACAGATAAACAATTTTACAATTGAACATTTATGATCATCACACCATTTATATTAAAATTAAGTAATCAATTAAAGAACGCCTAAGCTCAATATTTAATACACTGAATATAAATATAGTTACAGTACCTGCCCAAGCTGCACTTGTGAGACATTAGTAGAAGCATCCAATTGTATTGGTATGCACTCAGCTCCTTGCACACCAGCATCTTGCGACTCGGCAACCGATGCAGTCTTTTTGCTGCCATCTTTATGTGCCTCCTCGCTCATTGTATCACCATCAACAAAATCATATGAAGTCACGTTCTTGCAACTACAGCTTATGTTAACAACTATAAAGTAGGCATTGTAATGTACCTACAATATTTATTTTATTTGAACAGATGTTGGTGTATTAGTCTTCAATGGTAAAAGCTCTCTATTATTTATTTATAAACTCCTTTATCTGAAAAAAATATATTAATATGAAAATCCGAGAATGTGTTATTTAAATCACTGTTTAGCTTTTATAACTACTTACACGTAGATCTGCATGTGACGATAAAGTGCAATGTTAAGCAAATTTCGTTCAATAACTTCTTATTGCATACTTTGACAGAAAATCATGTTGTAGAGCTAAACGTTATATTGTCTAACATTAGAGAGTTCATATGAGAACTAGTATTTAGTTTATAGTCGTTACACAACATAAAATTACATCGAGATTGCGATGGCCAAACTAAGGTCAAGAACGAGAAATCAAGCATACAATTCACTCACGATTATGCGATCACTACGGAAATGGGAGCTTAAGCGATAATTCTTTTTGAAGTTTTATGCTTTGTTATTAGTTTTTGGCTGCTGGGTAACATTCACAGAAAGTATAGGAACCAAAATGGGATTCATAGGACAACGTAAAAGAAACAACGAAGACTAGGCGAAGGCGATTATGTTTATACGGTATTCTATTTTGACATACATTTGTGACAATTCTGAGTCTATTTTTTTTATATAACTGGCTTTACGGCTCTGGGTTCTAGCCCTTCGGAGCCTGAAGTTACAATGTTTATTTATCCTAAATAGTACACTGCTTCACAATATGTTGATGCGTCACATTGTGCAGCCCGTGGAATATTTTGACGACTACTTGAATCAGCAGACAGCTGACAGTTGGCGATGGTATCTCAAGGCACCTAAGCAGACAGACACATCACAATCAGAGCACTTGCTTCACCGTTTCCACTAATATTTCACATGCGCAGACACTTAATACACAAAATCGCACCACTTTTTTATTATTTAAACAGAAACAGAAACTTTTTTTTCTTCAATATAGATTATAAATAATACTTATTGAAAGTCAGTCTTTTGTTTAATTACCACTGGTTCGAAAAAAAACCTCTGTCCTGGGAAGTAACAGCAACAAATTAGAAATAGCTTGGTAGCGATCACCTCATTTCCAGGGGTTATTATCATCCATAAATTCCTTAATATTATAATAACCCTTTTTATACAAACTTAGTTTAATAATATAATAGTATATTTTCTGGAATTTTGTTGTAAAAGCGTATACATCGCCCCAAGAATGAATTACTGACTCGATGGAGTCGAGTAACTGGTACTACTAGCTTGTGTCTGTTCCTAGTATTTACAGAATGAATATCACTTATTTTTGTAAAACTACTTTTAATTTTGTGTACATACATTACATTATCATAAATGTATTGAGAGGCCAAAGTTAATATTGTTAGGAATGAGTAAAATAATAAAAGAAAATAATAAAAATTGAGGATGGCAACACTGCTGTGCAGCCATTGTTAGATCGGTCCGTGTTTGCTTTTCTATATAGTTTGTGGCTTTAGAGTAAATTCTCATACGAGTAACATTATTTTATTTAAATCATTTTGAGAATAGTTTCTAACATCAGAAGTAGAGTAGTTTCTAATATCAGAAGTGGGATAAAGTCCCTGTTACTGTCCACGTATAAACTTTAAATATTGTGAGGGTTATTACTTTGGTGAAAGAATATGACGCGCCTCGCGTCTTGTTTTTATGTTCAATTTCTTAAACAAAGTTTGTTGTCATATTTACGACATGGACGAATCATTAAAGTGTAGCGTGAGAGTATACAAGTGAAATGTTTTAAGCCAAAAGTTAAATCCTTTTGTTTAATTTTTATTACGTTCTTGAAAAACTATAATGCGCTTTGCATTGATACCTTTGTTTTTATGTTTAATGTCGTAATTAAATTTGCTGTCTTATTTACTTAAATTATTAAATAATTAAATTATTTATTAAATTAAATTTCACAAAAGTGTAAAGTAAAAGCTAATCGAATATTTTGAGCAAAAAGTTAAATCTTTTTGTTTGATTTATATAGAAGTAACCGAAAATACTTTTGTTACTCCTTAGCGTACCCAAATATGTTAACAAATGTTGAAAGAAATATTGGAAAGAGGTGTTAACTAAGTTTGTTGAAAAAAAAAGCTATGAGGAGTGGTGTGAGGTGTACAAGTGTCATTGTGTTTTTGGCTATTTCTTATTCTGAGAGCTGTTGATTTACTTTTTTGTTTATTATTTCTATTGGTGTTGGTTTTAGTAGTTATAAATCCGTAATTCAACAGTACAACCACTAGTATTATAAGATACTTGTATTATCACAATCTTCTTTAGTACATGGGCATAGTATTTGTAACTACTGAGCTTGTACTCAATAATCACTTCCACGCTGACATTGGCGAATAATTAAAAACCGCCATAAAAAAAAGAAAGAAGAAGAAGAATTAAGTGAGTTATAGTTGCATCCAGTGAAACCTTAACTTGTTCGAGTTTTATTATAATTGATAGTTCATGCGAAATACGATATACCTACGTAATGTGGAGTGATATGAAAGAAAATACGTAGCCCACGAAATAATGTAGCCCATACATTTTAAAGTTCAAATTGTTTAAGCGATGTATCAAATAAAGGATTAACTTTAACGTGCTATGAATTGAAAACATAAATAGCCTGTTTGTATTCTAATGTGTTGATAAGTGTTACAGTTTACTCCAAATGGGAGACGGCTAATTGGACATGGTCAGGTGCGTGGCCGAGCTTCGGTAAGGTTGAGGCTACACCGCTACTAACTGCCTCAAACTGCTGTTTCTTGGCCGATCTTATGGCAGGATGGCCGGGTGCCACCGAGTGCTTGAGAAACTTGATCCTGGGATGAGTAACATTTATTTAATAATTTCTGTATTTTAAATTTATGTAAAGGCAAGTCAAGCATTGAATCAGGTGTTTTGTTGGAAAATCGAATGCGTTTGCCTGAGCAACCTTTAGAATCAACAGAGGATACAAAAGAGTCCATACCGAGTTACCAAAGTGTTACCAAGTTATTGGTACAAGTTGAAGTTATTATCTGAAGCTAGAGGCAAGACTACCCATGCTGCAGCTCAGTATATGGTTCCGTGCAAAGGCGAATGGTGTCCCGAGAGTGGTGTTGCATTCTTTTGAAAGTGTGTTCAGACTGAATCTTTTTAATACGCTTTCTTTTGTGTGTTACAGTAGCACGTGTGATGTGATTACATGTGCGCGAGTGTGAGGCGTGTGTGCCTTGCTTGTTGGAGCTGGACTGCTGGGTGCAGCTGTAACATGGCCTGGTTCCTGCAGACGCGTGTGCTGCACATGTGGCGGGTGCTATTCCGGAACGCGCGCATGCTGTACATGGCGGTGCAGTGGGAAGCCTTGTTTTGTGAACAAGCATCAGGCGTTGTCCTGGCAGGCGCTGTCCTGGGGCGCTGTGTGCGCTGAAGTCGTGTTCTGTGAACATGCATCAGGCGCTGACCTGAGGCGCTGTGAGCGTGGCGCCGTGTGCGCGAGCGCAGTGTGCGCGGAAGTCGTGTTTTTTGAACATGCATCAGGCGCTGTCCTGGCAGGCGCTGTCCTGGGTCGCTGTGTGCGATGCGCTGTGTGCGCGGAAGTCGTGTTTTCTGAACATGCATCAGGCGTTGTCCTGGCAGGCGCTGTCCTGGTTCACGTCTTTAACGTGGGAACTTGCAAGTTCAAGTACGAGTATGTACGAGATACTTCGTATGGAGATGTATGCATACTTGTGAAAGCGAAGTTTTTTATATATTTTTATTATAGTCTGCAGTATGAGAGCGTATTTCTGTTTGAGGGCCTCGTATGTGTGATGGATGAGAGAATAGGCAACGGTGTACGTTGTCCTTGTAATTAATAACTTGTTTTTCATACAGATCACGACGACTACAACCCCGACTCCTGTTGTAATAGCCACGTGCGCTTGCCTTATGGCGGCTACCTATGGAATGTGTTGTGTGTCCATTGTGTCGTGTGGCCTTTGCCGTTCTACGTGTGGCAACGAGGGCGCGGTAGCGGCCGCGCTGGGCGCGTTGCCGTCTGCAACTGGCGTACAGCTTGGCCTACGCCTCTACATTCAGCTTTCTTTTTGCAATGTGTATAGTGTTTTGTGAGTGCCATGCACACAGTTACTGTTTAGCGTTTCTTATGACAATGTGTGGTGAATTTTAGAAGTCTGGAATTCTATGGTTCGCAATACATTTATCTTCATTTCTTTTAATTTTGCAAAGCAGATTATTTATTTGTTTCATGCACCTGGAACTTCTTGCATCTATTCCAATCTTAAATTATTTTAGTCATCTATTTTGTGCAATCGGTGTTGGATGTACTTGAGTGCACGCTTGTGCATCTAACCTAATTGTTTCCATGTCTTTTGCTTGGACTATTGTGTACTTAAAATTTTACATAAAAACTATTTGTAGTAAAATCCAATATGAAAAAGGTTTCAGGTTCAGGTACTAATTAACGCTAATTTTGTATGTCAACAGCCACTGAGAGGTATGCAAACTTGGTGCCTATGCCTACAGTGTTGAAGTCTGTGTGATACGCTAACTTTGTGTCTATGTTAACAGCCACTGAGGGGTATATAAAATGGTGCCTATCCCTAGAGTATTGAAGCTGAGACAGCTTGCTAGTGCGAGTACGCCGAGACAGCTTGCTAGTGCGAGTGCGCTGAGACAGCTTGCTAGTGCGAGTACGCAGAGACAGCTTGCTAGTGCGAGTGCGCCGAGACAGCTCGCTAGTGCGAGTGCGCCGAGACAGCTTGCTAGTGCGAGTACGCCGAGACAGCTTGCTAGTGCGAGTGCACCGAGACAGCTCGCTAGTGCGAGTACGCCGAGACAGCTTGCTAGTGCTAGTGCCCCGAGACAGCTTGCTAGTGCGAGTGCGCCGAGACAGCTCGCTAGTGCGAGTGCGCCGAGACAGCTCGCTAGTGCGAGTGCGCCGAGACAGCTCACTGCCGCGAGTGCTGAACGTACCAGAACCGTTCGCTGGAGCACGTTTAGCTGGTTGGCCTGCGTCTTCAATGTATCTGTGATACAATCTGCGCCATGTGCACAGTGTTCCTCGGAGTAGACTTGTGTTATCTGTAGCGCGTGTTAAGCTCTAGTAGGAAGCGTTGTATACTAAAATCTGATTTGGACGATGTCTTCATTTCTGCAAAAACTTAGTCTGTATTTCATGGTCAGAAAAGGCCGAGACGGTAAACTTACATTAAAGCCGGTAACGTTACTCTAGGCTTCACACGCGGACGTGTGAATTGTCAGGAAAGGCCGTGTTAGGAATGAGTAAAATAATAAAAGAAAATAATAAAAATTGAGGATGGCAACACTGCTGTGCAGCCATTGTTAGATCGGTCCGTGTTTGCTTTTCTATATAGTTTGTGGCTTTAGAGTAAATTCTCATACGAGTAACATTATTTTATTTAAATCATTTTGAGAATAGTTTCTAACATCAGAAGTAGAGTAGTTTCTAATAATATATTAATTTCCTTAAATTTTTGTCGCAGCGACTCTTTAGGCTTTAAATCATAAATTGCTCTTATGGTCAGCTGCGTGCAAAATACCATACGACTTTATGCTATGGAAATAGCTAAAGTGAACTAGTCTGGCTGTTTCAACACTGGTAAGACTTCTACTCTTTTTTACATCTTATGCTGCAGAACTAAGTCTGCTTGCTAGTTTTGATATATGGGGGCTCCATTGAAGCTTCGCGTCTAGTGTGATTCCAAGAAAAATAGTGGTATCTACAAGACTTAGTTTCTTCCCATTTAAAATTACATTAGTATTTAACTGTTTGACATTTGGAGTCATGAATTTCATACATTTCGTTTTAGTGCCATTTAAATGCAAATTATTAACATTGAACCAATTTACTAATTTAGATATAGCATTATTTACTTCGTCATATTTTAGTAATTGTCGACTTAATTTGAAAATTAAAGAAGTGTCATCTGTAAATAATACTATGTCATGGTTATCCCCGACTATGTAAGCAGGGCCGGATTAACCATGTCGGGGCCCTTAGGTAATGAGACTCTCGGGGCCCCTTTGCAGCCAGCATAAAGGGATGTGAGTAGTATTACCGGATTGATGCTTATCTCCTCAGGAACTTACAGTAAAAGATTTGTATTTGGGCTTATTGAAATTGTCTTAATGAATAAGTTATAGATAAGTGATGAAAGTAATGAAAGATCCAGATCTCATTAGTGAGATAAGATCTTGTTATTATGGAGCAAGAAAGAATAAATAAGACGGGGATGTTTTAATTTTAACTTTATTCTTGTTAAATGAAATAAAAACAATAACCGAAAGAAAATATTTTTGATAAGTTCATAAAGTTTAAATATTAACTTTTCTAACTTTTTTGGATACAAAATCTGAGGTTACACGTACGGTACGTAAGGTAAGTCATTAGTGTACACAAGAAACAGAAAGGGGCCGAGAATTGATCCTTGAGGCACGCCCATTTGTACCATCGACCCGGAAGAACTCATACTGTTAATGACAACTTTTTGCGTTCTCTTACTTAAATATGAAATAATTAATTTAAGAGCATCACTTCTTACACCGTAGTGTTGAAGTTTCCTCATTAATGTTTCATGGTGAACACAATCGAAGGCCTTGGATAGGTCACAAAATATACCCAAAATAAATCCTGTGAATTCTCCCATGCATTAAAGATATATTTAATGAGCTCAACACCGGCATCAGTTGTCGAGCGACCCTTTGTGAAACCAAATTGATTTTTATGAAGTAAATTATTTATATTAAAGAAATTTAACATTTGATCAAGTATAATTTTATCAAAAATCTTACTAAGTAAGAGTCCGGTAGTACAGAACTAGGTCTGAAATTGGCGGGGTCTAATGTACTACCAGATTTTAAACAATAAAAAAGGGCAGCAATCCTCCACCGTTCAAGTTCCAGCCAAAACTCCGGGGGTCTGTGTGTGTGTGTGTGTGTGTGTGTCTTCGAGCATAGAAAATAATATATATATATAGTTAATAATAAATATGTAGTTTGTGTCAGTTAGTCTGAAAATCCAAAACATGAAGTATTCTCTTAGCATGAGAAAGAGAAACAAGATGCAAATATAATTAAATTATAATATATTTGGCTTAATTAAATTTTCAATGAGTCTAGCACATAGACTTAGAATATACTGGCGGTCTAGAAAAGGTCTAAATGACCACAGTTTTAATTACCTGAAAGAGAATTATTGTTGATTATGGTGCGGATGGAAATATCATTCCGTTTTTTCGAAAATATTTACTAGGGACAATTTACAATATTTTAACCCATTCACTGCTACAAAATTTTTGGAAACATCGTCGAGCCACATAATCTTATTATTAATTATGATAATTAATACATAGGTGCGCTAGCACTTCTTATTAGCTTGTGATAGGTACTTGAAAACAATGAAAATCACCAAAACACATAATACGCACCATTTGCGTATATGACACTGGTGAATAAAATGTTTATGTGAAGTGCCATCAACACACCACTTTTGTTAGCTTTTGAAAAGTGATAAAAGACTTAGAATTCCATATACTATTTATTGTACTTTCGTGTTAGTAAATAGTTATAGTATTAGTAGTATATATATAGTTCGTAATAGTAAATAGATTCAAAATAATTTTTAGATTGACTTCAGAGTTTGTATTTTTGTTTTTCACTAGACAAATTAATTAACTGTTTTTATAATTTTTAGTTACCTAATGTATATTCATAGGTTAATGTATGAAATTGCCATTTTATAATAAAAATATCAAAACCGATTTTCTGCGAAAAAAAAAGAACAAGAAACACAGCCAACGTGACTTTTTTGTCAAAAAAATATGTTATAATTTTTATTATATTATACAAAAAGAATACAGTTTGTACAAAATACTTCTAAAACTTATTTAGGAAAAGCTTGGAAGTGACCATCTAGTTCCTAGGGGTTATTATTAGCCATGTATTTATTTGTATGTAATAATAATAACCCTTTTTATACAGTTTTAGTTTAATCAAATATTTAAACTTGGCAATATCATCACGTGTGCGTAGTAAAAGGTGACAGAGGGAAACAAATCAAGAGATGGTATGCAGCATTTTTCTAATAACTACAAAACTGCGGTTGCCAACCCACTTGCCAAGCGTGGAAACAATGGCAAATATTCCCCCTATGAAGCAATCTACGGGGAGAGCTATGTTCAGCAGTGGACTTTAAGGCCGGCCACATACAAACGGAATCCCGTTTCGCCCGCAAAATATCGAACGGAAAACTACCGTACGTGTGTGGCGGGTCATAGATTTTATATGGACTTTCTGCGTTCGGGATGCCGAATCGGAATATCGAAACGGAATTCCGTATGTATGTGACGGGCCTTATAGACTGTAACGGTAACGGTAATAAAGACACCGAGGATATATTCTGGGACTTTGTTGAATATGAATGAATTACTGACTCTGTGATGTCAAGTAAATGGTATCACTAGCTTGTGTTTTCCTTTATTTGAAAAAAAAACGTTAGCCCCACACTAGAATATCCTTCTGTATCGTAGAGGCAGTTTACAAACATAAATGCACAAGGAAAAACATCCAGATCCGGAACAATTATTTGTAGGCCATACAAATACTTGTTCCGTGTGGGATTCATACCCGCGACCCCCAGCTCTGCAACCAAACGATACTATCAGAGTTACTGAGTGCCAATGGGAGCTTGATCTGGAGACTGCGGGGAAGCCCGAACCCTCCCAGAGATCGCCATTGAGTCCTCTCGCCCGGTCGTTATCCGGCACGATGGGGCAACCCTGGGATTTTCGCCAGTTGGCGGGGCAGCCTGAGTAGCTAATTCACTAATTGGGCCCCCAACTACCTGCGGTCAGCCTGCGGAACACCGTGCTTCGGATCCCGCTGCCCTCCACGACCAAGCACCCGACACAGCAACAACTGATGCTTCGTACCTGGTTTACATACACAACGCTACTGTTCAGACCCATTCTCCATATGGCTTCACCAAGCATCATGCCGGAACACGACAAACTCATTTGGCGGCAAGACTTTGCTTTGGTGGGTGGTAGCCAAAAAGCCAGCGGCCCGAACCTACCACCGGAATTGGTACTGCTCGTTTAGTACGACCCGGGGAACACATGTAGGGTGTCAGATTTCAAGTAATTCCTACGGACGCGAGCAGCCTCGTACCCCTAGCTCCTAGATATTTTGTAATTTTTTGGTGTAATAGTGGTTATTTTTAGTAAGTAAGTTTTTTCCAAACTGGTTACTTGTTCTGTGAGTGACTGTGGTGTTAATAATAATTGACGGCTCCGTGGTACAGTAGCTTAGCAATGAGTTGTTGCGCTGGGGGTTGCGGACTCGAATCCCACACGGAACAAGTATTTGTATAGCCTACAAATAATTGTTTCGGGTCTGGATGTTTATCCTCCTGCAATATGTTTGTAAACTGCCTCCACGATACAGGAGAAAACCCTACTGTGTATAGTTTTTTTAAGAATGACAATTTTTTTTAAATAATCCTGATAATTGCACATTTCACAGGTAATTTCTATATATATCTATATTTTATTTTCTATAATTTCGTCGTCAATGTTATGACCTGTTTATTTTTGGTTAAATTTTATGTTATATACTGTTCAAAATATAGAATGTTTTCAATTATTTTGTTAATTGTGATGTTTTGCAAAAAAAAAAGTCACGTTGTTGATAATTTTGCATGAATTTGGTAAATACATTTTTATACAAAATATTTTACATGTACGCTAGGGATTGACTCAGCTATATCAAAATTAATGTCGATATTTATCTTGAATGTTTATAATGAATGGATAGACTTGCCCACACAACAAGAAAATAAATCCTCTATTTGCTTTCTAAAATGTAATTTTATTTAGCTGTTTGTCAAACAGATTCCACCCGGCTTCGCACGGGTGATTTCTGGATCTCGACAATAGCGCCACCTATAGGATCCAATTGTGAATCTAAACCATCCAGGGACTCAAACACACAAAAATATCATGAAATCGGTCCAGCTATTTTTGAGTTTGTGCGGGACTAGCGGGCAGCGATTGATTTGTTAATTGATTGATTATATATAGAGATAGTAGTATGTAATGCCTAGATTATTTTAAATATATTTAAAAGTAGTACTGTGACAGGAGTGACAGGCTGTGACCATCTCATGACAGTAAGAGGTTAAGTGTTTATTTAGATGTTTTTATTTCTGGATGAGTCTCAGACAAAATAATTCAAATAATTCTCTGAGAACATCGTCACTGAATAGCAAAAGTGCGCTTCATTCTGAAGAAATAACTAATGTTGAAAATATAATACAAATACTTAAACAAAATAATGAGACTTTAAAAAAATCCTTAGATTTTAAAGATGTCAGAATAGGAAATTTAGTACGTGAAAAAGAAAAGCTATACGAGGAATTGAAATGTGCACAGCGAACAAATAGAAATTTATACCAACAATTAACTGACGAAAGGTACATATTTTTGTTAGTGTTGAATCAGTTATAATATAACCTATAAAATGATTAATGAACTTTTCGTTTTAGAGATATACACTTTAAGGAAAAAGAATATTTGGTCGATGATATTAAAAGGTTGTCCTTTGCAAGACGCGTGAGTAACATTGTGATGAATTTTCCTTAAAAACTCCTTTTATACCAATTTGAGTATTTTAAAATATTTTACTATACTTCAGGGAGATATACTTTTCACGTCATTGCAAGAAGAAATTAAAGAAAAAGATGAAATAATTTACAACTTATGTGCTAAATATTTAAAAATGAAATCAAACAAAATAATATTGCAAAAAAGGTTGATGAAGTTACAGAAGCATAGTGAAAAGGTGATATTTTTATATCTTTCCTGTATAACTAAAAATCACTGCGCCTCGATCACAAAATTTTGTTTATCACAAAATTAAGTTATATTCAATTTATTATCTCCAATGGCACCAATGGGTCGGCTAATCGGGGAAGGACCACGTTCCCACAAAATAACAGCATGAAATAGTAACTAACTAACATGTTCATTTATGTATTATGGGTGTTGAGGACCGGAGATACTTTTTACTGGTAGCAAGGCATACCTCATCAGGCGTGTCACTTTGTAAAAATCTGAGGTATGGAAAATGGTGGCGCGATTTTCAAATTTGTTCGCATTACTCGTGGGGTATTAAGGTTTAAGAGTTTGCAGTGTATATACTCAACTTATTTATTGAACTATAAGATGTGGGGTATTGAGGTTTAAGGGCTTGCGATTTATTTATATGGGGTTTGTAGTAATATGCGATTTATTTCCTAATTTCAGCTATGGAATTCCATACCTTGAAAAACTTGAGGTATGGAGTGCTCCATACCTTCCATAGTGGAAGTGACACCCCTGTACCTCATCTTTGTCCTCAGAGGTAAAATCGCAACTGAAATGGAGTATAGTAGTTGCATTTTTACCTCTGAGGCTGATGATGAGGTGATGGCGACGGGCCTGTAGTTGGACGGATCAGAGCGGTTACCTTTTTTAGGCATCGGGTGCACGATAGCTGTCTTCCATGAATTCGGGACAACACCTAGGGAGTAGGAGTACCGGAAAAGACGTGTTAGAACCAACTGTGGAGCACAGGTCCTCAGCACAATTGGCGGGATTCCGTCAGGCCCGCTCGACTTGTGGATGTCCAGGGAGAGGAGTGCTTTGCGTACTGAGCACCGTGTGAATCGCACATCAGGCAAAGAGCACCCACACTTCGGAATGGTTGGCGGTGTATTTCCCCTTGGAGAGGGGGAGGGGATACTCCAAGTTACCGTATTAAGGTCGGCCACATACATACGGAATCCCGTATTGCCCGCAAAATTTTGAACGGAAAACTACCGTACGTGTGTGACGGGTCATAGATTTTATATGAACTTGCTGCGTTCGGAATTTCGAATCGGAATATCGAAACGGAATTCCGTATGTATGTGGCGGGCCTTAAAGTAGTATACTAATGTAACCTTCTCTTACCACATGCTATAATATGCTATTTAGTTTTATTTTAGCCTGTTCCCCTTTATCCCATTTCTTTCCTTCCCTTAATTTACAATAATGGATAACATCAATAGGATCCAGAATATTCATAGCAGCATTTTTATGGAACACCAATTAAAAACTCAGGTTGTCAAACTATCTGCAAAACGTAGCAATAATGGCAAACATCCCTATAAACAATAGCACAAGTAGACGGTTTACAGTCCCCGGCGTAGTATTCCCGCTATTTCTGACTTAGGCAATGAATTGAATTTTTATGTAACCAATGTAAGATTGAGAGTTTTTATCGAGATCAAGTCACTTCCGACTCTATTCCGAATATAGACTCGACAGTACATAAAGAGGACGTACGTCTAAAAGAAATGGTGCTTTTAAAGGTGATTGGAGACTCGGACCTTAAAGCATTGTGATCCTAGAAGTTATTAAATAGTGGCAATACGCTAGATTTGTGGAGCAAAAGTATTGTGATCTTGTTTGTAAAAAAACGCTATAATGTGGAAGTACATACCTTCCGAGTTTCGAGCCACTCTTACAATTTTTTTAAAGAGTTATTACGAGTCGTTTTGCACGCACGCATCTCCGCAGCCCCAGTGCGAGCCCCTACTCGGAAGAGGACAACTCCTTTTCCATTATTTCTTAGGTAAGGTGCTTCGGTACTTAAGAAGCGCCTTCCTTCGCCGCTTTCCACTCAACCTGCTTAACGGACACTCCCTCGAGTCCGTTACGCGAAGGCCACGAACACACCCTGAAGTACCAGCCCTTCTGACTTCAGCGGCGGATCTGGTCAATGGCTTTGTCTATACTGTTAACGAAATCGGATGTCATTCTACAACACGTCATTATGTGTGATAAAGGACTTACTCTACAATCCTTAGCCAACGAGCAATAGCAAGAATTGTTAGTACTAGAAAGTGTATAGTGTTAAAAAGAGAAAAACTACACAGGAGGTTCTACAAGGTTCCTCACGCTTCTCCACGAGCATTTCTTAGACACGAGCGCCTTTCCCACTGGCTGCTGTTCGCTAATCTCTTTAATAAAAGTAAGGGTTTTGTCTGTGCGATACAGGATCAGGTTATTAAGACTAACAAGAGAAATCCTAAAGGATGGCACCGTAGACATCTGACGAGCTTTTTGCTATTCTGGGGAATAACTTGGCATGACATTACCAGTTGATCGTTATTTCCATAGGCACAGCTTAGTAGTCAATATTTTACATCAGGAACTCGTCCTAAAGTATGGTCTCTTCGATCGGAACAGTACTTGCTGGAAGCCGTGCTCGAAAACGATCGCGACAGTATCTACTGGGATCGGGCCATCGTCATGTCTGTAAACATTCTATTCTAATTTACTATTGGTGGTGATGGACCGGACACTATTAAGAATATGTTTCTTCGACACTACCATTCCATTTGACGAAAACCTCATGAAAAGAAATCTAGACTCATAAATTCTTCTTTTTTGTTATATATACTGTTATTTTGTTGTTTCTGAAATCATTACACTCGACACACTGCCAATGAGTGATGAAAAACAATGAAATCTGTTCATTCTCTTTTTATTTGGAACAGATCAAATAACCTTGAATTTAGGGCCTGATTTACCCACAGACTACTAGGCTGGAGCCTAGGATGCATGGTTCGAGGGGGCGCTGAGCTTGCCTTTGTAAGCACTGTTTATGTACAGAATAAATTTTGGTATAATATTCTCAATAAATAATGAAGCATTTTACTTGTTACTCTTTCCTTATTTTTGGTACAAAACAATGATATAAGAATTTGAACTATTTGGTGTTGTGTTTTTCGTCTTTCATTGACTGACTGATGGCTGTGATTCAAAGATTTTAACTTGCTCAAGTTCTTTTCTCTACCTCTAATTTTATTATGGTTTTTTGGTTTTCCATCTCTGCACAGGGAGGACTACTCACTAGTCTAGCCGCAAAGGAGAAAGTCGATATTTTCGTTTCTCTTTTTGCGTCCAACTCGACTCTTGATGAAAGACCCTCTTTCCCACCATACACCGCCAACCATTCCACGATGTGAGTGCTCCATGCTTGATGTGCGTTTTACGCTTGGTGTGCAAAAAAACTCTTCTCCCTGGACGTCAACAAGTCGAGTGGGCTGATTGTGTTCCTCCTATCGTCATTGCAATTTCCATCGGAGTCGCGAGCTCTAGAGTCCAAGAAGTAGACCTTGGCCGTTACTTTGGACATAGCAAAGGCCTTCGAAGGACTTTGGCACATAGCGTTTCTTTCCCATGGGCTTCCCGAGACATTGGCCAATTAGATCATCAATTTTCTTGCACAACGGAGCATCAAGTTCATAGTAGAAGGTGCATACTCAAACTACAAGCATATTAATGCTAGTATTCCACAAGGCTGCGTACTATCACCTACACTGTTTCTTCTGTATATCAATGATATGTTGCAAAGCATTAACATTCATTGCTATGGGACGACAGCAATGGTGACGCTTTTGACACCGGCCTTGCCAATATTTCTCGGGAACATGTCATCGGGTAACCGAACAAACTCGTGTCTGAATTCAAGTCTTTAATGAACAAAGGCTCGGATTGGGGACGACTAAATCTAGTCCAATTTAAACTTCAGAAGATACAGGTTTGCGCGTTTACCGCTAAAAATAACCCCTTTGTTTGTTCTCCTCAATTTCGGGGCACTCCCCATGCTGCCTCAGCGAGCGTCGGACTCCTCGGCATCGATATATCGAATGATGTACAGCTTAATTGAAAGGAAAGCTAAATTGGCCCCTAAAAAGCTTGACGTGCTCAGCAGAACGGGACAGTATTTCATGACGGTATTTTCATGACCGCTCGCATCCTTACAAGGCGCAAGTTCGGCCTCACATGGAATACTGTTCTCATCTCTGAACTGGGGTACCCCAGTGCCAGCTCCTTCCACTTGACCGCATCCAGCGAAAAGCGACTCGAATCGTCGATAACCGTGTTCTTTCTGATCGGCTCGATTCACTTACACTTCGTAGAGATATAGCATCTCTTTGCATCTTTTATCGCATTTACCACGGGGAGTGCTTAGAGGTATGATTCGGATTAATTCCAGCTGCCAAATTCCACCAACTCACATCGAGACCAAAACTCACAGTACCATCCAAACCATTTGGTTGCTTGGTGGTCTACCATGACTGTGCGATTGACTGGGAGTTTTCTTCCTCGAAAGATTTCTTTGTGGAATCATATAACATCGGCGAATTTTCCAGATCGATACGATTCAGAGAACTTCAAGAAAAGAGTTTACTCCTTTTTAAAAGGTCGGCTATGCACATGTAATTCCTCTGGTGTTGCAGTTCTTCATGGGCGATGGTTGATAGTTACTATCAGATATTTTTTTATTGAATGTGAGCGAAACTTCGGTGTGGAAAGCTAGTAGAATATAAAAAAACCTACTTTTAAAGGCCCTTTTCAAATCAAAAAATGCCTTGGTCAAGACAGATATGAAGTCCAAGACATGAGAGATAGCAAAAGATCTAATAGAACCTATAAAGCAGTGGCCGCTGCGGAAAATTTAAAATCATGGATTAAAATTCATGATTGGCACGCTGAATAAATAAATGCTTACACACGCATATTATAAGACTAATACTTGAGTAAAGGAATGTGATATGAGACTTAGACTAAATAAAAATAACTTGTCAGCACTATGCAGACAGACTTTATGCCATCAAAAACATAACTTGTAAAAAAAAACAAATCTCGCAATTCAGTTCTACCGTAAAAAGTTGTGAGATCCATGTAATACCTACCAAGTCGGTTAATTTATTCAGTCTCTACTTAAGGGTACTTTTTTTTATAGGATAGGGTGACAAACGAGCGCACAGTCCACCTGATGGTAAGTGGTTACTGTGACCCATAGACATCTACATCTATCCTCAATAAAGAATCAAGATGCAGATGCGTTTTCACCCGTGAGGACTAAGATGGAATGCCTCTTTGCCAGTAAAAAGGGTCTCCGGTTCTCTACACTCACCATACGAAACACAGCAGCGTTAAGCTGCTATTTTACGCTGGTTTTCTGTGAGAGCGTGGTCCTTCCCCGGACGAGCCGACCCATGCGTGCTACAACTATACTACTAATATAGCTGCAACATGGCTCTACCACGTATAAACTCTTCTGTCTCAAGTTATTACGTAATTAGCTAACCTAACAACATCTTATAGTGACCATATCAATATTAAAAATATTTTATGTTTTAAATACAACTACGAATTTTCGAGCAATTTAGTCTACTTAATACTTTGCGGAATTTGGGTACAACTTCATAAGACATGTCCCATTCTTGCTATTTCATTCTGTTGACCATTTTACAAGTTACTTTGAACATAATTATATTTAGGTACCTATCTACATCTATTATTCCATTATATTATACATTATACAGATACACTGATTCATTCCCTGCAAATGTAACTTTGTAATCCTATATATTTATACAGGATTACAAAGTATTTATGCAGTTGGTGTATCTAGGACCGAAATTACAAAATATTTTAGTTTTTCCTTGATTTATACACTAAACACTAATTGTATTCTAAATTTGAAGCTTCTAGGTCTGCTAGAAGTGCCTTAGAGTTTTGATGATCGGTCAGTCAGTAAGTGAGTGACAAAATTAAGAAACTTTGACTAGTTATAATTCTTAAACTACTGGTTCAAATTGAATAAAATTTTAAATATACCGTGTTTATATAATGCCTACCTGGTTACTGAAAATTTAGGCTTCTAGTTTTATCCATAACTAAGTTATAGGGGGTCGAAAATGACCTGAACTGCTACGAGAAAATGATGGAACGGCCGTGCCGATTTTTGCTCGATTTTACAAAATAAGAAATTGTCGCATTGAAGAACAGTCTTTTTTTATTTTCAGTTGTGTGAAAACCTCATATTAATACTACAAGAAAACAGAGAAGCTCTAGATATTCTACTTAATAATTTATTAAGGATGTCTAATATTTCGAAAGCCGGTAAAAAGCTTCTAAAATTATTGAAAACTAACGCACGACTTTATTACGAAAACACGCAATTGAAAATTTACATGATAACTGGGAAAGAAACTTATATAAAAGAAGGTATAAGTATGCCTAGTTTTAGGTCATTGAAATATTCAAGTTCGAAGGAAAAAGATATCTTCAGGTGTAAACCGAAACAAAAATGTCTGCAACGTTCGATGTCTACAAACGCCAATCATTTTTTCAAATATTCTGAAGGTATAACCGATTTGAAAACTATACATAACTCTTTATCGCCACACTTAAGTAGAGAACTTTATAGATCAAAATCTGACAGTAATTTGACTAATTTGAAGTAAAATTCAATAAACATAGACATATTTTTATAAAATAATGAAACTATTGTTTTATTTTAAAAAATTCATAGCAGCGTGGACTTTATATAAATTATTCACAGACGTCATTACACGCCTTTTAAATTGTTTTATGTAGTAGAACGTAAACAATTAAGTAATCAATGAAATGTGGTATCAGCACAAATGGGTTGGGTCAACTGACTATTATACGAAACCGAGGATAGAATTTAAAAAAAAACACAATTTCATCCACAAACACGTTTAATTTAGAACTTTAAGAGACTTTTATTCAATAAAGATCATAAGTAATACTTAAATTGAAAGTCACTTTTATTTAATTACCACTGGTTCAGAAATAAACCTCTGTCCTGGGAAGAAAAAACAAGAAACCTAGCGGGACGTTTTTAAAAAAAATAACAGCTTACAATCATGTATGTATGTTACACAATTAACAACACAAAACAAATTGGAAATAGCTTGGTAGCGATCACCTCATTCCCATTTCCCGGGGGTTATTATCTTCATCATTACAGCCCTTCACAAGTCCACTGCTCAACATAGGCCACCCCAAGGAATCACAAAGCACGGTCCTGAGCCACCTGCATCAATCGACTTCCTGCACATCTCACCAGGTCATCACTCCATCTAGTGAGGGGACGCCCAATACTTCGCCTGCCGGTACGAGGCTGCCACTCGAGAACCTTTTTTCCCCATCGCTTGTCGGTTCTTCGAGCTATATGGCCGGCCCATTGCCACTTCAGCTTACTAATCCGTTGGGCTATGTCGGTCACTCTGGTTCTACTGCGGATATCCTCATTTCTGAGTTTATCACGCAGAGAAACTCCGAGCATAGCCCTCTCCATAGCTTGCTGAGCGACCTTGAGCTTCCTCATCCGGCCAGCAGTGAAGAACCACGTCTCAGTTCCATAAGTCATCACTGGCAACACGCACTGGTTGTACAGTCTCGTTTTCAAGTTTTGAGGTATAACTGACGAGAAGATGTGCCGTAATTTCCCGAACGCTGCCCAACCGAGTTGAATCCGTCGATTGACCTCTCGGTCGAAGTTGGACTTACCTAGTCGGACTATTTGTCCCAGGTAAACATACTCGTCAACAACTTCGAGCTTAGTGCTCCCAACAACTACCGGCATAGGTGTGACATGGACATTAAACATGATCTTTGTTTTGTCCATGTTCATCTTAAGACCTATCCGTTGGGAAGCACTATTGAGGTGATTGAGCATAGTGTTTAGGTCCTCCAGCGATTCTGCCATAAGAACTATATCGTCGGCAAATCGAAGATGAGTGATGTACTCGCCATTGATGTTAATACCGTATCCTTTCCAGTCCAGAAGCTTGAAAACGTCTTCCAATGCAGCGGTGAAGAGTTTCGGGGATATGACGTCACCCTGTCTTACACCTCGCTGCAATTGGATAGGTTTCGTACTCTGGTTCTGTACTCGGATAGCCATCGTAGCCCTACTGTACAAGCACTTCAGCACTTCTATATACCGACAGTCAACTTGGCACCGCTGAAGAGACTGCATCACCGCCCAAATTTCGACGGAATCAAAGGCTTTCTCATAGTCCACATACGCCAGACATAGTGGCAAATTGTACTCCTCGGACTTCTGTACAATTTTCCGAAGGGTATATATGTGGTCTATGGTGCTAAAGCCTTTTCGGAAACCGGCTTGTTCGGGAGGCTGGAAGTCGTTAAGTCTGCGCGCGAGACGATTCGTAATGACTCTCGAAAACAGCACGTAGACGCGGCTCAGAAAGGAAATCGGTCTGTAGTTCTTCAAGAGAGCGTTGCCGCCTTTCTTGAAGAACAAGACCACCGTACTTCTGCTCCACGCCTCCGGTGTAATGCCACCATGGAGGACGGAATTAAAGAGCTTCTGAAGGACTTCAAGTACCGGTTTTCCACCCGCTTTCAGAAGCTCCGCTGTAATTCCATCCTCGCCTGGGGCCTTGCCGTTTTTAAGGTGCTGGAGAGCCATTCTAATCTCGCTCAGACTGACGTCCGGGATATCATCGGAATAATGTCAGATAAGACTCGCTCTTGGATCGTTACTCACACTTGCGTGTGGCTCCAACGATGACGTGTACAGCTGCCCATAGAACCTCTCAATCTCACTCAAAATCTCAAGTGCCCCGGAAACGATGCTGCCACACTCTGTCTTCAGCTTTGACAGTTGGCTCTTTCTAGTAGACAGATCTCTGGCAAAGACTTTGGAGCCTTGGTTCCGCTCGATCGCTTCTTCAATACGAGCTGCATTGAAGTTGCGTAAGTCCCGCCGCATGCATTTGGAGACTGTCTGTTCAGTTGCCTGTATGCTGTCAAATCTGTTGAAGAATGTAGCTTCATCTCCCGTCTAACAACAATGAGATTAAGAGTGTGATCGGAGAGTTTTTGTGTTCTTCTGCGGCGGGTCTTGCAGAACTTAGCTCCGACCGCATGGACAGTTTCCACAAGCTTGTCATTCATATCGTCCACTTCATTGCAGTCTTCTAGGCACTGAAAACGGTTTTGTAACTCGAGCTGAAAGGTTTCGGGACTTTGGATTAGAGCACGAGGGGGACGGAGCGTTGACTTCATTAGACGAGACCTCTCCAACTTAACGTTTAGGTTCAGTGTGCCTCTCACCATTCGGTGATCGCTGCCGGTTTTCATCCTCGCGATCACGGAGACATCACTGAACAGTTGTCGTCTGGTCGTCATAATGAAGTCAATCTCATTTTTTGTCGAACCGTCGGAGCTCGACCAGGTCCACTTCCTGTGGGGCCGCTTCTGGAAGAAAGAGTTCATCATAAAGAGTCCCTCTTTCTCCATTAAGTCGACCAGCTGCTGGCCCCTTGGGTTCCGCTGCCCTATTCCAAATTTCCCTACTTTCATCTCACCATTCTCTCTTGTGCCTAGTTTTGCATTGAAGTCTCCCATTAACACCGTATATTGGGTTTTGGAGGAATGCATGGCTCTAGAGATATCCTCATACATTTCCTCCACCTCCTCATCGGGGTGTGCCGAGGTTGGTGCGTAAACCTGTATGACCTTCAGCGAATACCGTTTGGTGATTCTGAGTATAAGGTACGCAACCCTCGACGACACACTCTCAATCTTTACAACGTTGTTAACGAGAGACTTGTGGACGATAAATCCGACACCTCCTTGAGACAGATGGTCGCACTCCCGGTAATAGAACAAGTTGCTGGATTCGAGGATTACCGTTTCCTCCCCCTCTCTTCGGATTTCGGATAATCCTATAATATGCCAGCGTAACTTGTCTATCTCTTCTTCCAGCTCCACAATCTTCTCGTCAGTCCTCAGGGTGCGTGCGTTGTATGTTGCCAGGTCGAGTCGTCGTAGGTGGCAACCGAACCTCCACCGGAGGTTCTTAGCACCCCCTGCCCCGCCGTTACCATGGTCGCCACCGTAGCCAGGAATAACGGGGCCGCCGGGGACTGGGGGCCGTCTCTTTGTTACATTCATTCATAGGGGGATATTTGCCATAGTTGCCACGCTTGGCGAGCGGGTTGGTAACCGCAGTTTTTTATTGTATTTTTGCTGTTATCAGGAAGATGCTGCTGCCCATCTCCTGCCTGTTTCCCTTGGTCACCTTTTACGACACCCACGAGAAGATATGGGGTAGTGGATATTCTTAACCACCACTACACGGCAATTACGGTTATTATCTATATCTATACAAATAAATAAAATTGAAGTGTCTGTTTGTAATGTTAAAATAACAGCTTTTTACTAAATGCATATGAAAGTATATACGATACTAATAACAAAAAAACTACTTTTGAAATTTTTGTCTGTCTGTCTGTCTGTTTGTTCCGGCTAATCTCCGAAACGGCTGGAGCGATTTTGACGGGACTTTCACTGGCAGATAGCTGATGTTATAAGGAGCAACTTAGAATACTTTTATTTTAGAAAAATATTTAGTGTTCCGCGCCAAAAGTTAAAACCCATGAAACCGTAGTAAATTCCACACGGGCGAATTCGCGAGGGACAGCTAGTCTTCCATAAATTCTTTAATATTATAATAACCCTTTTTATACAAACTTAGTTTAATAAAGTTTTTGAACTTTGAGCAGGTCAAATTTTGTATATTTTCTGGGATTTTGTTGTAAAAGCATACCATTTATTTATTTTATTTTAATTATTTATTAATAAACTATTCTATAACTAAAACTATACTAAGAAAAATACAAATAATATATCATTACTTTCGCAAAATCGTAAACAAGCTGACAACAGCACATTCCAACTATCCGCAAATATATCAAAGTCGGGCGCCGCCCTCAGAAAAGCGTTGATTGCGCTGTGCATTCGACATATATCATGTATTAAGAATCGCCCCAAGAATGAATTACTGACTCATTGGAGTCAACTAACTGATACTACTAATTTGTGTCTGTTCCTAGTATTTACAGAATGAATGTCCTTATTTTTAACCGACTTCAAACAGGAGGTACTCAATTCGACTGTTTTTTTTTTATGTGTGTTACCTCCTAACTTTTTCTACCTGAATCGATTTTGATGAATCTTACTTTATTTGAAAGCTGGTGGTTCTTATATAGTCTCATATAAATTTGATCAAGGTCTGACCTGTAGTTTTTGAGTTATCCCGAATAATTTATATTGAAGTCGGTTGTACAAAATTTTACCACTTGTTTTAAAACTACTTTTATTTTTGTGTACATACATTACGTTTTCATAAATGTATTGAGAGGCCAAAGTGAATACATTAATTTCCTTAAATATTTGTCGGAGCAACCCTTTAGGTTTTAAATCATAGAATGCTCTTATGGCCCACTTCTGTAAAACATATATTATAGTGTCTCCGTAACAAAATACCATAAAACATTATGCTATTGAAACAGCTAATGTAAACTAGTCTAGCTATTTCAACATTGGTAAGATTTCTAATCTTTTTTACAACATATGCTGAGTCTGCTTGATAGTTTTGATATATGGGGGACCCATTGTAGCATCGCATTTAGAGTGATTCCAAGAAAAATGATGGTATCGACAAGACTAAGTTCCTCCCCATTTAAAATTACATTAGTATTTAAATTTTTGACATTTGGAGTCATGAATTTCATACATTTCGTTTTAGTACCATTTAAATGCAATTTACTAATTTAGATATAGCATTATTTACTTCGTCATATTTTAGTAATTTTCGCTTTCATTTCAAAATTAATGAAGTGTCATCAGCAGATGATACTATATCATGGTTATCCCCTAGTATGTAAGGTAAGTCATTAATATATACTAAAAACAGAAAGGGGCCGAAAATTGAGCCCTGAGGCACGCCCATTTGCGCTACCAATCCGGAAGAGCTCATACTATTAATGACAACTTATTGCATTCTGTAACTTAAATATGAAATAATTAATTTATGAGCATCACTTCATACACCGTAGTGTTGAAGTTTCCTGATTAATATTTCATGGTGAACATAATCGAAGGCTTTGGATAGATCACAGAATATACCCAAAGCACCCTGTGAATTCTCATATTATGCATTGATGATATATTTAATCACCTCAACACCAGCATCAGTTGTCGAGCGACTCCTTGTGAAACCGAATTGGTTTTTAGGAATTAAACTATTTACATTAAAAATATTAACATTTGATCAAGAATAATTTAATAACTAACAATTGGGATATAGTAAGTACTAAGATATATTAAAAATTAGGATAGGGTAAGAATTAAGATAGAGTTAAGAGTTCATCATAAGAGGGACTCTTTATGATAAACTATTTCTTCCAGAAGCGGCCCCACAGAAAGTGGACCTGGTCGAGCCCCGACGGTTCGACAAAAATGAGATTGACTTCATTACGACGAGCAGATGACAACTGTTCAGTGATGTCTCAGTGATCGCGAGGGTGAAAACCGGCAGCGATCACCGAATGGTGAGAGGCACACTGAATCTAAACGTTAAGTTGAAGAGGTCACGTCTAATGAAGTCAACGCTCCGTCCCACTTGTGCTCTAATCTAAAGTCCCGAAACCTTTCAGCTCGAGCTACGAAATCGTTTTCAGTGCCTAGAAGATTGCAATGCAGTAGACGATATGAATGACAAGCTCGTGGAAACTGTCCATGCGGTCGGAGCTAAGTTTAGCAAGACACGCCGCAGAAGAACACAAAAACTCTCCGATCACACTCTTAATCTCATGGCTGTTAGACGGGATATGAAGCTGCAGTCTTCAGTAGATTTGACAGCATACAGGCAACTGAACAGACAGATCTCCAAATGCATGCGACGGGACTTATTCAACTTTAATACCGTTCCTATTGAAGAAGCGATCGAGCGTAACCAGGGCTCCAAAGTCTTTGAGATCTGTCTGCCGAAAACAGCCAACTGTCGAAGCTGAAGACCGAGTGTGGCAGCGTCGTTTCCAGGACACCTGAGATTTTGAGTGAGATTGAGAGGTTCTATGCGCAGCTGTACACATCATCGTTGGAGCCACAAGCAAGTGTGAGTAACGATCCAAGAGCGAAGCTTATCCGACACTATTCCGATGATATCCCGGACGTCAGTCTGAGCGAGATTAGAATGGCTCTCCAGCACCTTAACAATGGCAAGGCCCCAGGAGAGAATGGAATTATAGCGGAGGTTCTGAAAGCGGGTGGAGAACCGGTACTTGAAGTCCTTCAGAAGCTCTTTAAATCCGTCCTCCATGGTGGGATTACACCGGAGGCTTGGAGCAGAAGTGCGTAGGTCTTGTTCTTCAAGAAAGGTGACAACGCTCTCTTGAAGAACTACATACCGCGTCTACGTGTTGTTTTCGAGAATCATTACGAATATTCTCGCGCGCAGTCTTGACGACTTCGGGTCTCCCGAACAAGCCTGTTTCCGAAAGGGCTTTAGCACCATAGACCCCATACATACCCTTCGGCAAATTGTACAGAAGTTCGAGGAGTACAATTTGCCACTATGTCTGGCGTATGTGGACTATGAGAAAGCCTTTGATTCCGTCGAAATTTGGGCGGTGCTGCAGTCCCTTCAGCGGTGCCAAGTTGACTGTCAGTATATCGAAGTGCTGAAGTGCTTGTACAGTAGGGCTATGATGGCTATCCGAGTACAGAACCAGAGTACGAAACCTATCCAATTGCAGAGAGGTGTAAGACAGGGTGACGTTATATATCCGAAACTTTTCACCGCTGCATTGGAAGACGTTTTCAAGCTTTTGGACTGGAAAGGATACGCTATTAACATCAATGGCGAGTACATCACTCATCTTCGATTTGCAGACGATATAGTTCTTATGGCAGAATCGCTGGAGGACCTAAACACTATGCTCAATGACCTCAATAGTGTTTCTCAACGGATAGGTCTTAAGATGAACATGGACAAAACAAAGATCATGTTTAATGTCCATGTCACACCTATGCCAGTAGTTGTTAGGAGCACTAAGCTCGAAGTTGTTGACGAGTATGTTTACCTGAGACAAATTGTCCGACTAGGTAAGTCCAACTTCGACCGAGAGGTCAATCGACGGATTCAACTCGATTGGGCAGCGTTCGGGAAATTACGGCACATCTTCTCGTCAGGTATACCTCAAAACTTAAAAACGAAACTGTAAAACCAGTGTGTGCTGCCAGTGATGACTTATGGAACTGAGACGTGGTCCTACACTGCTGGCCGGATGAGGAAGCTCAAGGTCACTCAGCGAGCTATGGAGAGGGCTATGCTCGGAGTTTCTCTGCGTGGTAAACTCAGAAATAAGTATATCCACAGTAGAACCAGAGTGACCGACATAGCCCAACGGATTAGTAAGCTGAAGTGGCAATGGGCTGGCCATATAGCTCGAAGAACCGACAACCGATGGGGAAAAAGGTTCTCGAGTGGCGGCCTCGTACCGGCGGTCGAAGTGTAGGGCGTCCCCCCACTAGATGGAGTGACGACCTGGTAAGACATGCAGGAAGTCTATGGATGCATATGGCTCAGGACCGTGCTTTGTGGCATTCCTTGGGGGAGGCCTATGTTCAGCAGTGGATTTGTGAAGGGCAGTAATGATTATGATGATGATAATGATATTGAAGGTACTTGAGAAGGTATGCCGATGCGCATTTCACTGTTCGTATAATTTTCATTTTTTATAGAATGAATTACAAACGAGCACCGTCGCCCATAAATATCTACAACACTAGGAGAATCGCAGGTGCATTTTAGAAAGGTCTAATTGCCTCTTTACTACCCCATATCATCCTGTGGGTGTCGTAAGAGGCGAAAGAGTGAAACCGTAGCGGAGTGGTTGACAACCTCCCTAGCGTAGAAATTATGACAAATATCCTCTTTATGAGGCAATTTCAAAGGAAGCCTATGTTCAATAGTGGCCTTTAGCTGTAACGGAACGGTAGGCTATTTTCTTGAAGCTCCCTAAGTCGTATAGGTCCGGAATGAGTCCGCTGGTGACAGTAAATTCCACATTGAGGTCGTGCAAAGCAAAAAATTCCGCGTAAAAAGCACGCTAGTGGACCGCCAGACATCGAGATGATGGGGATGAAATTTCAACTTCTGTCGCAGTGTATGATAGTACAGTTAGAATCAGTCCGAACAGTTATTTTGAGCACTTCCCTTGGTATATTTTCCCGTAGAAGATGCGCATAGATGTCACGTTTTTTTCCAAGGCCAGTGGATCAAGCCGTTTCAAAAGAACTTGGTCGTTGAAGATTTGGGCTGCTCTTCATTGAAAACGATTAAGAGGAATAAGCTGATACTGAGGTGCCCCGGCCTAGAGATGAGAAGGTTGTGAAGGACTGTAATGATGATGATGATGAAGAATTAAGATAAAGTAACGAACCCGTGACGATTGGAGATTGAATGAGACTGACCTAGCGTTCGACGGGAGACGGGTTATATAGAACTTACGTCGCGTACGCAGCAGCAACAAAGAGATACATTAACCGGTCTCCTAACATCGATGAGGTATAACGCAACGATAAACCACTCACACAGAATATCAGCGTGAAATAGTAGCATAACGCTGTTGTAAGCCATCAGAATTTTAATTATTATTCTAGGAGGTGCCTATGGAACATAATATACACTAACCATCGGATGGACTATGTGCTCGTAAGTCACCTTTCATTTATAAAAAAATGAGATTTTGCCCTTCCACCAACTTAATTATACTGAACGTCTCAAAACAAAGACAATGACAGGTAATTTAGCGGACGCGGGAAAAGAGAGTATCTACCCCCGGACAAGTGTTTAATTATTTATTTACACTTTTAGTTAGCACTATATATTTCTTTCTTTTCTTTTTTTTTTAAAACGTTACCCCCACACTAGGATTTTCTCCTGTGTCGTGGAGGCAGTTTACAAACATAAATTGCACAAGGACAAACATCCAGACCCGGAACAATTATTTGTAGGCCATACAAATACTTGTACCGTGCGGGATTCGAACCCGCGGCCCCCAGCGCAACAACTGATTGCTAGGCCACTGCGCCACGGAGCCGTGCGTTGCGTTAAAATGCCGTGAAACCTGGCAACTTTTGCATTTTTGGATGGACTTTAAAGTTTATAGGACCAATTTTGTAACAAAAAAAAAACTGTCAGACTGGGCGTCAATGTTAAATGTGACAATATATTCTTCATATATTTGGTGTTAATTAGTTATTTAAACAAACTCTAGCATTAAATAGATAAAATACTCAAAAATAGTAAATGGCAATGCTAACCTTACTTTGTTGCAAGTTTGCTATCAGGGTTTAATATGAAAATAATAGTATTTGACTTATAGGTTGAAGGTAAGCTTACCTCATAATACAATATACAACACTCAGAGTTATGATTTGCTCCTTTAATGAGGGCTAAAAATTTTCTGCTCACCAGATGTCGCTGGTTGACACTGAAGTAAAGTTTTTTGGAACACAATGTAATTTAATTGAGAAGTTGTTTTTTAATAAAAGTTTATCAGTTTCTAGAGTATTATATTAATACACAAAATAATGCTTCAGTGGTTTGCACTTTAATTTCTTGCACATTTTTAACTTTTTTTTAATTTTTCTACTTTTATAAATATCTGTGGTATGTTTTATTTATTTTTAATGGTATTAATATAAAATATACCTAATAGTACAAAAAGAAACAACAACTTTTACATTTTCCTAACAAATTAAGTTCCCCACTATGAAATCTGTCAAATATTATACCTCATTGAATAAAACTATTTTTACGGATTTTATCGCGTTTAATTTACTTATTTTATATTCCCGACGTTTCGGTTGCTTTACAGCAACCGTGGTCACGGGGGACCTTTACAGCAACCGTGGTCACGGGGGACCACGGTTGCTGTAAAGCAACCGAAACGTCGGGAATATAAAATAAGTAAATTAAACGCGATAAAATCCGTAAAAATAGTTTTATTCAATGTGTAGTGTTCGCGTAAATATAAGAAATCATTATTATACCTCACTTTCCAGTGGCGTCGCCCTTGTGGCAGAAAAAGTCGTGGATCCCTCATTGTATTACAAATAGGAAAGTTGTCCTAGATATGTGGCACATAGACATCTACATTTTTCCTAGTTTGTGAATCAAAATGCAGATGCGTTGTCAGCCGTGAGGACTAAGATGGAATGCCTCTTTTCCAGTAAAAAGGGTCTCCGGTTCTCTACACTCACCATACGAAACATAGCAGTGTTAAGCTGCTATTTTACGCTGGTATTCTGTGAGAGCGTGGTCCTTCCCCGGTCGAGCCGACCCATTCGTGCTACAACTATACTACTAATATAGCTACAGCGTGGCTCTACAACGTATAAAAATATCTCTTTTTTTATCTCTATAAAAAACGTTACCCCCACACTAGGATTTTCTCTTGTATCGTGGAGGCAGTTTACAAACACAAATTTCACAAGGACCAACATCCAGACCCGGAACAATCATTTGTAAGCCATACAAATACTTGTTCCGTGCGGGATTCGAACCCGAGCCCCTATTTGCTAAGCCTCTGCGCCACGGAGCCGTCACGTATAAAAAAATGTGTCAGGGTTATCAAAATTCCTTGATTACGTACTTAATTTTGGAGTTAGATACCACCATGAAGTTGTTATGATGCGCGTGCACATTGACACCTCAAAGCGACTACTTCATTGGGTAACTGTCTCTCAACTTTTCGTTCGAACTGACAACTATATTTAAGGTAGTTATTTTGAGTTATTTTTATTTTACTATGCCAAAGAAGTATAAAAAGGGCTAAAGAAATATAGTCTCGTCTCAAATTTAAAATCAAATTGGTGCAATAATAAGCGTAAAGGCGGCTACTGACATGGCTGCCGCAGGGGCAATTTAGGGTGTACAGCGATCGGGGCAATATCTGAACTGTCTCTACTACACACATGCCTGCCGTTCAGTATGAAAGTGCACGTCTCGCTGGATGCACGCGTTGAGAATGGCGCCAGTTTTATCGAAATATCAATAAATCGGTATATATAGCCTTGGCTCTTTTTATATAGAATAAGGGTGACAAATGAGCACAGTCCACCTGATGGTAAACGGACACTGGCCCGTAAATACTCACATTTATCAATAAAACAACTAATTAATTAATAATTACAACCATAATATAGTGCTTATAAGCTTTAGGCTATCAAAGACAATTAAATGTGACTAACTTTACTCGTCATAACTTAATATAACCAATTTATTCTGTGATATAACTTAACTAGTGCTTTGTAACTATAATTTAACTGGTGTTACAAATAGCCAGGATAGTTTTCTAATGATTAGTTTTTATAAATTTAATTACTAAAATCTGTATTTTTATTTAATTATTTAGTTAATGACATTTTATTTATATACCAGCAATTTTAATACTATTGGAATATTTTCTTTCCCATACTGGCCCTTATGATAAATTAGGTAGATATCTAACAAATAATCCACAATAACAAGGGTAACAAATCCCAGTAATGTTACTTGTAAGTTACAAAGTTCAAATAACGTTCTTTCTACGGCGCTACCACAAAAAATACCAAAAGGAGATACTGGGTGAAGAAGCCGCTCTTTATACACTTCTATCACCAATGTCCGAATTTTACATTATTTATTGTATCCATTGTGGCTTGTACTCACACGTGTGCTCCGCGCGAATGCCGCGAACGAACTGATTTAAATTGCCCTCCTTGTCTTGCGCCCCTGCCGCCCTGCCGCAGGGTCGACTTAGAAAATTGCCCCTGCTTGCCTACACACATCATAATTAAGTCATCATCCCCCACTCCTACACCCTAGATTGCCCCTGCGGCAGGCAAGTGAGTAGCCGCCTTAAATCAATAACACAATCATTTTTAACCGTAGACAGAGAATAAATCCATTGGTAAAAATATACATAATACGAATTCCTAAATTTATAGGATATTTTTAATATGTGATAAAAATATCAAAATATCTTGCCGTTTTGGCCTCTTGATACCATATCATCATTCCCGATTCAATCTACTAAGTGAGTTCAAATTGCGCTAGCACTTCTTATTAGTTTGTGGTTCAATTCTAGTTTCGGGCACTTTTCACTATCATTTATTTAATTAAATACCTTGTAGCCAGTGCCACAATAAATGAAAAAAAATATCTATATCAACAAAAGTGTTGTCATAATCATGAAGCTAATACAAAGGGGAGACGGCATAAGCAACTGTGCACTGTGATTCTAAGTAGGTCCTGACGTCATCATAGTGGGCGTGGCTTTAGTTAGTATACTGTCAGCATTCGTCCTGTGCGCTCATGTGTTGAAAAAATCGCAAATCGATGTATTTTCGTAGTATTAAGCAGAAAAGGATGAAGTGTTGTGTTTTATTGTGTAAAAACTACTCAGATATACGCTCTGATGTTATGGATGGCATCACATTTCATTTGTAAATAATTTTACACCTAATTTATTAAAATAGTTCTAGAAAAATCTCTTTGCGTTGGCTTTCAAATATAATTAAATATATTCGACACTAGATGGTGACACTTTGTGTCATGTGAACTAAAAATATAAAGGTCCGTAGAGCTCAGTATTGGTAAAATAAACATATGAAGGTGCTGAAATTTGTTTTGCATTCAGATATAAAGTAATTTTAATCGCAAAATATTATTTTATAGTTTATAATCATTATGTGAACAGGCCGTATTCTATCGTCAAGTAAACCTCATAAAGATAACAAAAAGACAGTGCCGTAATTAGAATTCAATTATTTTATTCAGTAATCCAACTTTCAATATTAAAATGAAGGAAATTGTACTTAGGCTGATTTTCACGAAATGTTTAAGTTATATTTAAGTGACATTCTATATGCAAAGAATCACTTAAATACAATTTAATGTTCTTAGATTGGCATTCAAAAAGTGCATTCGGAAGCCTAATTTGGAATAAAATATTTATATTTTAATTGATTTGTAAATAAAATTATATTAATTATAATAATATTATGTCTATTATTTGTTCTCCCATGAGATATTAAGTAGTATAACCCACAGATAAATAATAGTCCAGCCGTTTCTACGTGAAAAAATTACACAGACACAGTACATACTTAGTGTGGAATAAGCTAAAGGAGACAGAAAGAACACACAAAATTTCGCCTTTATAATATTAGTGAGATAAATAGGATATTTAGTTCCAAATTAAATATCCTACTTAATATTGAACATAGAATATTTAGTTTCAAAGAGACTTTATTTTATGGATAAAATAAATATTTTTTGAAGGTTGACTTTCACGAAATGATAAACATATTTAAATTGTATTTAAGTGATTCTTTGCATATAGAATGTCAGTTAAATATAACTTAAACATTTCGTAAAAATCAGCCAAGTACAATTTCCTTCATTTTAATATTGAATGTTGGGTTACTGGGTAAAATAATTGAATTCTAATTGCGGCCCTGTCTTTTTGTAATTTTTTATGAGGTTTACTTGACAATAGATAGCGGCCTGTTCCCAAAATTATTATGAAAACTATAAAATTATTATTTTGGCGATTAAAATTTCTTTGTCTGAATGTATTTGCTTCATGAGATAGACGCTCCGATGCTATGGATGGCATCACATTTCATTTGTAAATAATTTTACACCTAATTTATTAAAATAGTTCTAGAAAAATCTCTTTGCGTCGTCTTTCAAATATAATTAAATATATTCCACACTAGATGGCGACACTTTGTGTCCTGTGAACTAAAAATATAAAGGTACGTAGAGCTCAGTAATGATAAAATAATCAAACGAAGGTGCTAAAATTTGTTTTGCATTCAGACATAAAGAAATTTTAATCGCCAAAATGTTATTTTTTAGTTTATAACATTTTGTGGATATGCCGCCATCTACCGTCAAGGTAGCTAAGCTACATTGCAACATTGATATGGAAAGATTCGAGTAGTTTTACTATTTATCGGTAGATGTAGATAGTGTAGGGGGCTGGGCTTTGCATCCCCTCACCCCGCAAATTGTCACGCGTTGTTTCATAGTGAAATTGAATTACAACGTCTCCTCTTTGTATTTGCTTCATGGTCATAATATAAATTTAAAATTACTTTATGACGTAGACAGAGAATAGGGACTATATGATAATAGCTTAGTGTAGCGGTGTTCTTTAGAATGAAAACACAAACGCCACAAAATAATACAATGAACGTTTTATTGTCCAAAATTTGACACAACAAAGTAAAACGTCACAAATAGGTTGTATTAGAATTGTTTATTTGTTTTATTTCTGTAACTTAAGCATTCTTTTGTGGCCAGAGTCGCCCAGGAAGCATGGAGTAATAATGCGAGTGTTGGGTAAAATAATTGGAATAGTATTGACTGTCTAGGGTTAAATAATTATAACAAATTATAGTTACTTGCAAGTTCAAACATTTTGGATTACTTATCTTATAACTTGATGAACTGCACATTATTGATAACCATAGACAAGAGTGAATCTATGGGTTGTAAAAACCCGCGAATTGCTGTCTCCACCTACAGCGCCATCTAGCGCGTATTTTATATATGACAATTTTACGTGGCATCAATGTATCGACTCGGCACACGAGTGAACCCACCAGTCCGAGTAATAATAGATCGAGGAGCTATGCGCGCAACATTAAGTAGTTAGGGATAGTACTAATAGAGGAAGAGTAAGATAAACAAAAAGTGGGATTGTTCCAATAACTTAGTACTATGTTCCAACGTGAAATGCTAGGAGAAATAGGGAAAGTAGTTGTTATCCTCTCTCAAAGAAATAAATAAAATACCCATGAACAAAAGAAGTGTTTTAAAATGTAAGCTCTACGAATTATTCAAACAATTTCCACACATTAAATGGTTGGTTTAGCCGAGGTCGCATAGTGATCAGTCGTGGCAGAAGTTAATCGATATCACATCAATAGAGTGTAACTAAAAAAGTAATTCACATTATTAATTCGCAATCAATACATTAATTCAATAGTAATCAACATAGCGCATCGGATGACTAAGTTGAAGCGATAATGGAACGGTCATATAGTTCGAACAACCTTCACCAATGGTGAAGAAAGGTTTTCAAGAGGGAACTGTGTACCGGTAAGTGAAGATCAGAGTGACACTAGATATGGTGACAACCTGGTAAAAGATTCAGGAAGTTGGTGCAGGTGACTCAAGACCGTGCTTTGTGGCATTACCTGCAGAAGGCCAATAATAAAAAAATGGCTGTAATGATGATGATGATGAATCTATACATGAGACTTATTTATTACATTCATTAAGTTTTTTTATTGCAAATGTCAATTTTTAATTTTGCATCGTCTTTACGTAGGCACTTTGGGATGGAATTACACAACAAACAAAAAGTTACAAACATGTTTGTGACGAATGCCACGCCGTTTACGTGGGTCAGACTGGTCGCAATTTCGAGACACGTTATAAAGAGCATTTAGCCGTGTACAGGAATTGCAATCCCGATAAATCCCATTTTGCCAAACATCTTTTGGACACTGGACACAACCTAGGCAACGACCACTCCTTTAAAGTCTTACATACGTGTAATAAAGGGCTGCGGCTGTGTGTGCTGGAACAGTTAGAGATATTAAAAAGTAATAATAGTAATGTTGCACTACTGAATGAATAAACAAATGTTACTAACTGTCTCTTAAATATCTTTAAGCCTGCTGTCTAATAATAGAGAGCTTCGCAATATGGTCGTTTGTCACCCTCACGGTGATCGGCGATTGGTTGCGTGGTAAGAGGGTAGGCGGGTGTTGCGCGGCGGTTTGTTTTTAATTTTACAAACGGCTACGTATGTCCGGCGGTGATTGGTCGCATGTTTTATCGCATGACGCAGTCACTCGCTCCTTAAGTAGAGAGCGGTTGCGTCAGCGGTCTGTATAAATAGCAATTGTTTTGGCTCGCCGCTCACTTAGCGGTTAGCCACCGTAGAGTCTATATCACCTGAGGATGCCTCGTGTAGAGGCGAAACACGTATCGTATTGTCGTCAGTGGTGTGTCTTGCCTAGTGTAGTGGTGTTGGGAGTAGCGGTGCTGGGATTAGTGGTGACGGGGATAGTGCACGCAATTGAGGGAGGGCGGGAGGTGCTCTTCATACTAGGTAAGACACATCATTTTATTTTATAGCGCGGATGTTTGCGAAGTAATTTTTTAAAAGCTTATATATAATGGATTTCCGCAAAGTAACGCCTGAATCTATTAATTATAGTAAAGAATATTTCCATCCATGCATTCACAACAGCCTATAAAAGTCCACTGCTGAATATAGACCTTCTGTATACACCGCCTCTGGGATTTCATTCATTTTGCCATAATTGCCACGCTTGACAGGAGGGTGGGCATTGGGCAACCACATTTTTTATCATTTAGAGTTGCAATTCTAAATGATAAAACATGTGGTAGCAATAAAAAAGATGCTGCTGTCCATCTCCTGTCTCACTTTCCCTCTGTTGACTTTTGCGACATCTATTAACATATATGGAATGGTGGATAATCTTACAATGGAACTCTATGGTCAAATAATCAGAATTGGACAAAATAATTCTTTTCGAGGAAGTGATCATTGTTGATTAAAAGGGTTGTTTTAAATAATAAAGTACTCTACCAAAAAGAGCTACTTTTATCAAATGAGTTTCAGTTTTTATGAATGTAAAAAAAGAGATAATAAAGTAGCTGTTGTAATAACCGGCAAAGTGTAAATAGTAATGCAAGCCCTATTTATGCTATTTGACAATTATTGTAAATGGCAACCCTGGTCTCCAGATTTGTGTGCGCCGGCATCGCACGTGAACGTGTCGCAAAATCTCATTAAATTAGTGAAATCACCATGTCGGACGAATATTTTTATGGTAAGTTTTAACCTTTGATGTGCATTACATATAACCACATTGTTATTTAACGTGTAAATGCCGTACTTTCTTTCTAATATAGATATTTGTTTGGCGTTTATTTTGACACCCGGCTACTTCGCCATTTTACTTGTACAATATTTTATGTTTTGTATCTCCTTAATTCTATAGTTATTGGAGTATTAGATTTAACTAACAGTAAAATTTACTCATTTTTATCATATTTGAAGATCACATTAGTCTTGCCGCCATTTTCAAGCCCCATATATGAAATCGTTAATTTTGTCATGCTCTGGTAATGGCGTTACTTGAAACCTCTATCACTGTCGTTATTAGTGTAAGCCATATTGATTACTTTTGTGGGCGCATTATGATACTTTTAATTCGTTAGTGAAGCCCATGATATCAAGGCGGGTAATTTGAAAGTATGGCGTCCAAGCGTCTCGTAGGTATTGAAGCGTTTATCATTCGTAGTATTATCGTTTTGAAAACATTGTTTTATTTAACATTTTCTTTACTTAGCATTGTGTACGTAATATATAATTGTGAATTTTTATGAATAATTCATCACAAGGTTATATCAACGGTTAATCGTTTTCCAGGTGTAACCCTTTCATCATCACATCAGTCAGAGACATGGGATCCGGAAGCAAAGGCAGAATACCCGCGCAGTAATAAGTTATTAATTCGTCAAGCATTGCTTGGACCAGATGCCAAACCCGACGAACTTAATGTTGTACAGGTGTGTATTTTCGCTATAAAATGCGAGTTAAAGATTTTAAGTATTTTTACTAAGTAATTACTAAGGGTTAAGATTTTAAATAGCCAAATATAATCAGCGAAAAGAGATAATTTGAATTAGTTTTTATTTTATATTTATACCATAATTTAATGCGAACAGGTGGAAACCATGTGTCTACAAGACTCTATTAAAATTCCTGTTGCAATATTAAAAGTGGGAGAGACAAGGCAGGCACGCCTTGATATTGAGTTCCCTGATGCACCAGTCACTTTCACTCTCATTCAGGTAAGTTTTGGTTAGAATTATTTACTTAACAATAAGTTTTTGAAACCATTTATTCAAGATGCCTTTATAACAAACAGGACTAAATGTATAGAATACTATTACATTGCATTACAACAAACAACACTAAATGTAACTAATAAAAATCTCTATAATCTAAGGTATTTGTTACATTATGGTCATTGAACATCTAATATGCTTAAAGATAGTTTATGAATGGAATTTGCTTTTGTGCCACTTTACATGAGGGCTAATATTCATTTCTCTTCTAATCAAAAAAATATATAATTATTATTTCCAAAAAAACATTAACATTTACAATTTTCCTAAAAAATTTACTAAACCCCCCGACCCCCACCACCAAGAATCTGTCAAAGGATTCACATGATTTCCTTTGTGATGCTGCCTTGGTGACAGAGTCGTAAATGGTCTTTATTTATAACATCATAAATAGATAATCTGCATCATGTTATAGATTCAAGATTACTGTACTTGTTATAATTTAAGAGAGGAATAATTCTTATTATATATTTAGTTATGTTATTTTAAATAATGTATTCTTATGATGATAAATCAAACCATTACTATTTGACAGGTGCGCAATATCGTTTTGATGTTGCACTGCCTGGTTATGATTGCTCGAGGCATTTGTCTGACCATGCAGATCTAAGAAATCATATACATTTATTATACCAGTTTATCACAATTGTTTGTTTTCAATTCAACTAGGGTTCTGGACCCGTACATTTAATTGGTCAACACTTACTTGGTGCACTTGTTGAAGAATTCGAAGATATGGAAGAAATGGAGGAAGAGATGCTTGATGAAGAAGAGGGAGATGACTCGCAGTTCAAGGTTTGTATTTATTAGAGGACTTCTTCAACAATACATTGTAAATAATGATAAATAATATGTAAAGTATAGTTAATACTATCTGTGCAGGTAACAAATGGGTTTAGAAATGGTGGCTCATTGAGCCTGTAGTGTCAATCAGCACTAATGTTGTTATGTTGCAATTAATGTTATTATATTAATTAAATGTATATTATAAAAAATATTTGTATATTAAAACTAATTGAATTATGTAATTAATTTATTTATATTTATGGTTAAAGATATTGATTCTCAAAAGAAATATATTTAGCATTTAGCCGTGGTAGGAAAAGGGGAGATCCCCCACCAGGCAATGTGTTCAGCCAGGGAGTCTCTCGACGACAACGCCACCGCAAGTATATTTAGTAATCTAATGAGACTACTAAATAAAACAATTTTATAAAACAGAAAATTGAAGTTTAAAGCACAAAAAACTAATTGCAACATATGAGCTATGTAAGTTTTTCGTGATCATTACTGCAGTGTGAGTATAGATAGTGACAGTGTTTGTTGTGAGTAGAGGCAATGTCATTTATAATCCCATTTGTTATCTGTGGAAGTACTATATCTCCAAAAATATGGTTTTGTACAGGTGAAATGAATGATTGCTCTTATTGCAGCAAAATCAAATAGTTTAATAGTTAACAAATTGACATAAGTGATTCAGTAGATTACTAAATTTACAGGAAGATGAAAATAAAAGGAAAGGAGCTGGCAAGCGCAAGACGAATGAGGTACTGAAAACCTTCAACTAAATTATATTATATGGGTTCCATAGATTATGCTCAACAGAGGGCAAAGGGCATGTGGGCTAATAATGCAAAATTATGATGGCAACACAGCTAGTGCTTAGTAATATTTGTTTGAAATATTTTTAGTTTTATACAAGCTGTTGTAGTTTAGTGAAACTGGGCCCCGTAGCTGTTGTCTAAATTACTGTATCAAAAAGTGCTGAATTATGTATATATATTTGCACAAATATTGGCTGTTGGTTTTCTGTACTCATTCCCCTTTACCTTCTGAAGCTTGGAAATATTATAATAAGAGAAATATTAAAATCTATATATGACATTATATTCAAAATTAGTATTTGTGTGGCTAAATATTAAAAATTATTCTTCACAGGATGAAGATGATGATGAGGGTGAGCCCAAGGGTAAGAAGTCGAAAATGTCCAACAATGCCAAAGGCAAGGCTACATCACCCAAGAAAAATGCCAAGAAGTGAACCGCCTGCGTGCCTAAGCCCCGCCCGTAAATAACCGCTCAGTCACTTAGACCAATTTCATTCAAGACTGACTTCATAAAAACAAACAATTATAGGTAATACTTACCTAGTGAAATTTACAGTGTACAATTAAATTCATTTTACAAATAATCTACTAAATCGGTTGGAATTCGTAAATGGCGGTGGCGGCTCCGGGCGGCCGCCGAGGCGCAGTCTTAGCTGTAACAATATAGTGTGGTAATTCAGACTAGGTTATTAGCATTGTATCGACTCGTGAGTGTGATTGAGTGAGTGGATGTGTGCGTATTAGGCTCATGATAGCTACTTAGGGTTGATTGCACATTGATCAGGCTTTGTGTGTTGTCAAAAGAAATGGCAGGCATGATCCTGGAGTGTATAATAACCCATTTACTGATAGAAGTATCTACAAACTATTGATCCAATCTTTGTGGTTACTGACAGTAAAGTGTGATTTCTTCACTATTTTTTCATTACACTAAATTTTTCCATTCCTTACTGTGGTATAGTGTTATTGATGTCAAATTTATTGTAAGCCTTTTGATTCAGACAGTGTATTTTTAAGTTACGATGTAAGCATAATCAGTGTACATTAAGTCATTGGTCACGATGGAATTGCCACTGAGAACATGTAATTGAATTTTGTAACGATTTCTCAATTCAGAATGAAAACTGATAATCTATTATAGTTTGTTTGTACATATACAATTAAAAGCATAAGAACGGTAATAATTAAATAAAACCATTTCTTAACAAGCTCTTTGACTTTTATTTTCCTTTTTTGCACTATTGTGGAAATTATAAATTGAATAAAAAAAGTAGTTTGCGTTCGGTAAGCGGTAAAAGGCGCGTAAGGACAGTTTTCTTTCCTTAGGAGCAATAGATGAAAGACGACCTAATATTATAAATCACTGTCGTTTGGTCGTTGGTCTAGTTCACACCGCAATTATATATATGTATATTTAAAGTAACGAATCTCTTGGCTGGCAAGGCAGTTTTTTTTTATAAATTGAGGGTGACAAGCCAGGACTGCTTTTCAACCGACTTCAAAAAAAGGAGGATGCTCTCAGACTATTTTTTTGTTTGTTACCTCAAAAATTTTTCTAAATAAACCGTGGTAGAACCCCGGTCTACCCATTTGTGGTGCAGAACCAAAATTATATCCTGTATTTGTCGTATATGTGAAGCTCCAAGCATACAACTTATTCTTACTTGGGCTTGGAAGTTTTGGCAAACTGGATCTACAGTAAATAACCTGATTCGTCAAACAAAGAAAATGTAAATTTAGTGGGGAACGCAGTCGGCCCACTGACCTCTAAGGTCAGTGAGTCAGCCGTAATAATCTACGGCATCTGATTTGACTTATATATGATATAATCGTCTATACACTGAAATAAAAAGACTTAAAAGTTCAACCCGTATTATATCCAGTTAGTTCAGAATTTAAAGCCCAACAATGACTGTACGAAAAACGTCGAAACAATGGTACAGCGATTTCGCACTATTAGGGGACTATTGGTTATTTTTTTTATAGGATACGGTGACAAATGAGCACACAGTCCACCTGATGGTAAGTGATTGCTATGACCCATAGACAGTGGAGTAGCGTGCCTTACAGGAGCCCTGTATCACAATTTGTCGGGGGGCGCAAATGAAGGGTAAAGATTTTTTACAAAAGGAACAAAAACTCGCATTGAATTAAAAGTATATATCTATTATAAGTTATTACTTACAATTAATACTCCTAGGAACTCAGCTAGCCAAATAATTCAAACTAACTTTCTGTCCCATAGAAGTCCTTAATGTTTGCTTACATAAGTTCGGGGCGTAGCCCGGGGGCCCCGTATCATTGATACGGTGGTAGGTACGCCTCTGCCCATAGACATCTAAATTTATCCTCGTTTGCGAATCAAAATGCAGATGTGCTGTCACCCGTGAGGACTAAGATGGAATGCCTCATCCAGTAAAAAGGGTCTCCGGCAGGCTAACGTGAATAACCGGACTCTTTACTGGAAACGAGGCAGCAATCTATCTTAACACGTTCACTGTCCGGTTTTCAGACACAATAGTAAGACAATAACAGTGACCTATATGTAGTGCACGGGACAGCGAAAGGGTTAATCCTCGAGTGACAACGCATCTGCATTTTGATTCTTAATCGAGGTAGATCCAGATGTCTATGGGTCACAGTATACACTTGCTATCACGTAGACTTGTGTGCTTGTTTGCTGCACTTAATCTATATAAAAACATCTATGTTATGGTTGAAACATTTTTGCATCATTTAAGAATCATTCGAATACAATGGAGAATGTGGTTTCAGCAAGATGGCGTGATATCACACACTGCAATGGCGTCTTTAGAGACAGGTGTGTAGGACAAAAGTAATCTCAAAGTTTGGAACCATTCCGTACCAACCAAGGTCGCATGACCTCACGCTTTTGATTTCTTTTCATTTGCCTTTTTTTATAGGAGAGAGGGCAAACGAGCATGCGGCTCACCTGATGGTAAGTGGCTACCGCCGCCCATGAACAATTGCAACACCAGGGGAATTGCAGATGCGTTGCCGACCTTTTAAAAAGGAGTAGGCTCTTTTCTTGAAGGTCCCTAAGTCGTATCGGTTACACACACACACACACACATACATATATATATATATGTATATCATATCTGCTTCTTAGAATCGGAAGTTTACGCCTCGCCGCAAAAGAATTTGTGGCAACTTAAAGAATTATTCGGACCCAAATAAACCAATTCACTTCAGCAACTTCCAAAAACGCTTTCTACGCTATGAGTTGTGCAATGTGGAGAAACTGTACAAGGAGATTGAGTATAATAATCGCAGCGTCAGTTCTTTAACATAAAATCCGCGTGATTGCTCTTTGCATCTTTTTAAGATAGCTTTGGAGATTATTTATATCATAGATTTTTCTTAAATTAATTTTCAGCTCGAAATTTCCTATAATAGGTTGAGATTTCTGTTTTTAAGCTCGCAATCCAGTTCACGAATAATTCACAAATATTTTTATTAATGATAGTTCCATCACATACAATGTATTTTATAGACAGATCAAATCAGTATGTTTTAACAAGAGTTGATATTAAGATTTCATGATTATGTATCCATTTCATCTGGATGATAGGCGATCCACCACTATTCGATTTACCTACCAGAAGTTTTCTTTCTCACACAACTTCCTTTTGGAATCTGCTATCACCATCGATTTTTCCATAAACTATTTGTGTCAAACCCGATCGAAGGCCTTCGCTACGTACATCGTACAGACTAGACTATTTTTACGTGGTAGAGTCACGTTGCAGCTATATTAATAGTATAGTTGTAGAACGAATGGGTCGGCTCGACCGGGGAGGCCAAGGCCCACGCTCTCACAGAATACCAGCGTAAAATGGCGGCTTAATAATACTGCTGTGTTTCGCGTGGTGAGTGTAGAAAGCCGGATACCCATTTTACTGGAAAAGAGGCATTCTATCTTGGTCCTCACGGCTGAAAATGCATCTGCATTTTAATTCGCAAACTAGGATAAATGTAGATGTCTATGGGCCTCGGCAACCACTTAACATCAGGTGGACTGTGTGCTCGTTTGTCACCCTTATTCTATAAAAAAAGACTAACTGCCAAGACCTCGCCTTGGACTCCACTGCCTGTGCCCATCGGTGTAAGGTAAATAAGATCACCAGCTGAGCGACCCCGTCGGAAACCATCACTAATCAATTAATCAGTACACAAGGTACCACATGTGTTGGCTGGTGATTTCATTATTTTAGAAAACAAGGATGTGATGGCTATACACCTGTAGTTGAACGGGTCATATCAGTAACTTTTTTAGGAATCGTGTGCACGAAAGCTGTCTTGCGCGATATACCTGAAGAGTAGGAGTAGGGGAAGAGTGGGTAATGGGAGTCAGCGGGTAATGTTGATCACCTATTTATCTACAAAACTACATATCCCCGAGTGGTGGAAATGACATCTATGCCCCGTTCTATGCCTCCCACCACTGTTTCGAACGACTCGCACCTGTAACCGCCACGCGTTTTGAAATGATAGTTGCTTTTTGTTTTTGCGCCTCGCCGATGTAAATTTTTGTCGAAAGAAAACAAACGGTAAGTTTCAAATTTCATAATGGATCTAAATGAGACTTATGTGTAATTAGTCTGACATTCATGATAGTGATGTACATGTGATGTAATTTCGTGTATATACAATGTACTCTGTGGTGATGTACATTGATTGATTGACACATGATTACCATAATAATTTCTATTTTTTTATTTCTGACTTTATTCTCATAAGTGTAGTTGTGGGCAATGGGAGTCAGGGTACTCCCATTGCCCGCACTTTATTATTAGAAGTAAAGAATGTAGTACACTATGCCTATAGACTTAATTTACTACATGTTAGGTATATAAGTACTGTTTTTTTGTTATGTAGATGCCAAATGTACGGGTCAGAATTACCGAAAAGACTAGGTAGTCTGCAGCTTATTGATCAATAGGGTTATTCCTAACGAAAAGCTGCTATAATTATTGATATACCATTTACAAGTCTACAAAAGAGATGTAAAAAAAATGTAACTAGAGGCCACGTCTTGGATGACATACTATCTTCATTTCGGAAGTTAAAGACGAAATAGCAAATCTGGTGAAAAAGATGGCCAATATTTTTATGGATGTACCGCTATTCAGATAAGAAAATGGGAAAAGAAAAAAAGACATGGAAAGGTACTGTTAAAGGAAAAAGAAACACTAAGGTTCAGAAGGAGGGCTCGGAAAGAGCAGAGGCAAGTTCTCTAGGAATCAAACGATACTTCGGTATCAGACGTCAACAGTAATAGTCAGGACGATGAGCATGATGACACAGAAGACGCAGGGAACAGATGTCTAGTATGCAGCGACTTTGGAAGTAACAACGAGATGTAGTGGGTGGGACTCAGCCAAAGGTTATGTCTGCTATAAGTGTTAAATTTTGTTTGACTCTGATTACCCACAGGGTGACTACCATTGCCCTCACCTCAGTGCAATGGGGGTCAAATCTGTTATTTTTTTAATCATATTTATTTCCAAAGCTGAAAGCCAAATTGATTAAAACTGATCTCAATTGATAGCTAAATAAGTACATTTTGTTATAATGTAGTTTAAAGATTTTATTGCGAAATAAGCTTTTATTTGAATTCTCGCTTAAGTGACTCCCATTACCCTCTTTTACCCTACCGACAGAGAAGCGTAAGGATCGGTGTCAACTTCCTCAGCACGATTGAGAATCCGTAAGACCCACTCGACTTGTGGATATTTTTGATAATTTTTTTCTTAGGCGTCGCTTATTACCGCACAATGGAAAACATGAAATATCGGTATATTTACGAGTACGAGTTCTACCGTGGCACCAAAGCTGCAGAAACGGCTCGAATGATTAATGATTTGTACGGCGCTGGTGTCGCAAAAGAAAGCACGGTACGTTTTTGGTTTCAACGTTTTCGTTCTGGCAATTTCGACCTTCAGAACCAACCTCGTGTACGGCCGGAGACCAAAGTGGAAAATGAAGAATTAAAGGCTATTGTGGAAGCGGATCCATCACAAAACACTTCAGAGATAGCTGCAGGCGTCGGGGTAAGTGATAAAACTGTATTAATCCACTTGAAGCAAATCGGGAAAGTAAAAAAACTTGAACGATGGGTACCTCATGAATTGAGTGAATCGAACTTGCAAACACGCGTCGACTGCTGTGTTACTTTGCTCAACCGACACAATAATGAAGGGATTTTAAATCGAATCATTACTTGTGAGGAAAAGTGGATACTGTGCGATAATCGGAAGCGCTCGCTTTTTTAAAACTAATAAAAAGAAAAAAATAATAAAAGAAAAATGGCTGAACCCTGGAGACCCAGCCAAATCCTGCCCTAAACAAAAATTGACTCGTGTTCGGTGGACTAGCGCCGGTGTCGTTCACTGTCAAATCTGGCCAAACGATTACGGCAGATATCTATTGTCAGCAACTGCAAACCATGAAGGAAGAACTAGCTGCTAAACAAGCGAGATTGGTCAATCGCTCTAGGCCTCTGCTGCTTCACGACAACACAAGACCACACACTGCACAACAAACAACCACTAAGTTAGATGAGCTATAATTGAAATGTTTGCGACATCCACTGTACTCCCCGGACGTAGCTCCAATAGATTACCATTTTTTCCGGAATTTGGACAACTTTTTACAAGGAAAAAAACTCAACTCCGATGCGGCAGTTCAAACCGCCTTCAAAGAGTTTATTGATTCTCGCCCCATGGTTTTTTTAATAAAGGGATCAATGAACTACCTATGAGATGGCAAAAGTGCATACTTTGATTAATTAATTATATTTTACAAAAAAAAATTACTTTATATTCCTCCCGTACAAAACGCCAATTTCATATATAAGGACCTAATATATACTGCTGATATATACTTTTACTGCATTTAGTAAAAAGTTGTTATTTTGATATTACAAACAGACACATAATTTTTTTTTATTTGTATAGATATCTAATAATCGAAGTCCAATACCTACACGACAAAAAAGGGCAAATTGAGTTTAAAAACAAAGAATTTAGTGTTTGGAAGATGCCTTAATATATTTGAAAACACGCATGTGTGTGCGAGCAGCTATTTATTTATTAAAGATTTAGAAATTTCTTTTAGAATGCTGGCCACAAAAAAGTTTATTGAATTCGAATTGTTCATGAAAATAAAACTGTATACTTTTTAGAATTTTACTCATTTTTAAATATGGAGTGGACGCTTAAAGAAGACTGTGTTGCAGTTATTGCGTTGCATCGTTCCGGTTACGCGCCAATTCAAATTTTTGACGTATTGAAAAATTTGAATATAACCAAAAGATTCGTTTATCGTACCATCAAACGATACAATGAAGACTCTAGTGTAGATGACAGGTCAAGAAGTGGTCGCCCTCGGTCTGTTAGGACTCCAGCAGTGATAAAAGCTGTGAAGGCGCGAATTCAAAGAAATCCCAAACGTAAGCAGAAACTGTTAGCCAACTAAGCTTAGTTAAGCAGAACCACGGTGAAAGGGGTGTTAAATGAAGACTTAGGGCTTCGGGCATATCGAAGAATAACAGGATATCGTTTGAATGCTCGTATAATGGACCTGAGACTGAAGAGATGCCGCGCTTTGTTGAAGCGGTACGCGGGAAAAAATATCGGGAAATTCTTTTTTCGGATGAAAAAATTTTTACCGTAGGAGAGAGCTACAACAAACAAAATGATAAGGTGTACGCACACAGTAGTGAAGAAGCGAGCAACCGTATTCCGCGTGTCCAACGAGGTCATTTTCCATCCTCGCTCATGGTATAGTTGGGAGTTTCTTATTGGGGCTTAACAGAGGTACATTTTTGTGAGAAAGGTGTAAAAACGAATGCAGTTGTGTATCAAAATACAGTCCTGACGAACCTTGTGGAACCTGTTTCTCATACCATGTTCAATAACAGGCACTGGGTATTCCAACAATATTCGGCGCCAGCTCATAGAGCGAAGAGCACACAAGACTGGCTGGCGGCGCGTGAAATCGACTTCATCCGGCACGAAGACCGGCCCTCCTCCAGTCCAGATTTGAATCCGTTAGATTACAAGATATGGCAACACTTGGAGGAAAAGGCGTGCTCAAAGCCTCATCCCAATTTGGAGTCACTCAAGACATCCTTGATTAAGGCAGCCGCCGATATTGATATGGACCTCGTTCATGCTGCGATAGACGACTGGCCGCGCAGATTGAAGGCTTGTATTCTAAACCACGGAGGTCATTTTGAATAAACTTTAGTGTCATAAGAATCTATGTTTTGTTAAGTTCATTTTGGTATATAAATGGTTACATAATGAATAAACTTGTTTCAATTATTTTATATTAAACATGTGACAGAATTTATGACCTGACTAGGTATTTATTGCATTCATACAACAAAAGTTCCATCTGCAGTCAGTTTTTTTTAACTTATTATAAACCAGTGCTTGATTAGGATTGATCCTACCACGTGGTTTGATACTGGGATTCAAGTTAAACACAATCTCTGTACCAAAACATTAGATATATTTGTATCATATTTTTGAATTCCGCAACAATAAAAAAGCTAATAAAGTGTTTTGAAGTAAATTTAAAACATAAATATTATATTTCGGAGTTCATACTGCAGTATCTTCTGTTATTATAACAGTGTTAGAGGTCATCAGTAAAATAGGGCAATATTCTTTCTTTCAAGAATAATTCTTGTCAATAGTCAAAGTTTAGGATAACACAAGTGGAAACAGAAACATAGAATGTTTGTTATTGAAAGATACTTGCTCTTTTTTAAATGGTGAGCCATATTGCAGCACAAATGGGTCAACTTAACTGGAAAAGGACCATGCTCTTATAGGAGAACCAAAGATCTGTTTTACTGGTAAAGAGGCATTCTATCTTAGTCCTCAGAAATGACAAAGCATTTTGACTCTTTTGTGAGCAAATTAAAAAGGACAAGTAAAAAATTCCAAATCTGGTATTACCACCGACAGCCTCTAGGAGGCCATAAAACTGAAGCGGAATAATGTTATAAGCACTCCATGAGTTTGTCCAACTAGTGATAGGTTAATGGAGGACAGTTGGTGTCTATAGGCCACAACATCCACTTACCATAAGGTGAACTGTGTGCTCATTTGTCACCCTTATTTAATAATGATAATTTTAAAAAAATGTTGATCGGTCTACACAGTAATTCCACTTAAAGGTTGTTTCTACTCCATCACCTTGCAAATGTGAACTGCTGGGCATGGACCTTGGCAACGCAGCTGGGATTGGCGATCGCAGTACCAGATGTCTTACACCTTCGAAGCAACTCCCTGTCGACCAGCTAGATATTTTATGTCTGTGGTAAATGAGATTTTTTGTGTAGAAGTGCTTCGAGTATTTTGTTCCTTTCTCTTTGAATAACATTTGAATCTTCGATTACTTGAACTAATTTTTCAAATTTATCATTGTCCTGCTTCTCATGAATATCTTTGACAACTCTTTTTATTTCTGTCAGAGTTACATTATCAATGCTACACCTATGACTACATTCCCTGTTTAGTCTAGGCTCGTCATAAATTTGCTCAAAGTAAGTAAAATATGGCCAATGATTACCTTTACCAGTTTCTTTCTTTCTCTCTGCTAGCCTAATGTAAGTTTGTTTTAAATTTCTAAATTTTTTATCACATTCTTCTGGAGTCAAGCCCAATCTAGGACCTATCTGACGCCATAATTTTTTATTTTTGGTAAGTGGATCCCTGAATTTATGCTTATTTTCTGAATAAAATGTTAACAGTTGCTTAACATAATCCTCTTCTTGACTTCTATACACTAAGCTTGAGGTGTCATCATGTCTATGGTAACTATTTCTTTCATATATTGATTCAAAATCATTATAATAACACCACTTTGTTATGGACCTTCCTGATTCGGCTCTAATTTTTAATCTAATGTATGTTTGTTTTAAATTTCTAAATTTTCTGTCACAGCTACTTGGACTTTCACCAATTATATTTGAAATTTCTTTCCAAAGCTCTTTTTTTTGAAACTTTGGGTTCCTGAATTTGTGAGCTATTTGGCCATATGCTTCTATAAGTTGTTTTATTTTATTTCTATCCCAAGGACCAGCATTAGGATTGTAGTTATAAAATATCCTCTCAAAGTAGTGCTGGTAGGGCCATTTAATTAACTTGCCAGTTTCCTGGCTCCTTTCTAACCAATTGAAATAAGTTCTTTTTAAATTTTTAAACTTATGATAGCAATTATACTCTGTGGTGTTTAATTGGGAAGCTATATCTTTCCAAACATCTTTTTGTAAGCAATCACGACTTCGAAATTTGTTTATGTTTTCTAAATACAAATTAAGCAATCTTCTAATTTTGCTATCTTCCCAAGATTCAAGTATTGATGGAGACAATGATTTACAATCTTTAAACACTTCTTCACAAATATTGTAGTGAATCCATTTTATATCCTTGCCTAATCTTTTCTTTTTAAATAATCTGATATAGGTTCTTCTTAGATTCCTAAATTTTTTATCACATTCCTCTGGTGATGTTCCCACAATGACAGCTATTTCATTCCATAACATTTTATCTTTATTCACCATCTTAAATCTGTCTTCGAGACACAGTGTGAGCAGTAATTTTATTTTATTTCTATCCCAGAAGTTATCATCTTTTGATGGCTCTAAAATCACTTTTTCACATTGCTCTACAGTTTCATTTTTTAAATTGGCAGGAGCTTCATTTATTTGTATGTACTGCTTGTTCTCAAGAGCATCGACAATGTATCCTGTCCCTGGACCTGCAACTGTTTAAAGACAACAAGTAGTAAAATTAAAATATTTGTACAACCCACTTCAATATAAATTAAATACAAACGTTGTCAAAGTAGTCGAAGTAAATTAAATATGCATTATTAAGGATAACTCAAATACTATTGGAGATCTTGATTAAATTTATGTGGGACCACATGAGAAGCACTAGCTTTCAAATAAAAACAATACAGTCAAATTGAGAACCTCCTTCTTTTTTTGAAGTCTGTTGAAAAATTTATAACACATTTCTTTCCTGTATATCAAACTTAATTTCGAAAATTTCATATTACAAATCAGTATTGCAGTCAAATTTTAGAAACATATAAAATCACTTTTCTACGAAGATAAGCGGGTGGGAGGTTGAAGGAGTTTTAAATCGTAGTTGATTATTGAAGGCAATAGCCATGTCCACACCGGCTCACAAAGTACAGCTTGCAAGCTTGGCCTCGTGAGGCAGCCTCAGTAGTTTGCCCGAAAACACAGAGGTAAGCCTCGAGAGACTCGTGACATCAGAAGTCCCCGAGCATCCAAAATGAACTGTGTAATTTCTGCTGCAGCTACTTTCATAGCAGCTTATTCTTTAAGAAAAAGGAAACAGCCACATTAAAAAAAAAGACCTGGACACTTGTAGATTAAAAACTTTATAAGCATCACCATCAATATAGAAATAAATTACTAAAGGATTTGACATAGCATTTCTGCTATGCCTCCAACTGTCCTCGTGCTGAGTTTTTCAAATATTTAGGATCTTTGGGGTCCCACAACATCTTGTATGCACTGTATAATTGAATTTGCTGAGTTGACTGCTATTGAGTGTTCATGATGATGAAACTTTCCCGTAACTGCTACATAACTAACACCAACACATCTGTAGAATAGCCTCACTAGCACATCGAACATACAGCGCACATGAGTCATCATTGAGCACGTCCCGTTTACCGACAGCCGACGGCTCGACCCTGAGACACACTCAGCCAAGGCAACGAGCACTCAAACGACCCCTAGGCACGTCCACACAGACCAAGCATTTGGCTCACGAGGCTGATGCGCCCGGTATGTACGCGGCTAGTAGTAGTGGTCCTCGTTTATAAAATTTAATTAACCGCAAAACTTTAAAATATAATTTCTCTAAAACTACTTATTTCCGCGTAAAAGCCGCTAAGCTAACCTGCAAAATTCACATAGATACAACATATTTAATACTTAGTGCGAGAAATATTCGGTTATTTTATTATACAAGTCAACATTACATAAATTCCTATCTAGAATATCTTAAATTAAACTTACTTTGAGGGTTTTGAATAGTAAAATGATTACTGCTAAATATTACATTACTTTGATCTTCTCGAAGTACAAACCAATAACTTTGGTTATGAGAATTATTAAAGTCCATTATGAATTATTAATACTATAATTTTTATACAGTTTAATAAATGGTAAAGTAAATTTTCCAACTATAAAAAACTTATTTAAATATGTACGCAAAAACTATTTGTTTTATTCCTTTTAGTATGTAATGTTATATAATTACTTCCTTTATGTAATTATAAATTGAAATCACAAGCTATATAGATCGAAATTAAACCAAACAAACCAAAACAAAACCAATTTGTTGTTCTTACGATTTGTCAATTCAGGCAAGCAAAAGCTATAGACCATACAGGCTCAAGTCAAGTTATGCAGAGGCTGAAGGACGTTTTAAAAATATTAATTTTATTAATTAAAAGATGTTTAATCGCTACAAGTACTCGCTTAAGACTAACTTAATATTCTATGCTTAAAAACTAATGCATGAGAGCCCACACAGGAGCTCGGAAGTTTTCGTTTGTCCACTCAGCACATGCCTGTGGTCTACAATCAGAATATTCTGTTGATGCGGACATCTTGGTGGGTCTCGCCACCCGTAACACCTTCCTCATCAAGTTCGAAGTTCTCTTTTACAGGAGAACTTCGGATACAAAAATTAAACAAGTTTAAATGATACTTATGAACTAAGACACGGGTTGCAATAATGAATAACGGTCCATACAATAAAATGGTGCATAGGCTAACACTTTTAATCTTGTCTTTTCACTTTCACTGTTTTTAATTTCGCTTTGTCTAAATGCAACTGACAGAAGTTTGAGGTCCGTAAGATGTATACTTTCTATGTTGAGCTGCACCGGGGATGACATCTCGAGGGATGAGTTTATTGCAGGTAGGTTAATCATAGGCAATATAGGGGGTGAAATGCTTTCAATTTCCACAGGGTTACTTGTTGGATTAATATCATTAAATTTTGGCTGCACAGTTATCGTCCAATGTCAAGATAAATGTGCCATGAATTTTGCGCCTTGTTATTTCATTATTACAAATCTCGGAGAGTAAAGTAGACTCCTTGGTGTAGATAATCCTTCTGTTAGGTTGTATAAGCTGTACCCTTCCAAAATGACTGGAACTTGGATGCATGAGGATATATTTTCAGCATAAGTCATCAGTTTTGTGACGCAATCGTCCTTAATTAGTTGGGATGTGTCATCCTCAGAACAGAGGTAACTGTATTCATTGGCTTCCTGACAGGGATGATTAAGCAGTCTAATCTTCGACCCTTTCACTAAAAGTTACGGGAATTTTGGTAAAATGACAGTGGTACGGTTATGGGATAGTACAGGTAAGGGATAGAACTTATAATAAATATAAACTTCCTTAGTGACGAGAGGTATTTCCAGAAGATGAGTTATGCTATTTCCTTTTAAATAAGCTTTTATCGTTGTAGTTCGCTCTATATTAACTAAATTTTCTAATGTAGTTGACTTGTTCTGTTAGATGCTTATAGAGATATTTAGTACGCTTTGCGAGTTCTTTAACTATAACTGTTGTAAATACTGTTTTTCAAAATCTACATCAAATGCATGTCGTGCTTCTGTATGTCCTAATAAAACTTCAAAGGGTGTTAAGCCTGTGGCAGAGTGTATGCTATGATTGTATGCCATTATTGCGTATGTCATTATGGAAAGGGCGTCTGTATATTTGTGTTTATGCTTTGCTAATCTATATATTTCCAAGATGCTTGAGTGGAATCTTTAAACCAATCCCATAGAGTTAGGGTTGTTAGGGGTATCAATATGAAGTTCTATTTTATAAAAGGAAAGTAATTCTTTAAGTAACTCATTGTGAAACTCAGATCCTAGATATAAACTTATTTTGTTGGACTCTGACGACTTCGGGAGTTGACCTGTTAATTATTTCAAAGGCCTGTCCTAATTTCCTAAAGGCATCGATTATTGTTAAGTAATAGTGACCTTCGACTTTAATGAGATCTATGAAAATTACTTCAAGAGGTTTATTTTGGGTTTGCGTCAGTTGGAGTTTAGATTCCATGGGGTTCCGATCATATTTCTTTTTACATGCGTCACACGAGTTTATTACACTGGCTATGATTTGGGCCATATTATGCCAAAAATATAACAGTTTGACATGGGCTAGGGTTTCTTTAATACCACGATGGCAAGTTTTTCCGACCTGATATTTCTGAACTATGTCTCTTTGTTCCTTTTCATTATCTACGTATACGACTCTTTTAGTACATTCGAAAAATTGTACAAGTTCCCTTTTAAACAAGAAAATTACTAATTCCGAGAATTATTTACGATGTTCTTCATTTTCGAAGTAAATGAAGTATTTAGTTTTATTCCTAGTGTATTCTTTCAGAAATTGCTTTACTAAATCTGGTCGGTTTAAAGGTAAGTGTACTTCTAAGATTCTTTGTTTTTTCCTAGAAAAGTTTTTTACGGATAATTTGTCTATGCTGAACACTAAAAATTGATTGGGTTTGGTGTCGATCGCTTCCTGTAAGATTGGTTCAGTGTCTTGTCCTGAATGTGCGGTTTCTATACTAGAGGGTTTTCCGGAGGCGGTAAATGTGCTACTAGAAGCCTACGATATGGTATAATCGGATTTAATTGATAGGGTTTTATCTGAGTCGGTATCCTCTATAACCATAGCCTTCTCAGAGTCTGTGTCTGAAATATACATAGATTCCGGAGGTGGTGGTCTAAATGTTCCTTTTTGCAATTCACCTAATTCTTTAATGTCTTTTATTAAGTCCTGAATTTCCTTATTTTTATCTTCGTCTTTATCTACATTTGCATGAGTGGATGAATTTTCCTTTTTATCTAAGGCATTAAGTCTAATTCGCGACAAAGCGTCTGCATTAGAGTTCTGCTTACCGCTTTTATGAACAATGCTAAAATCATATTCCGCTAGCCTTAAGCGCCATCTAGTCAGTAGGCTATTTGTTTTTTTAAGAGAGTTTAACCAGGCAAGAGGTTTATGATCAGTAATGATCGTAAACTTTTTGCCATAAAGATATGGACGGACGTGTTTGATAGCCCAAACTACTCGTATTGCTAGCAGTTCTTTTTCAGCTACACTGTAACGTGTTTCGGCATCGTTAAGGGTTCGACTAGCATAAGCAATGGGTTTGTCTTGTCCTACTGGCCCTTGTGAAAGGACGGCACCTAAAGCAAATTCTAAAAAAAATTCATTTAAAGTTGACAAAATATTACTTCGCATACATCCGCTCGATAAAATAAAATGATGTGTCATACCTAGTTTGAAGCGCACCTCCCGCCCTCCCTCAATTGCGTGCACTATCACCGATACCACTAATCCCAGCACCACTACTCCCAACACCACTACACTAGGAAAGACATACCACTGACTACAATACGACATGTGTTTCGCCTCTACCGCTTAGCGGTCAGCAACCGCAGAGTCTAGATTACCTGAAGATGCCTCGTGTATATGTGATATGAACTACGGCGAATTGGTGAAGCTCCGAGTACTAATTTAATTAAAATATGGGAATCAAAGAGACTGGTTCAACGTTTAAACCACAAGCAAAAGGTCGTCCTAGAACATCTAGGACCGAAGACAATATTGAGAGAGTTATGCAATCTGTACGAGAAGATCCACGATTGTCTACTCGCAAGAGATCGTCTGTCTTACACTTATCGCGACGTAGTTTGCAACAAATTTTAAAATTGGATCTTAAACTGCATCCATACAAGCTGCAATTAACACAAGAATTGAAAGAATGTGATTTCAGAGAAAGGCTCGCATTTGCTAATGAAATGCTTAATCGATTTTCCAATTTCGACAATATCCTTTTCTCTGATGAGGCCCTTTTCCATATCAATGGGTTCGTAAACCGTCAAAATTGTCGTTAGTGGAACAGTGAGAATCCCAAACTCAAACACCAGAAACCACTGCATAGTCCTAAATCGACAGTATGGGCAGGAATAATTGGTCCTTTTTTCTTTGAAAATGCGCGGGGGCTAAACATCACTGTTTATACCGAACGATATGTTGCGATGTTGGAAGGGTTTTGGCTCCAGAACTTGAAACTTCAAGAACAGTGAATTCTAGGACTTGGTTTCAACAAGACGGAGCTACCAGTCATACGTCAAATGACTCCATGGTGGTTTTGAAACAAATGTTCCCAGGCAGACTGATATCGAAAAGAGGTGATATTCCATGGCCCCCTCGTAGTCCAGATTTGACGCCTCCTGACTTTTTTTTTGTAGGGATACCTCAAACACAAAGTCTACAGTAATAATCCAAGAAACATCGATCAGCTCAAGCAGAATATCTGTGGTGAAATGGCAGCAATTTCATCAGCATTACTGAAGAAAGTTTTTAATAATTTCCGTTCGCGGTTAGAGGACTGCCGTCGTAGAGAGGGTCATCATTTAGATGATGTTATTTTAAAAAAATAAACTTCAGTTTTTACTTTACAATTCCTTAGTATTATTTTAACTGTACCTTTTGTATTTATTTTGTAATCTATTTTTTTAAATATGCATGTTCCATTACGCCATCCTGTATAATGGACTTCCGCAAAGTAACGCCTGATTCTATTAATTATCTTAAAATTTAATTTGATTGATATTAATAATTTAACTAAGAAGTTTTTGACAAGAGGTAGGTATTACCTATCAAAGTTTAGTTTGAGACTGGTAGCAAATACGCTATCTTATTATTTATATTTTAACCCAGCCAAATTATTGGCTACCTTGACACCTGCTATTATTGAGCAGCAAAATAGTTCCAAGTCATTTAAATTAGATAATAAGACAAAAGAGGTAATCTCTAGCAAAGATCATTTAAATACTTTAGAATACAACTTTACAATACTTAAATGTGTAATTTCACAAAATAGCAATAATAAAAACTGTGTTAACATGGTGCATCAAAATATACGAGTACAAGGTATGTTAGGCAAAGAACTAGAAATTGAATTATTTTTAAATAGTAACCTTATTCATATTTTATGTATTACTGAACATTGGTTGAAAGATTACAACTCCATATTTAATTTCAGTAATCACCAGGTGGTCAGTTCGTTCAATAGAGATACTAAATTACGTGGTGGCTCCTTAATACTACCTAATAAATCCTTATCTTGTAAAGAACTGTGGCCGATGGAAGGAAAAGGGGAGATCTCACGCCAGGCAAGGTGTTCTGCCCGGGGAGCGGCCAACGCTCCGAGGGGTAGTTCGGAGTTATTCTATATATACTGTTTTAACTTAAGAACTTTGTTAGCGCGATTTAGGCTTCGATATGTTTCACTTGTGGCGCGACGACAGCGCCGCTACATCATTCCCCTGCTTAGACCGGAGGTCGATAGTGCAGTCTAGATGTCGACGAATTTGCAAGTGCCAGGGAATTGCCTTGTAAGTCTGCGGTGAGTCGAGAAGAAGGCAAGTAATCTGCGAGAGTGCCGTGAAGCAGAGGCGAGCAGTAAGGTTCGGAGCCGTGTCGAACACTGTAGCGCAGCGTGTAGCTTGAAGGAACAGGAAGCATTATTATTCCAGTGTTGCGATGAACCTTTGTAAAGCTAGATGGCTTGCAGAATGTGAATACTGCAGACAATATCAGCTCGGGAGCGAATGAATGGGGTACTTGAGGTTGATGACGAAGGTTTTGAAGTTGTAGTTTCCGAAGGTTGTTGGTTGCGTGTTGATATCACGTCGGTTGGTCACCACTGTGGCGGTAGGAATGAAAAGGGGAGATCTCCCGCCGGGCAAGGTGTTTTGCCCGGGGAGCGGACAACGCTCCAAGTGGTAGTTCGGAGCTATTCTATATATACTGCTTTAACTTCAGAACTTTGTTAGCGCGATTTAGTCTTCGATATGTTTCACTTGTGGCGCGACGACAGCGCCGCCACAGAACGTAAAGACATTGTGAGCCTCTCTGTTGAACGTACTGTAATGATGAACAATGATAATGTTGAAATGGCATGTGTTGAGTTTGAGCACCTTATTGTTGTCAGTGTTTACAGACCCCCATGTTCAAGTTATGATACCTTTGAAAAATTATGGAAGAAGTTTTAGTTAAGCTTAATAAACAGAATAAATCTCTTGTAGTGTGTGGAGACTTTAATATCAATCTCCTGGAAACTTCTTCCATTAGTATTAAATTTTGATCTTTGTTCAAATCCTATAATCTTGATAATTTATCCTTTGAAGCTACACTTATTGCAGGGTGTAGTGCAAGTTGTATTGATAATATTTTTACAGGTGTTGTACCAATCAACAAATCAATATTAGGTATTTTCCGAAACAGTGGTAAATAAAATAATGACTTTCGATAAGTATTATGTAATAATCCATATTGAATAAAAATCATTCTATTCTATTCTAATAATTCAAAAACTTTGTTCAGATCACTGTGGACAACAGGTTTCGTTACCTTATATGCACAAAAAGCAGGTAATTGAGAAAAATGTATTTGTTCCCATTAATGCAAAACGCCTGGAGAGATTTAGAAGTAATATGGTAAAAAACCTTCCATCGCTTTCTTATAAGAACAATGCAGACTATTTATATGGAGAATTATTTACCCTTATAAGCAATGAATCTAACAAAACATTTACTTCTAAAACATTCTCCAGAAACAATCGCAAGGCATTTAATGAGTGAGCGACAGTAGGAATTCATAAAAGTAGACGAAGGTTATATGTAAAAGCTTTTAGAAAAATTTACTTCGCAAATATCCGCGTTATAAAATAAAATGATGTGTCTTACCTAGTATGAAGAGCACCTCCCGCCCTCCCTCAATTGCGTGCACTATCCCCGTCACCACTAATCCCAGCACCGCTACTCCCAACACCACTACACTAGGCAAGATACACCACTGACGATAATACGACACGTGTTTCGCCTCTACACGAGGCATCCTCAGTTAATATAGACTCTACGGTGGCTAACCGCTAAGTGAGCGGCGAGCCAAAACAAGTGCCTTTTATACAGACCAATGACGCAACCGCTCTCTACTTAAGGAGCGAGCTACTGCGTCATGTGATAAAACATGCGACCAATCACCGCCGGACTTACGCAGCCGTTTGTAAAATTAAAAACAAACCGCCGCGCTACGCCCACCCTCCAACCACGCCACCAATCGCCGATCACCGTGAGGGTGACAAACGACCATATTGCGAGGCTCTCTATTATTAGAGAGCAGGCTTAAAGATATTTAAGAGAGGTGAGTTAGTAACATTTGTTTGTTCATTCAGCAATGCAACGGTACTATTGTTACTTTTTAATATCTCTAACTGTTCCAGCGTTGTGTTCTAACTGCCAAGCGTGGCAACTATGGCAATATACCCCCCATGATGAAAGTTACGAAGAGACGGCCCCCAGTCCCCGGCGGCCCCACTATTCCTGGCTACGGTGGCGACCATGGTAACGGCGGGGCAGGGGGTGCTAAGAATCTCCGGTGGAGGTTCGGTTGCCACCTACAACGACTCGACCTGGCAACATACAACGCACGCACCCTGAGGACTGACGAGAAGATTGTGGAGCTGGAAGAAGAGATAGACAAGTTACGCTGGCATATTATAGGATTATCCGAAGTCCGAAGAGAGGGGGAGGACACGGTAATCCTCGAATCCGGCAACTTGCTCTGTTACCGGGAGGGCGACCATCTGTCCCAAGGAGGTGTCGGATTTATCGTCCACAAGTCTCTCGTTAACAACGTTGTAAAGATTGAGAGTGTGTCGACGAGGGTTGCGTACCTTATACTCAGAATCACCAAACGGTATTCGCTGAAGGTCATACAGGTTTACGCACCAACCTCGGCACACCCCGATCAGGAGGTGGAGGAAATGTATGAGGATATCTCTAGAGCCGTGCATTCCTCCAAAACCCAATATACGGTGTTAATGGGAGACTTCAATGCAAAACTAGGCACAAGAGAGAACGGTGAGCTGAAGGTGGGGAAATTTGGAATAGCGCAACGGAACCCAAGGGGCCAGCAGCTGGCCGACTTCATGGAGAAAGAGGGACTCTTTATGATGAACTCTTTTTTTCCAGAAGCGGCCCCACAGGAAGTGGACCTGGTCGAGCCCCGACGGTTCGACAAAAAATGAGATTGACTTCATTATGACGACTAGACGACAACTGTTCAGTGATGTCTCAGTGCTCGCGAGGGTGAAAACCGGCAGCGATCACCGAATGGTTAGAGCTCTCATTATTTTTCTCAAACGCGCCAAAGGAAGTATAATTTCAAAACTTAAGTAAGTACTTAGCACACTCAGAACATTGTTTAAAACAAGTTGCAAGTTAGCTGCCTGCATACTTAACTCTTTGTTTGACTGTACCTAACACAAAAAATCTGTAGCAGAGTATGCACTGCGTAAGTGTACATATGCGGTGAAGCCTCAAGCCAAACTTAAGGGATAGCTATCCAAATCTAATTTAACAATCCAACAATATCCATTGCTTCATGTGATTGAAAAAATCGTTTGCTCGATAACAAAAACAACGCAATGGATATCGTTAAACTGTCAAATTGATATGGTTTGCCATTTTAGGTGTGTTACGCAATTAGGCTACGGGTTTAATTTCTATCTACATAAAAGCCATAAAACTGTCAGACACATTTATTCCCAAGTTTATTTCTCACCTATATAAATACCTACGAAATACAGTAAATTAAACAAAAAATTCAATTATATGAAATGAGAACAAATTGATATTAGCAAAAATATCGATATCAGCTGCCCATATTGCTGAGTTACAACCCTATAAAAGGCGGCCATTTTATGCGCCAGATTTTTGTAGGTAGTCACGCTAATTCTGTAAGTATGCCCAGGCCACATATTTTTATGATAGTGCAAAGAACTGACAACCGATGGGGAAGAAAGGTTCTCGAGTGGCAGCCTTGTGCCGGTAGGTGAAGTGTAGGGCGGCCCCCCATTAGATGGAGTGATGATCTGGTGAAACATGCAGAAAGTGCAGATGGTTCAGGATCGTGCTTTGTGGCATTCCTTCACAAGTCCATTCTCCACAAGGCTGTGTTTATGTGTGCTACCTTATAACTTTTTTTTGTGGGGACCGATTTCGATGATTATTTTTTATTTGAAAGCTGATGCTTCTTATGTGGTAACTCATATAAATTTGATCAAGGTTTGATCAGTAGTTTTTGAGTTATCCTTAATAATTTTTAATGAAGTCGGTTGTACAAAAATTTTAATTTTACCACTTGTGTTTTAACGTACACGGCCTCTTTAATAGCACTATAGCTATTTAATAATAATCTTTATATATAAAAATTACATGTCACATTGTTTGTCCGCGATGAACTCCTAAACTACTAAACTGATTGCAATGAAATTTTGCACACTGTGTGCAGTTTGCTCCAATTTGAGAGATAGGATAGTTTTTATCAGTACAGTTAGTTATAAGTGACCCAGGACACAGGGTCGTCGGAGAGGGCAGAACAACGTCTCCCTGGCCAGCTAGTATAATAATATATTTTTATATATTTATTCTATTTTACTGATATTTATGTATGTTTATATCTTTCGTTTACAATTATATATTTAAACAGCCCAACCAGATGAGAAAACTTTATAGATAAACCAATAATAATAATAATAATATATTTTTTATATTTTTTTATAAATTAAGTGTGACAAACGAGCACACAGCCCACCTGATGGTAAGTGGTTGCTGTGGCCCATAAACATCTACATCTTTAATCGTTTTCGATTTAAAATACAGATGCGATGTCAGCTGTGAGGACTAACATTGAATGCTAAGATTGAAGAGTTACAGTAAAAAGGGTATCCGGTTCTCTACACTCACCATACGAAACACATTAGCAGCATTAAGCTGCTATTTTACGCTGGTATTCTGTGGGAGCGTGGTCCTTCAAAGGTCGAGCCGACCCATTCGTGCTACAACTATACTATTAATATAACTGCAGCATTGCTCTACCACGTAAACGTAAAAATAACGAGAATCTCGTGAAAGCCGAAACAGATAAGCTGACAAAATATCTGGACCTGGCTCACGAGGTGACCGACATGTGGGGTGGTCTGCCGACCGAAATTATTCCTGTGGTCGTTTCTGCGAACAGGTTAATCCCAGTCAGCCTCTCGGGTCATCTGAGGCGACTGGGATTCCGTGACGACCGCTCCAAGCTCAAATGAAGAAGGCGGGCTCCTCGATACCGCCCACATCGTCCGCCGGTTTCTTTTCCTTTCCCCCTAACCCTCAGCCGATTCCCTGCCGAAAGCTTCAATCAGAATTGAGGGTGCTAATTTGGGTTCATTTGTGCTTACGGCCAAACCATGTCACGGTGTCGGGCCTGGGCGTCGCCGCTAGCCGAGCGCGTTGTGCTGCACGAACACCTAGCAACCCCTCGCATCCACCATCTCCGCCAGATGGCTTGATGTCGGCGGGGTCCTCTTGGACTTGGCAAGCGGCACCCGCCACTGGTGAAGTAGGCCGCATGAGTTGGACAAAAATATGAACACAAACGTATTGCGGGCGTACTATAGGCCGAAAGGGGAAGAAACTGGAGGCGTATCGGGCCAGGATACATCACTTTTTTGCTGAGCTGAAGCCGTCTGTTCCCGCCACAGGGCAAAACCTGGCAGACCGAGTTCGGTTCATACGCTCAAAAATATTTGATGAGGCCGAACTAGTACGACTACAGCGTGAGGCTATTCCCTCATCGAATGAGCCAGCTATAGCTAGGGATGCGGCTCCTAAGGCCACAGACCAGCAGTCACATGTGGAAGCCGTCATGGATCTTCCCATTGTGGTTGATTCAGACGATGATGGAATGGTCACCCACGAATTAGAGCAGATTAGGAGTAAATTGAAGGAGATGATTGTGGAAACGCGCTGTACACCTCTCGAAAATTGACCGCAACTCCCGCGCATAACCCTAATCAAGCGGAATCGGGATGTCGTGACGGCCCTGAACTCATTGCTGACAACCTATTTGAAAACCAGCTAGGATCTTTGCGATACGGACTCAATACTCTATCGCACTGCTTTGGCAGTTTGCCGCATTGTTGGTGCCAAACTTATCACGTCTGGAAGCGCTACAGGGCAAAGTAGCGCTAACCAAGCATGGGGAAGAAGTATTGAAGACCGTATCGCAAAGGAAAGGGCCTTCATCTGCAGACTGAAAAGCTTTAGGTCGGGCAATAATAGGCCGAGAATTGTGCAAACCGTCAGGATGGCGTTTGATGGGACAAATATCAGTTTCTCCCAGCCGGATTTAATGCAAAAACTGACGAAGCGCATAGACGACCTGAAGCAGAGCATCGCTGCTTGGGAGAAGCGGTTTCGGCGACATACCGAGGTAGAGCCATGCTGCAGCTATATTAGTAGTATATTTGTAGCACGAATGGGTCGGCTCGACCGGGGAAGGACCACGCTCTCACAGAATACCAGCGTCAAATAGCAGCTCAACACTGCTGTGTTTCGTATGGTGAGTGTAGAGAACCAGAGACCCTTTTTACTGGAAACGAGGCATTCCATCTTAGTCCTCACGGGTGGCAACGCATCTGCATTTTGATTCGCAAACGAGGATAAATGTAGATGTCTATGGGCCACAACAACCACTTACCATCAGGTGGACTGTGTGCTCGTCTGTCACCCTATACTATAAAAAAGAAAAAAAAACCGAGAGGTCGACACGGTTCAACCAGAATCGTCTCTTCCAGAGTGATCAGAAGAGGCTCTATAAATCATTGGAGCAGCCAAGCATTAATGGTACGTGGACTTGGCCCAGCACCGAATCAGTATCGCATTCTGGCGCGACCTGTGGTCAGAGCCCGTAAACCACAGCGAGGGTCCTTGGATGGAAGTTGTGGCGAGTCATTGTGTGAATGATATGCACATGAATCCCGTCGCCGCCGTAGTCATCATAACGCCGGACGACGTAGCTGAGGCAGTCCGAAGGGCCCCGAACTGGTAAAGTCCGGGGCTCGACGGACTGCATCACTATTGGCTGAAGGGTTTCGTGATGTGTCACGCTGTGCTCATCCGACAGTTTCAAGAGACTCTCGATCAGAAGTCACTCCCGAGCCTCTTCACACCTAGGATCACTCATTTGGTTTCTAAAGATCAAGATATCACAGACTCAAGCAAATACCACCCCCTAACGTGTCTACCTACCATATACAAGACACTAACATCCATTTTGAGCGCGAGAATCACTCGTCACCTGGACTCAAATCAGGTGACGTCACGCGCTCAAAATGGATGTCGAGGCGGTGATCGTGGAACCAAGGGACCACTCCTCATTGACGCGGTCATTGGCAAGGTGGTTAAACGCAACCGTCAGAACCTCTTCGCCGCCTGGATAAACTACAAAAAGGCATTAGACTCGGTGCCTGGTTGACTGTACAGTTAGAGACTTCCTCGGGTAGTATATGGGGCATTGGAGTACGATCCTTTGTCATCTAGACGAGCGGATCACGGATGCGGAGAACCACATAAGGATAAGAAGGGGTATCAAGGGCGATTGTGAATCCAAACTGGTTCTTCCTCTGTCTGAACATTCTTAGAACCTTACTTGAGGGCTACGGGAGGGGATTTCAGCTTCGGAAAGGAGGGACAAAAGTGAGCCACCTTTTCTATGTGAATGATCTCAAGTTATTCGTGAGTTTAGCAATTTAATCAGAATGAAGCTGGGACGGATAAGTGTACTCATACGCTGTGCTATTTAAATAATAATTATTTTATCATGTGGTTGATCCTCATTACATCATGACAGACAAAGCTCTTAGATAATACAGTTTACGAGTAACTTTTATTTTGTACACAATATTATTTACACATGCAGATAATAAATATCATCTTGATTCGGGATTCAAACCCAGGACCTCATGATCAGCAACCATCCTCACAACCACTAGACTAACAATGAAATTGGGGACATCTAGTAAAATTGGCGCGATTTTGTGTAGTAAATGTTTGTGGTAAACTATTAGTGGAAACCATGAAGCAAATACAAAGAGGAGACGTTGTAATTAAATTTCACTATGTAACAACGCGTGACAATTTGCGGGGTGAGGGTAGCAAAGCCCCGCCCACTTTACACTATCTACATCTAGCGATAAATGGTAAAACTACTCGAATCGTTCCATATCGATGTTGCAATGTAGTTTAGCTATCTTGACGATAGATGACGGCCTGTCCACAAAATGTTATAAACTATAAAAATAATATTTTGGCGATTAGAATTTCTTTATGTCTGAATGTAAAACAAATTTCATCACCTTCGTATGATTATTTTATCATTACTGAGCTCTACGTACCTTTATATTTTTAGTTCACATGACACAAAGTGTCGCCATCTAGTGTCGAATATATTTAATTATATTTGAAATCCGACGCAAAGAGATTTTTCTATAACTATTTTAATAAATTAGGTGTAAAAATTACTTACAAATGAAATGTGATGCCATCCATAGCATCGGAGCGTCTACCTGAGTAGTTTTTACACGATAAAACCCAACACTTCATCCTTTTCTTCTTAATACTACGAAAATACACCGATTTGCGATTTTTTCAACACATAAACTCACAACGAATGCTGACAGTATACTAACTAAAGCCACGCCCACTATGATGACGTCAGGACCTACTTAGAATCACAGTGCACAGTTGATTATGCCGTCTCCTCTTTGTATTTGCTTCATAGTGGAAACCACAGATTTAGGATATACTGGCGTATAGACGACCTGACAGCCCGAAAACGCGTGACCAATTTTAATTTGTTATTGTGTGAGTTGGCTAGTGATGTACATTTTACTTTAAAAGGCTATCGAAAAATTCTTGTTCAGAAACCGGTATAAAGACTAAAAAAATAGTTTAGTGCACAGAACTGAATAACTTTTGTGCACTATTTTATTAAAAATTAACTAAATTTAATTAAATTTACCATGAAAGTTTTAAAATAACTAAAAATATTCAAATAACATGTTACCGAGAATAAGCTGCACCCACCTGCCTTTTCCATCATCCATTACAGCCTATAAAAATCCACTGCTCAACATGGGCCTCCCTATAGATTGCCTCACAGGGGGGGATATTTGCCATCGCTTGGCCAGCGGGTTGTCAACCACAGTTTTTTATTATTTCGAGTTGTTATCAGGAAGATGCTGCTGCCCATCGCCTCTTTCAGTTTCCCTTTGTCGCCTTTTATGACACACATGATATTGGGTAGTGGAAATTCATTCACCGGTACCACTTGCCTTTTGTTGGATTTTAATTCAAAATGTACAAAATTGCAATAATATCTGAAGAGGCGAGGTAAGTCTACCGATAAAATGAAACAATTTTCTCCAACAATCAGATCGGAAAGTTATATTTTTGACCTTTGGAGAAAAATATTTAATGCCATTTACAATTTACCCGGAATTTATTTCTTATTCAACATAATGTTAATCAAATATAAATAGGTAGATACTTAATTAATTAAGTAAGTATTTAAGTATCTACCTATTTATATTTTATAAAATGTTTTTCTGGTAAAATAAAAAACAAGGACACGGAGTATATAATGGCTGCTTTATTTTTTATATAATTATTACCTTTAATATTTATAAAACAGAATTGGAAACAGAAACAAGAAAACAAAATCAATTTTTTTATAGGAGAGGGGGCAAACGAGCTTGTGGCTCACCTGATGGTAAGTGGCTACCGCCACCCATGAACAACTGCAAAACCAGGGAGGGAATTGCAGATGCGTTGCCGGCCTTTTAAAAAGGAGTACGCTCTTTTCTTGAAGGTCCCTAAGTCGTATCGGTCCGGAAAAATCGCTGATGGTAATCGATTCCACAAGGAAGTCGTGCGAGGAAGAAAACATCTTCTAAATCGCACAGTGGTGGACCGCCAATCATCCAGATGGTGTGTATGGTATCGGGAGTACTGCCGCGATGTGCGTTCGTGAAATTTGGCGGCTGGGATTAAACCGAACAATGTATACTAATATAATAAAGCGGAAGAGTTATTTTGTTTGTTTTTTTTTGTTTGCTTAAACACGCTAATCACTGGAACTACCAGTTCAAATTTAAAATTTTTGTATATAATAGCCAGATTCATGAGGAATAGTATAGGCTATCTAGCATATAACTATCAGCTAACGTTATCTATATTTAATAAAACCTAAATCTATATTTATCTTTATTTTTTTATCTTTATTTAAAAAAAAAACGTTACACTAGGATTTTTTCCTGTGTCGTGGAGGCAGTTTACAAACTTAAATTGCACAAGGACAAACATCCAGACCCGGAACAATTATTTGTAGGCCATACAAATACTTGTTCCGTGCGGGACTCGAACCCGCGGCCCCCAGCGCAACAACTGATTGCTAAGCCACTGCGTCACGGAGCCATCAATATTGATTTTTGTTAAGCAAGTCGGAAGAAAAAGCGCTCTCTAACTGCTTAGCCACGTGCGCTAGCGTAACATTTAGTATTACATAAATACAATGTTTTACAAAAATATTGGTCTTAGCTCCATCTAAAAAAAAGTCTGCGATACCATATGCCTGTGGCGGCGCTGTCGTCGTACCACAAGCGAAACATATCGAAGGCTAAATTGCACTAATAAAGTTCCGAAGTTAAAGCAGCATATATAGAATAGCTCCGAACTACCAGTCGGAGCGTTGGCCGCTTCCCGGGCAAAACACCTTGCCCGGCGGGAGATCTCCCCTTTTCCTTCCACCCGCCACAGTAGTGACCCCGACGTGATATGAACACGCAACAAACAACCTTCGGAAACTACAACTTCAAAAAGTTCGTCATCAACCTCAAGTACCCCAGTCATTCGCTCCCGAGCTGATATTGTCTGCAGTCTTCACATTCTGCAAGCCATCTAACTTTACAAAGGTTCATCGCAGCATTGGAATAATAATGCTTCCTGTCCCTTCAAGCTACTCTCTGCGCTACAGTGTTCGGCACGGCTCTGAGCCTTATTGCTCGCCTCTGCTTCACGGCACTCTCGCAGATTACTTGCCTTCTTCTCTACTCACCGTAGACTACAAGGCAATCCCTGGCATTTGCAATCGGACTGCACTATCGACCTCCGGTCTGAGTAGAGGGGTGATGTGGCGGCGCTGTCGTCGCGCCACAAGCAAAACATATCGAAGCCTAAATCGCACTAACAAAGTTCCGAAGTTAAAGCAGCATATATAGAATAGCTCCGAACTACCAATCGGAGCGTTGGCCGCTCCCCGGGCAGAACACCTTGCCCAGCGGGAGATCTCCCCTTTTTCTTCCACCCGCCACATGCCTATTTTTTATACATAAGCCACAATAGGGGGTCATTGTAGAAGCGTGCTCGTCGCGACCCCTGCCAGCCCTTTTCAGGGCTGCAATTCTACTAGCTGCGCACCCATGCCAACGAGGGTTAGGGCGTCCCCCCAAGGCGACGCACACCAGTTCGTCCCCGTTGGTGTGGAATGCAGCGTGCAAAGCGGCGATGGGGACCGCCACCCGTCACGCACAGCCCGACACGGCGGAAGGTGGAGGACAGAGTGCAGAGTTGGCACGTGGAATGTTAGAGGAGGCATGAGAGATAAGACGAATGAGTTGATCGAAATAATGAAAGAAAGAGAATTAGATGTTGTGTGTATGTCGGAGACCAAACGGAAGGGCAGTGGTACTGAAGAGCTCCCTGGCGGGGCGTTTGCTCTATGGTCAGGAGTCCCGGAGAGCGAGAACGCCTGCCAGGGAGTGGGGGTGCTGCTGTCTTCTCGGTTGGTCGATGTTATGACTGAATATAAGGTTGTGAACTCAAGACTTCTCTGGGTTCGCTTTAAATTGGGACTGACGAAGTTATTCCTTTTGGCTGTTTATGCGTCGGTAGCGTCGTCGTCCAGGGCTGAGCTGGAGGAGTTTTGGGAGAATGTAAGAGAAGTTCTAGATTTGGCTAGGGGAAACGAAAGAATTGTTGTATGTGGTGATTTGAATGGATGGGTTGGTACCGCTCGACCAGGGTACGAGTCGGTACTTGGAAAGTTTGGCGATAAAAGGGTTAATGATGCTGGCAAGCTTATACTGGCGGTGTGCAAGGAAAAGGGTCTTCTTGTGACAAACACTATGTTTAATCACAAGAAAATCCATATGTATACTAGAGAACAAAAGAATGAGAGAAGTATGATTGATTTGTTCCTGGTGGATGACCGACTGCGAAAACAGGTGATGGATACGCGAGTGTTCAGGGGTGCTGACCTGGGAACGGATCACTATCTAGTGATTACTAGATTTAGGGGTCTGTTCGTGGGCTGGCGCTACCGGACGGCAGTAACAGAACCACAGTCGGTCTGTCGCATCCGAAGCTGGAAGCTTCAGGAAGCGGACACTAAGGACAAATATCATGCGAGGGTAGCCGAAAAGCTTGACACCATCGATGGCAGAAAAGAATGTGTAGAAAGAACTTGGCAGAACCTTAGGGATGGAATGGTAAGAGCAGCGGAAGAAGTGTGTGGAACAATAAAAAGAGGCAGTAGTAAAAGAAGAGATGCATGGTGGAATGATGAAGTGAAAGAAGCTGTAAAGAAGAAGAAGAAAGCTTGGTTAGACTACTTGGCCTCTAGTAATGATAAGGCTATGAGAGAGAAGATGAAAGAAAGATATAGGCTGCAGAAAGTTCACACGAAAGCACTGATTGAGGAAATGCGTGAAAGGTGTAGAATGGAAGCGGACGAAAGGTTGTCGCACAACTTTAAGGAGAACTCCAAACTCTTCTGGAAAGAGGTTGGAAGGACCCGAAGTGGTGCGACGGCCTTAAGAATGAACAAAGTGCTTTCGAGAACTAATGACGTCCTCTCAGAAAAATCGGACGTCATGCAGCGATGGAGCGAATTTTATAGAGAAATGTATGCGTGTGATGATCTTAGTGAGGGATCCGGGGATGACGCCGTGACTGGTACGCCAGACCCGGACCTCGATGACACTGAGGTCATCAGTATGAAAGAGATTGAACGTGCGATTCGAAGTTTGAAATGTGGTAAGGCTGCGGGACTAGACAGAGTTACTGCTGAAATGGTCAAGTATGGTGGGCCTCGCGTCTGGGACAGCTTTCATCTGCTGTGCAATTTGTGCTGGCGGACGGGGGATGTCCCGGATGATTGGCGATCCGCAGTCATTGTGCCTTTATATAAAGGTAAAGGTTCACATTTTGACTGCGGGTGCTATAGGGCAATCAGCTTGACCAGTTTAGCAAGTAAAGTTTACTCGAAGGTTTTGACACGTAGGATGCAAGAGAAATCGGAAAGATTTCTATGGGAGGCACAATGCGGATTTAGACCTGGAAGAGGATGCACGGATCAAATGTTTTCTCTCCGCATGATCACGGAGAAGCTTCTGGCTGCTAACCAGAAGATTTTCTGTGCTTTTGTGGATCTTGAGAAAGCATTTGATAAGGTTGTAAGGAAGAAAATGTGGGAACTGTTGCCGGGGTATGGTGTGGATGGTCGATTGCTAAGGGCTGTGCAGTCTCTTTACTGTGACTGTAAAGCCTGTGTGCGGGTAGGACATGACCTGTCACCCATGTTTAACGTCCAAACGGACGTAAAGCAGGGTTGTGTCATGTCTTCCTGGCTGTTCATACTGTATCTCGACAGCTGTTTACAGAAGCTGAAAGATAGTTGTTTGGGTGTGAAATTGGGTGACATTAAAGTAAATTGTCTGCTGTATGCTGATGATGCAGTGCTTATTGCACCATCAGAGGCAGAACTGCAGGCATTAGTCACGTGTATGAAAGAGGAATGTGAAATTAAAGGTCTCCGTTTGAATGCTAATAAAACTAAGGTTCTGGTATTTGAAAGGGACGAAGAGAGAACGAAGTGTGAAATATGGGTAAATCAGGAATGTCTAGAACAGGTAAATGAAATTGTATACTTGGGGAGTACTTTTAGCCGGGATGGAAGATGTGATTTATATGTGGACAGGCGTGTCGCTGCCGGGAACAAAGTCAATGGTGCCCTGACTGCGTTAGTCAAAAGGCAAGGCGTAGCGAAGAGTGCACGCCTTGCAATACATAACGCAGTGTTGGTACCGACTTTGTTATATGGCAGCGAAACCTGGGTATGCCAGAAGAAGCATAAAAGTAAGTTGAATGCAGTGGAGATGCGATCTCTTCGTAAAATGTGCGGCGTTACCATGGCCGACCGAAAACGAAATGAAGAGATTCGCAATATGGCAGGTTTGAAAGATGACCTTATCACAAAAATTGATAAGGGCGTGCTTCGGTGGTTTGGGCACGTTGAGCGAATGAGTGAAGACCGAATGGTGAAGAAAATATATAGCGCGAAAGTTAATATTAAAAGGTGTCGAGGTAGACCGAGACTAACTTTCGAAGACCATGTGAGCAAATTGCTCGAAGAGGGTAGGGTCAAAAGTACTCGGATACCTAGACGTGCATGCATGAAGAAGATAATGAATCTGAAAGAAGCGAAAGAGGTTTGTAAGGATCGTGACACTTGGCGATCTGTTCTCTCTGGCTACCCCGTCAGGGATTGTGCGTGAAGATAAGTATAAGCCACAATAAGTTATTTTGTGAAAAAAATTATTAAAAATGAAAAAGTGATTTTTAAGCGTTATTATTAGGCATGGCACATTAACCCTTACGAACGAAAGTTACTTCATCATCAAGGCAATTTTATGAAGATAAACTTTGCTCTTTATAGCGTGTTATTTGGACGCATAGGTTAAGAGTTAATGAAAAATAAAAATAATAAACACTCTGCTCGGAGCGCGAACGACCGCATAAACCCTAGCAGCCCGATGAGACTCGAGATAAACCAGCAGTGAACGCCTATATTGATCCGAGAGCTCATGACGCATTTTTTAAGAAGTGTTTGATGCATCATGAAACTTTGTCCATAATGCTTCTGGCCTACCAATTCAGTGTATTCACGTATACTCATTTCATCAAAAGTGAGACATAGTTTTAGATCAGCTCCTTTTTTCTCATTTCTCTAATGGTGTTCAAAGATTCTTGAGTGAAACCAGGTTCACAGTCTACTCTGGTATACCAGGTACGTAACGTGTGGAAGACACAAATCAAATTTTTCACGTAAATAATTATATGCTCTTGGACTATAGACATGTATTGTGACAGCAAATTTTTATAATTCTTCGTTATATTTGGATGCAGACACTATTTTACCACGTTTTTTATCATTAACCCTGTTAATTCAATTCTGTATCAATTCATTGCTACATGCCACGGTGATATCGTTATCTTTCAATCCTGGTCTTGAATGAATTTCTTCAAGCACGTTTTGCAATGTAACAATTTTTTTAGCCTGTCTTTTAGTTTTGCTGCTAACTACGTATTTTCTTTTGTTTTTCTTTCAGATTTTGTTTTATTTTCTCGATTTTTGATAAAAAGTCTTTTTTCTTGGTGTAAATTGATCACTTCTTTCTTGTGATTTCAAAGGTGGAGGGGTTATGTCACGAGTGACATATGATGAGACTACTCTTTCTTTCATCTGTCCCTGAAAAATATAAAGTAATAATAAATTTATTATCATTTTAGCTGCATGAATTTAAAAAAATATAATGATCTTAACATAGACAATTCAAATACGCTGGAGACATTAAAGTGCACCAAGTGTCCGAGGATACAGATGCACTCTTCTATTCTCTCAAGCGCAGTATGTTAAGAAAACGATCACCCACACATGGACCGACCGCAGCAAGTGCACCTTTATCTTGATCTATTGATCTACGCAACTGTTACTTCACTACGAGTTCCTCTTCTCTACGAGTAACGCAGTAGGTAATGAACCACACAGTCAAGCCCTCGGCACACTATCATCGAGCATTAAGCATGAATCGGACATCAAGCGTTGCGCGTATCAAATACTATGGAATTTATACTATCCTGGTACACTAAATCACGCGCCTCATGGCATCTAGTGTCGGTTCAGGAGCATTATTCAATAACCATACCTAACTACGCTAAAATTTTTATCATTGTGACTTAGGAATATATTCCAAAGCTCCGCAAAACCACAGTAAATATATAGTAGGAACAGTATTGAAACTTCCTACAAACGCTCGAAACGGCACACTCACACAAACATGCGCAACGACGAGACTTCTAAGCGCTCGCCGCTGTGCTCTCAGTAGCGAGTGCCGCCTCAAGACTTTAAAAATGCCATGAACCTATTGCGTAATATACGGCTGTTTGAACTCGGCTTCATCCGGACATCAAAACCGGAGCTATCGTATTTTAAGCTTCCTGCTGATTTTGAAAGGTAAGAATGATTTTTATTGCTATTGTTGTAATCGTTAACGAATTATAATTCCGTGTGATCGATCATAATGAATTCGTGAACTTATTTGTAAATCCAGAATGCGGCGGTTTAGAGGCTATTTAAAGTTCATAGTGCAATAGTGGTAACAAATAGTAAATCCAAGATGGCGGCTGTAAAAGGTATCATTTTTTTCGTCATTTTTCGGCCACAGCAACCACTTATCCACTTACCATCAGGTGGACTGTTTGCTCGTTTGTCACCCCATCCTATATAAAAAAAAGAAGTCTTATTGTAACAATAATATATTTACTGGTACAAATAATGTAGGAATGGCTCCTTTTAATAAAGTTGTATTTACTATGCTTTTTCTTATATATTTATATTTATATATTTCTCAATAAAATGTTTACTACAAAATTGTAGAGTTCTTCTTAGGATTCCAACCAACCCGCCCAATTCATGCCAACCATTTTTTTCTAACTAAAGGATCCAGACGGAATCTGTTTGACAAACGGCAAAATAAAATTTTGTTTTTAGAACGCAAATTGAGCATTTAATTTCATTCTTCTTTTCGTCGTGTATAAAAGTCTATCGATTCTTTATACACATTAAAGATAAATGTCGACATTAATTTTGATATAGTTGAGTCAATTACCTGTGAAATGTGCAACCATCAGGATTACTTCTATTGTTGATACCACAGTCACTAACGGAACATGAAACCATTTTGGAAAACTATAAATTATACAAATTAACACTATTATAATCTCAAAACACTCAAAATATCTACAAGCTTATTTCTTGCGCGCCGACTTGCGCCGACCTGTCATTCAAAATCGGTTACAGAGTCATGAGATTTGGTATCCTTTTCTATCTTGCATTTTGCTATAAGGAATTTTCTTCTCCCTTGCACACTATGTTGGTCTATACGTATATCCTAAGTCTATGGTGGAAACTATGTAGGAAGTTCCTCGATGTTGATATTTATAAATTTTAGTTTTTTTTTTTTATTCACTTAGGGGTCTAGAGATATTTTCGTCATCAACAGTTCACTGGGTTAAGCTGTCGCCAATATATTCCAAGAATTTCACAATGTCACACTTATTCTGAATTTTGTGAACAAAAGTCGAATCAATAAGGCTGTAAAGGTTAATACCTTTGCTTTGGTGAATCGCAACTGTTGGACTGAAAAAGACGACACGAGACGCCATAACGCCATTATATTTATATTTGTTCGCCATTACACAAACTATTAATCGGCGTTATTATTGGCTAGAGCTGAAGTATTGCGTGGGTATCAGTTTTTAGTAATCGAATCCGAAGAATTGTTAAAATAACGCCAAGGCTTAAGAATTTAAGAAGAATTTTGGTTTACTATGTATTGTAGTTTTATTAATTGGTGGCTGAAATTGTGACAACGGTAAGTGCAATTATGACGCGCGCCGGCGGTATTTTGTTTTGGCCTTTCGCGTCAATAACTATTTGTTGTAGTAGGATCATGAGAGTTGTGATGTGTAATATAAATGACTATAACCTTCAAAATACTAATGGACGCCATAAAACTACTATTTTGATAATTGGTACAAAAATATTTTGTGGCGGGAAAGTTATCAGCCAGCTTTCGATTTCATCTCAGCAATGACAGCTCTTCACGGACAGAATTTCGTATCGCATATTTTCATAATTAAAATATTTAGGTAGGTATGTAAGTCATTTTAAAAATTACAATTCATAGGTATCACTTTGGAACATTTAATAACAAATCAAAATTATTTATGCATTTTTCTTAAGCACTGGAATTGGACATTTTGTGATTATCTATCACTAATTCAAACTAATTTTGTTTGAATTTGTGATTGAAATTTTGTTCCACGTGTACATATTTTTATACTTAGGTATTTTTATTGGTTTGCCATTTGTTTATAACAGTACTTTTGGTACAGATATTGATATGAATGTATCGATACCTTAAGTGCTTAGGTTGGTGCTTTATGTGAAAATTATTTTTCATAGTATGATGTTTGTATCCCATACCATTAGAAAAATTTGAAGAAATTATTAACTTTAGCCTCTACAAATTAAAAAAATTAAGCTATGTACACAAGAACAGAAACAGATTTATTAAAAATAGCGATGTATGCATACAGAATGTAATATGATATAATAACTAAATATTTTAATTATGAAATACTAGGAATAATGTTATAACTAGCTTGAGCGTAAGCTAGTTATAACAGTTACTTAACTTTAAAGAGTGAGTAATTCATTCATAAGGCATTGTACATATTATATACTTCTGTAAAGAAATTTTACATAATTTAACTCGATAAAGCAGAGTGATTTATTTTAGCAACTTGAAACTAATTGCATATAAAAAGTTACCTTTGGACATAACTGCGTTGTTTTTGGGTATTGGACTAAAGTTCAAGTTGGACCTTATACATTGTATTAAAATCTTAATTATAATCACCCAAAGACACTGGATTTTCTAGTTATATTCCTGTCTAATGATGGATAAGTTTTATAACATTTGCATATTTTCCATATTTAAGTTTTATATTTTCTTTCTTTGACCATAAGACGACAATTTAAATAAAGACTGAAGAGGATTTATTTAGAGAATAATTTAAATGTTAAAAATTAATGTAGGCATTGCACAAGGGAAGCCAGTTAACCCAGCTGGCAAAAATAAGCTAGTTTTTCTCAGCACATTACAGTGCAATGCTGCTTTTAATCTATATTCATCTCAAGATCTCTAAACTTATACACCCGATTGACTTGAAATTTAGTATAGTTACTTTTTTCGGAATATAGACAATCACTAAGAATGGATTTTACGATTGTCCCATCAAAAAAAATTCTTGTTATTTTACATCTAGGTTCTGCAGTAAAATATTATGTGCCTAGTGAAACGAGTGGGTATCAGCTAGTGCTATTATAACTTTTTGTCAAAAACAGTGCCTCTTTTTATTGTGATGATTCTTAATCTACAAAATCTATCTTCACAGTAAGAGTCATGCTTATAGCAGGTTTGGTGGGGGTGTAGTTTTAGGCTTCTTATATTAATTTGAAACAATCATTTACAGTCATGTCCGGGGGCCAGTTAGTAGTACTGGATCGATTGGGACGTGAAGTGAAACAATTCAAGCTGTCCTCGGGTCTGGCTACTCTAGGCAGTGATCCGTCATGTGACATTCGCATTTTGCTTCCAACTGTGGAGCCACATCATGCTACCATAGCTGTGCATACTAACCAGGTATGATCAAAAGTCATTGTCCCATCTATTGGCAATATACACAATCATTATTTCATTTCCTCTGATTACTCTGTTCAGCAAATTATTAATCTTGCAGTTAACTACCATTACTATTACCATTACAGCCTGTCAAAAGTCCACTGCTGAACATTTGCCATAGCTGCCAGACTTGGCATGCAGGTTGGCAAGTGCAGATTTTTATTTTGTAGTAGTTATTAGAAAGAGACTGCAGCCCACCACCTGGTTTTTTTCCTCTGTCACCTCTTATGACACCTCCGATGCGACACAGGGTAGTGGATTATATATTCTTACACTGCCACTATATTTAATTATACAATACATTTTTATATTTAATTTAATCATACAGATGGTCATACTATTATCTATTAGCAGCTATTATATCTCTGCAATATTTCACAGTTGCCTCTTACAAACCCCTTGTTTTATTCTTTTACTCTGCCAACACACAGCACTTTTAGTGCAAAGTAGATAAGACAGAAGTAGTGGTGCGAAGCTACAGAATTAATAGATGTACATGATTAATAGATTCATATATAGAAGAGCCATGGAGGTTTAGAGGCTGGGCGCTTGCCGTACATCTCACAGTACATGAGTGACCTGGGTTCGATATCCCTCAGTACCATTTAAATTGTTAATTGCAATTTTAAGTGCTGATTTACCATATATGCAGTGATGAAGGAAAATATGATGAAAGCTACATGTCAGAAGGTTAAATATCATGTCGACATGTGAAGTCTGTTAATATTTGAAGTAACCATATTATGATCCTTTTGATGATGTGGGATAGTAGATATTCTTACACGGCCACTACACAGTTTAATAAATTAAGAATTATAATGATAACTAATAGTTATTATTAAAGCTTGAGAAAGTATTTAAGCCGAGAGACAGAATGTTACATTCGGACTGCTTGGCTTTAATTCTGTTTCCACTGTGGACTGTTAGACGGTAATACGCAACGTGGGCGCCGGTGAGACGCTGGTGAATGGTGTGGTGGTGAGCGTGGCGGCGCTGCGCGAGGGCGACGAGCTGGCGCTGGGCGGCCGCCGCCTGCGCTGGCTCTACGCGCGCCCCGCGCCGCACCACGCGCGCACCCGCCCGCAGTCGCCCGGTCAGTGCCACCACACCACCACGCACCACACCCCCACCACGCTCCACACCCCCACCACGCTCCACACCACCACACACCAGTGCACACTCCAGTTTCACTAATATTTTTAAGTGAAAACTTTCATCCGCAGTCACTTGACAATGGCAATTGGCAATTGACAATGCCACCACCGACCACCCTCACAAATACGTAATAGGGATGATCCAATACGTAATACGTAATAGAGTTGAGTACCTCCTCCTTTTTGAAGTTGGTTAAAAAGGCAACATAAACAACCTAGGATTATTTTATTTATTAAATGTATTTATTATGCAAATTAGAAAGAAATTAATATTCTCAGTATTTTTGGGTACACTTTACATAAATTTATTTGTTAGTTTTCCTATTAACTTGTTCCTTTTTTGATACAATTGTTGATCAGCATTTGAAAAAAGTCTTTCCGAAACTGTTAAAGTGCAGCACAAATACTTAATGGCTACTTCCTTCAATTTTAGACAGGTGGATCCTAGAACTTGCAATAAAAGTAATAGATCCTAATGTCCTAGAGCAGGGGTGGCGAACCTTTATGTATCAATGTGCAATTTTTCTGAAGAAATGTTTAATGAGGCCATAGACGTGCTGTAAAATAATTTTGACTTCGTGATTACCCCCGCGTCCAACACTCCGTAGTTTATATTTCATATATAATAATTCTAGAGCATATCGATGTTTCGATATTATTATCGTGACATCAGTGTATCGATATTTTCTAGGACTTAACACCTAGGTTTTTGCGCTAAGCATCGATGAATATCGATCATCCCTATCATACAACCACTATAAATTGCTGCTAAAGCTGGGCTTACACTAACACCTCTGCTCAATTTGGGAGCGATCAAAGTACCAACCTAAAGTAGCTCAATACAGCTCATGGCGCCAAATCTCAACGAAGACTATACTATCTGCGCAAGACTAGATTGTACCGCATGAGTGTGTGCACAAGCACAACTGCACTCTATTATTTCACTTTCCGAGTTTGATGAAATGGTTATCTGACACTAAAGCAGAACTAGCGGCTTTTAGAATATATAGTAACTTTAGATTATTTATTTAATTTACAACTGTTTTACTTTATTATAATGTCTTATATTTTTTACCATCTCTAAATTTATTGTTTTTTTTTTTTTTTTTTGAATTTTCTTAAGGACAATAAATTATTTATTAAATTTAAGAGTGGAAAAGTTCTAAATCTAATGTATAATTTTAAGCAGTGGACTTGTGAAAAGCTGTAATGTGATATGTATAAATTGCACTAAAATTTATGCAATTATTTTAACCTGTTACTAAATGTACTAAAAAATAAACAAACATTTATACAAAGTATTAAAAACTTTGAATTTCACTAGTATGTCGCTCGGCTAAAACTCGTTAGCACTTACTGCGTATTTTACCTGAGGTACCGCGCGATTGTAGTTCTCTATATCACGCAAGTAGCAAGAATGACAGAGGCGTGATGATACTTCATTGGTGTCGTGTACTTGAAGTACGATGAAGTACAGTACTTCATTGTTTTAGTGCAACAACGTTGTACAATCATATTCTTGCAAATGTACATTATTATTGTACTTGTCATAGTTTTTTTTGGCTTTCACTGCATTCAAGTGGTAGAAAAAACGAACACATGGACCTCGAGCAAGTGTGTCGCTGAAGATGAGGACTTGAGAAATTTATGTGTAAGATGACAGATGTTAAGGTGGATTGTTTTTTGTACAAGTGTAATAGTGGATTGGGGCATTTAAATAATGCTGAGGCTGACTGGGGAGAAGTATATCCCCATTTGACATAACGAGTAGACATATATCCCCTGTCCGTAGCATGGAGCCAAATGAAAAATAAAATATTAGGTTTTTTTTTGACTTTTGATAGGGACAATTTTATCCTAGTTCATTGGATGTGGGTTTAAATTTATATTCATACAAAAAATCTATCTAAGTCTTAAGTCCTCCCATTTAATCTACTGTGGTTATTATATCCACCGGTGTGCCCGTGCTCGAAGGGTGGATAAAACTAAGTGAGGGGATAAACATTTTCTCTTTTCCTTGTGGATAAAATTGTCTCCTGCCATTGCTAGCCCCACTGTTGTGGATATGATGATGGGACCGATTTTTACAAAGTCTACTTGCTATTGTCTTTTTATTTCGATAGCTTTCAGCCACAGCCACATACTTTGTCGTTTCCGTTATTATTATTAATGAATGTTATAATGACTAAATAAATAATATGCGTGTTGCATTTGCAGCTCTTCAACGAGTAAGGCGTGCACGTGGCGCCGGCGGCAACCCGGGCCGCCGCTCCGACACGCCGCCGCCGCGCGTCCCGCACGCACACCACCGCGACTCCATGCCAGGTGCCACACACACACACACGCTCAGTATTCGCATTATCATCATCATCATCATCATCAACATTATCATTACAGCTCTTCATTCCATTGCTGAACATAGGTCTTCCCCAAGGAATGACAAAAAGCACGGTCCTAAGCCACCTGCGTCCATCGACTTCGTCGTCACTCCCTACACTTCGCCTATCGATACGAGGCTGCCACTCGAAAACTTTTTTCCCTATCGGTTGTCGATTCTTCGAGCTATATGGCTGGCCCATTATTGCCACTTCAGCTTACTAGTCCATTGGGCTACGTTAGTTACTCTGGTTCTATTCCGCATATCGTCGTTTCTAAGTTTATCAGGAAGAGGATCCCCGAGCATAGCACTCTCTGTAGCTTGCTGAGCGATCTTGAGCTTCCTCATACGGCCAGCAGTGAAGGACCACGTCTCACCCTGTCTTACACTTCTCTGCAGTTGGATAGATTTCGTACTCTGATTCTGTACTCGGATAGCCATCGTAGCTCTACTGTACAAACACTTCAGCGCTTCAATATACCGACAGTCAACTTGGCACCGCTGAAGGGATTGCAGCACCGCCCAAATTTCGACGGAATCAAAGGCTTTCTCATAATCCACATACGCAAGGCAAAGTGGCAGATTATACTCCTCTGTCTTCTGTACAATTTGCCGAAGGGTATGTATGTGGTCTATGGTACTAAAGCTAATTCCGTCCGTGAAGCTTGTTACAAGCCAATTTCGTACTTCGTTGTTCTATTATTTGCAATACTTTTAACGTTTGACTATCGAAACTATTGCAATATCCATAAGTGACAATTTTGTTGGACCAGTGCATCAAATAGTTTTAATTTGTGTTTGAAAGTCTCATTCACGCCATGAATAAGTGTCATATAAAAATAAGGAGCGCTCAATATATTCCTAGCTTGATTTGAAAAGAACGACGATATAACGACAAACACGCAGCGAACACCCCGAATCATTTCATGCTGTGTTCATCTAATCCGGATTTTTCAACTACTTCAACTTCAACTAACAATAACATTTTTATTAATATGCGTAAACGCAAACAACTAGAGCCCGACGAGTTGAACTCAATTATGGAGGCGTTAGAGTTGAAAATCGCTAGCCAAATGGAATCTTTTAAAGTTAGCATTGAGGCGGTAGTCACAGACTCTATTAAAAATGCCGTAAATCTGGTACTTGAGAGAGAAATGTGCAAATTAACAACATCTATTAATGACACCCTGAACCAATTTAATCTGTGGCTAAATGATATGCAGGATTCAGTAAACTATATGAATAATAGGCAAGATGCATTTGACGCTCGTTTAAAAAGTATGGAAGTCGATTCTCTGCAGTGTAAAGAAATTCCCACTCAGTTATCAATGCTGGAATCTAAAATAGACATGATGGAGCAACAGGTCAGGCAGTTTAACGTAGAAATTGTCAATCTCCCAGAACGTCGTGATGAAAACTTGATAGCTGTACTTCAAAACATTGGCTCAATTATTAAGCACCCTATTAATCCTGCCGACATAGTATCAGTGCACAGAGTGCCGCATATGGATAAAAAAAATCCCCACTCGAAAAATGTTATCGTGAAATTCACCACCAAAATAATACGGGATAACGTGATGATCAACTACTGATATCAGGTATCTCGCGAAATATTTACGTCAATGAACATCTGACACCCAAAAATAATAAATTATTTCTACTCAGCCGTGAAGTGGCCAGAAAGAACAATTACAAATTTGCCTGGATTAAACATGGTACTATACTGGTTCGTCAAAACGACACTTCTCCCATATTCTCAATTCGTAGTGAACAAGATATTAGTAAAATTAAGTCCTAGTAATAATATTATGAAATCAACTTATTGTTATAATAATTTAAGTAATAATTGTTCACTATTATCTAACCCACACATTCATAATTCTACTCGTATATACATAATAAAAGTTTTTGTGATCTCATTGTATGATGGCTCCAATAATTTACCTAAAAGTATTTGGCTATATCGTATAATAAATCATAAAAATCATATTCAGCATACTGATAAACATAATTTTTCTTATCGCATTTATCATGCCACAAAATGCTCTGTGTTCTTAATATTTTATTTATACCTCACAATATTTTCTATCTGCATATTGCACTGATCGGTTTTACTTGTTATAATACCAGAATCAAAATTCAATTCTAATATGTTAACTGTATATTACCAAAATTGTCGAAGATTATGTACCAAACTGCATACTCTTTATATGAATATTATCTCTCATACATACGACATAATCGTATTAACACTTTAATTGCCGAGCTAATTTGACCTATATATTCCATTTGGGCCATTTTGTATATAAATAGTATATGTTCTGATATAACTCCCGACTAACAGTCATGAGATTAAGAGTATGATCGGAGAGTTTTAGTGTTCTTCTGTGGTGGGTCTTGCAAAACTTAGCTCCGACCGCATGGACAGTTTCCACGAGCTTGTCATTCATATCGTCCACTGCATTGCAATCTTCTAGGCACTGAAAACGATTTTGTAACTCGATCTGAAAGTTTTCGGGACTTTAGATTAGAGCATGAGGGGGCCAGAGCGTTGGTTTCATTAGACTTGTACCAGCATACGCAAACGCTAATACATGGTGCCCGTACATTCATGCACACATACATACTCATGCACATGAATTGCAACCTATGTATTTTGTAAGGCTTTCCTTTTACCTTTGGGGCCACATTGCTGTGTTAACACTAATGGACCACAGAAACTATGGGTGGTCAACTATATGTATAACAAACTAATATTTTTCAGCAACAGTAAGCACACGTCAAGTCGCAATTGTACAGCCGCAGAGAAGAGATACGGCTGATCGCATTGGTAAGCTTTAAACATCAATAAAACTATTTTATTAATGTAGTAACTCTCCCCCTTAATATTCACCAAACCTATTTATATCTTATTTTAAATGATTAAGAACATGTAATTGATGGAATAAAACTTCGCAGAAGCTGTTTCAAGTTCAACAGTCTCCAACATCACTAATATGAGACGGCCTCGAACCTCCAAAAGTGAAAAAGAAAGTGATATATCGATTGACAAATCAGAAGAAGAAAAAGGTAAATCCAAATCACCAAAGACTCCTCAAATGAATTTACAAAATACCACTAAAGCCACACTATGGATTGAATCGCGGAAAACCAGTCCGAGGAAGAGTGTCAAAGAAAATCCCAGTCAAATAGAGGTTACCCCGAGGAAAGTTGTCTCTGCAAAGAAGAGTACTCCGCTAAGAATGGCAGTACTCAAGAAGGCGCAGAGTGCGCAAAAAATGCGTGTCACAAAGATCGAAGCCCCATTGACTATTGGTATGTAATTTATTTTTTTATTTATTTGCATAATATGTGTTTTACAATTGTTATAAAAAATATAGTATAACACATTATGGTTAATGTGTTGTACTATACATATATAGTATTCAATAATTTTGTACACCATTTCTGGTGTACAAAAAAATTATTAAAAATTATTGAATACTAGCGGTTCGCCACGACTTCGCACGGGTAATTTCTATATCTTGACTACAGCGCGACCTGTCGGGTCCAATTGTGAATCTAAACCCTACTCGAATCAACTGAATCACACACACACAGACAGTAAAATTATATGATATAAATATATTTAAATTGATTAATTAATTATGCAAAAATATCCTATATTCGATCCGCCCCGGGTACGCACGGGTGATTTCTGGATATCGACAAGAGTACTACCTACCAGCTCTAATCGTGAATTCAATCCATTTAGGGACTACAACTATTGAAACACATACAAAAAGAATATTCTGGCCAAGTTTTATACATAAAGGCTCTCGGCAAAAGGAGTATTCCTACCAAATTTCAAGTCTCTAGGTCTTATGGATCCAGAGATATTGTGTACATAGGAGGAAATTTATAATTTTATGTCACACTAGCTGTTCCCCGCGACTTCGCTCGCGTGGAGTTATTTTTCGCAGAACCCTAAAATAAAAGCAGCCCAAGTTACTCTTTATAACATCAGCTATCTGCCAGTGTGTATAAATATTGACATTAATATATATACTATACTAACGTCACTCAATTGTTTTGCCTTCCCGGAACCCCTCCACTAACACTAACACTTAAACTTTATGGTATGGTATTAAAGTTCAAATTGACTTTTAAGTATTATTACGAATCTTTTGTATGGGAATATAGAAAAGTGTTGTTTTTAGACGTTTTCAGGCAATTTTTTTAATTTTTCTCTCCGTAAGAACCATCTTCGTACTTCAAGGAATATTATAAAAAAAGACTTAGCGAAATTGGTTCAGCTGCTCTCGAAAGTTGCGCTTAGCAACACATTCAGCGATTCATTTTTATATTAAAGATTACAATATATATAATTGTCAACATAATATTATTTCAAAAATTATATTATTCAAGAATTATATTATTTTATGAATGATTAATTTATCTGGGTTTCTTAAAAGTTTTGATTTATGTCTCCAGCAGTTCTAACCAGCTTAGGGTTATTTTTAACTAATTTTGCTGTTTGTAGGATATATTATATGCAAGGAAGTGTTAACTGTCTAGAAATTTGTTTGCACGTTTCATTAGGGGCCATATTACATATTGCACGTAGACATTTTTTTGCACAATGGAAGCTTTATAAAATGTAATATAAGGGATCTGACTACTAATTATTTTATCGTCATCATAGTACCTGGCCATGTGGATTGTAAATTTAAATCATAACAAATGATTTTCCGGATTGGTTGAGTGTGATTGTCTGTGTGTAGTATAACACAATTGCTTAAAGAATCTTTTTATTTCCAACAGATGTTGGATCTCATAAATTATATGTGGTAGAACCACGCTGCAGCTATATTATGGTTGTAGCATGAATGGGTGCTCGACCGGGGTAGGATCATGCTCTCACAGAACACCAGTGTATAATAGCAACTTAATATTGCTGTGTTTCATATGGTGAGTGTAGAGAACCGGAGACCCTTTTTACTAGAAAAGAGGCATTCCATCTAAGTCCTTAGGAGTGACAATGCAGCTGCATTTTTGTTTTAAATTGAGGATAAATGTAGAATTCTATGTGTCACAGCATCCACATACCACCAAAGAATTTGTGTACTCGTTTGTCACCCTTATACTTTAAAACAAAATAACCTTATGTAAAATAACTGGACTGTTGACTGGGAACAATGTCAAGGTTGAGAGTTGTCAAGAACTGCAGACACTAAATTGCCTACTAAGTTATTAATGGCCAAATGCTCAAACACTACTCAATTCTAAGTGACTGTAACACCATGAGACTTAACGACATCTTAAAATTATGTAGTGTTTGAGTATGGCCATAAGTGTCACAGATTATGAAGGAACGATAACATGATATTTTTGTAAAGTTGACAGCTTGGTAGCCCCTTTTTTATAGCCGCCGGCACCAGTAGGGTAATGTTTTTCGAGTGTATGTATGTATGGCTGTTTCTTTGTAACGGTTTGTAGCCTGAATGGCTTGATGAATCTTAACATAGGGTGTTGTTGAAATTATCTTAGTTGTAGAAGTGATTAAGGATATAAATAATGAGATTGAACTGTCTTTACTGGATCTTTTTTCCTTTATAAATATTCATTAACAAATTTATTGAATAAATAAAATTAACCATATTGAATAAAATTGTCTTAATATTTGGTATATTTTCCACAATTTCATAAAGAAAAATGGCAGAAAAATAATTGACAAAAATTATTGTGTCTAGAAATAAGTTATATATAAAATGAGTTATAATTTTTTATTATTTAAATTTCATCATTCATCATCATTACAGCCCTTCACAAGTCCACTGCTGAACATAGGCCTCCCCCAAAGAATGCCACAAAGCACGGTCCTGAGCCACCTGCATCCATCGACTTCCTGCATGTCTTACCAGGTCGTCACTCCATCTCGTGGGGGGACGCCCTACACTTCGCCTACCGGTACGAGGCTGCCACTCGAGAACCTTTCTTCCCCATCGGTTGTCGGTTCTTCGAGCTATATGGCCGGCCCACTGCCACTTCAGCTTACTAATTCGTTGGGCTATGTCGGTTATTCTGGTTCTACTGCGGATATCCTCATTCCTAAGTTTATCACGCAGAGAAACTCCGAGCATAGCCCTCTCCATAGCTCGCTGAGCGACCTTGAGCTTCCTCATACGGCCAGCAGTGAAGGACCACGTCTCAGTTCCGTAAGTCATCACTGGCAACACGCACTGGTTGTACAATTTCGTTTTAAGGTTTTGAGGTATGTCTGACGAGAAGATGTGTCGTAACTTCCCGAACGCTGCCCAGCCGAGTTGAATCCGTCGATTGACCTCTCGGTCGAAGTTGGACTTACCTAGTCGGACTATTTGTCCCAGGTAAACATACTCGTCAACAACTTCGAGCTTATAAATAAATAAATAAAATAAAAATAATTTATTTCGGACAACAAGATCCATAGAATTTGTTAGTAAAGAAAAACTTACATCTATGTTAGTAATATAATTTATACTCAATACTTAATTATTAAACAGGACATAGTCCTGGCGATCATTTGTTTAATCAGTGGACAGTCCCCACTGTCTGCAATCTCACTCAGCACACTGTGGCCGCTGCCGCGCACTCTGTTTAGCAAGGATGCGGTCTTTTTTCTGATTATTGCATCAAAGCTATCCACACCCGCCAGTGCAAACATCGCAGACGCGCTACAGTAGCGCGGCAGCCGCAACAGCGCCCTAAATGCATTATTGTATTGAGTACGTAGGGCACTATAGGCCTTTTTGGTGTAGTTGGTCCATAGGCTGCAAGAATAAAATGACGCACAATATGCTTTGAAAAGCGTGATCTTTACAGCGTCAGTGCAGCGACCAAATCTATGCACCAACATATTCGCCCTGACCGACAGTGCCCTACGTTCTCTTTCAATGTCTTCATCGTCTTTAAGACTGTCAGTCAAAATATGTCCAAGATATTTAAAACTATAGACCCTTTCTAGTGGTTCGTTATAGAGCTTTATAGGGGGTACAACACTAGGACATCTACTGCCAGCCTTAAACACCATGAACTGTGACTTTTTGGTATTGTATTGTAAACCATGTGAGACAGCAAACTTTTCGCAAACACCGAGTAAAGCTCTCAGCGCACTAACTGAGGGTGCCAGCAGAACCATATCGTCCGCATAGCTGTTATTGTTCACACAGACCTTGCCGATATGGCATCCGACACGCATGCTGCTGAGCTCTCGAATCAGTGCGTCCATATACAGGTTGAAGAGCCTCGGCGATGTCAGCCCCCCTTGCCTCACCCCGCACTCCATCCTGTATGGCTCGGAATATTCATTTGCCCATCTCACATAGTTCACCTGATTACTATACCAATATTTAAGCAAATCGGTGTAGCCGTCAGGTAAACCTACGCCTTCTAACTTACGCCACATGATGTCGTACGAGACAAGATCGAAAGCTTTACTCAGATCTAGGAAACAGGCGTACACCGGTGTGCGCCTGTCCGTGTAATATTTGACAGTATGCTTTAAACTCATTATTGCTGTTTCTGTCGATAGACCACGCGTAAAACCGTGCTGGCCATCATGTAGCGTACAGTGGTTTTCTAGAATAGAGTTAAGCACACTGTCAAATATCTTGGCTATTGTCGTTGCCAATGATATTGGTCTGTAGTTCGATCTCTCTGATACGTCACCAGTACGGTTTTTTACAATGGGGACAACTGAAGTTCTCATTAAGTCGGCAGGCAAGTACGAATGCGAAACACAAACATTAAATAATAGTGCCAAAACTCTAGGTAAATGCACACCTGCATATTTAAAGTGCTCAATACTGAGACCATCGTGACCGGGTGACTTACCTGCAACCATAGTTCGAATAACACGTGCTATCATTTTGTCACTCGCTACCATTTTGAGTTCACGCTTGGTCTCAGTATTTGACACGGGGTGTGACGACGGCCCTAAGGGTGACGTGACCATAAACTGATCCCTGAAAAGATTTGCAATTTGCTTCATGTTACTAACCCCATTTATTGCTTCAGGGAGACTAGGTCCAACGTTGAGTTTATTTGTAGACTTCCAAAACTTTTTAAAGTCTTGTTTTGAATGATAAATAGCCAATTTATCCATTTTTAGTTGATTCTGATGATTTTGGCACCACTTCAATCTACTCTTGAAGACACGGCGGCTGCTAACCATCTCATCATAGACAAAACCCTGCCTCGGTCGACCATACCATACCCATATCATAAATTTGGACCTAGCCTCCCTGTGGGCCTCACCGACATGCTTATTCCACCCTATTAATACACGTTTTTTGTCTTTATTCATATTTCCTTGGTGAGTTTCGATTGCTGCACATGATAAAACAGACACTATGTTTTTATATAAATCATCTATGACACTCCTATGGCTCATGTCTTTACAAAAACCATAGCTACATTTTATAAATTCCGATGGAAAATGTATTGATTTAAGGTTGTTGTTACATAATTCTGTATAATGAGTTATTTGTACATCAGTTCTGCATCCCCATTTTATTTTATTTGACGTTATAATTTTAGGAACAGCCTTAGGTATAACGCAGTTTAATCTACATTCAATCAAGAGTGGGAAGTGGTCAGACCAGTATACATCATATAAAATCTTCGTGTTATTTATTAATTTATACGCTGACTCCGTCACTATACAATGATCTAACCACCTCCCAGTCCCATGCGCGTCACTGACGTATGTAAATGAATTACAGTCCAGAGTACTCACGTCCGCACAAAACCAATCCTGTTCCGCGCAAAAGTTTTTCAGCTCATCATAAAACGGTCGCCCTGGGTGAGCATTATAGTCCCCCAGTAGGAACACTGTCTCACATTCACTTTCTTCCACTATAGCATTTAAATAGCTTAAGCAATCCGTAAAATCTGTTAAGTTTTCAGTGCAATCAACGGGCATATATACACTACACACTATTAGCTTTTGATTACCGATATCAATTTTAATGGCACAAATACGAGCACTTGAACACGGTATTACGGATACACAGGGGAGCACACTTTTTCTCCATAGCAGCGCGACCCCCCCATAGGGTCGCCCCTCCAATACTCCAGTCGTTGTGTCCACAGCAGACGTCCCGGTGCTCCCAAAATCAGCATCAATATTCTCAAGATACGACAGGTCATGTGGCAGGAGCCATGTTTCTTGAAGAGCTATTATATCAGCTGTCTTACATAGCTGACGGACCCCCTCAACCGCCCTTTTTACAGATTTACAATTAAATGTAACAATACGGTTACATGACATGACTTTATCATTTCCATCCATTATGATCCTGGTTTATTAGCCTCGGCACGTTGCTTCCCGTAAGAATTGAAATTAACAAAACGTCGGAATATTATTCCTTCAGGCCACAGCTTCTCGTCGAGGAACATATATAGTTTATGTCGCGGGACGAACATTTTAAAAGCATTTTATCCCCTTTCTTTGCGCTGAGATATTTTAATAAGTGATATTTTCTCATTCGTCTGTTTGTACACATACTCACTTATGGACTCTGCCTTAGTTTCTTTGTGTACATTTGTAATGAATATAGGTACTTTTAAATCTGCCGATTTAAAATTCGGCTCTTGACTTGCCAATCCTATTTTACTTCCATATCGATTTGACTTCTTTATCTTTTTATTTGTCACCGTAATCCATTCATTTCCCTTTTTTACATTTTCTTCAGCAATAGAAGTTTGTCGCATGGTATTATGTTTCGTAGCAGTCGCACTCAGCTGATCGCCTACGTCACCCGAGTGCCCAGATACCGGTAGTTCAGGCGTCAACGGCTGCGGGGGTGACTCATTACATTCACTAGCCACCGCGGCGGCAGTGGCGTCCGATGATCGATTCACACTATTTTGCAGGTCTATTCCCAATTTCGAGTTATTCAAAATTGTTTGCTTTTCCTTATCAGGTGATTCTCCATGTTCAGAGAAATGTAGACCCATAGGGCCACTATCAATATCCGAGACATTCAGCAAACAAGCGCCCCTCCGTCGCGGGTTTATATTGCAGTTATTTACTAGCGATGTACATTTTAGATTATCCAACTCAATTTTGAGTTGAGTAAACTCACGTTTAGACACATATGTATCTTGTAATAACTTCAGATCACGTTGTAGTACATTCATATCTCTTAAAAGTTTTGAAGCATCCACATAATCAAAAGTAACGGGAGGTAGTTTATTTAAATTTCTTGCCACAAATATAGGAGTTATGTCTGGGTCAGTTTCCTTGAAAAGACATATGATGTCCTCCAAGTCCCTTATTGATTTGCCCTCGCCTTTCCTGATAACTCTTCGTGCTGAAGTCGAGATCGACTCAAACAGCAGTTTTTTCGCCTCTGCCACTTCTTCAACCGAGAAAGAACTGCTACATATACGACTTATACTTTCTTCATCCATGACCTGTATTTTATTTTGAATAAAGGCCAGTACTTCAGAGATAACTACGTTGCAGTTTGCACACTTAACAATTGTTGAAGTCATCGTTTGAAACGTAAAAACGCTATGCTGGTAATGCTCCCAACAACTACCGGCATAGGTGTGACATGGACATTAAACATAATCTTTGTTTTGTCCATGTTCATCTTAAGACCTATCCGTTGGGAAACACTATTGAGGTCATTGAGCATAGTGCTTAGGCCCTCCAGCGATTCTGCCATAAGGACTATATCGTCGGCAAATCGAAGGTGAGTGATGTACTCGCCATTGATGTTTATACCGTACCCTTTCCAGTCCAGAAGCTTGAAAACGTCTTCCAATGCAGCGGTGAAGAGTTTCGGGGATATGACGTCACCCTGTCTTACACCTCTCTGCAATTGGATAGGTTTCGTACTCTGGTTCTGTACTCGGATAGCCATCGTAGCCCTACTGTACAAGCACTTCAACACTTCGATATACCGACAGTCAACTTGGCACCGCTGAAGAGACTGCAGCACCGCCCAAATTTCGACGAAATCAAAGGCTTTCTCATAGTCCACATACGCCAGACATAGTGGCAAATTGTACTCTTCGGACTTCTGTACAACTTGCCGAAGGGTATGTATGTGGTCTATGGTGCTAAAGCCCTTTCGGAAACCGGCTTGTTCGGGAGGCTGGAAGTCGTCAAGTCTGCGCGCGAGACGATTCGTAATGACTCTCGAAAACAGCACGTAGACGCGGCTCAGAAGGGAAATCGGTCTGTAGTTCTTCAAGAGAGCGTTGTCACCTTTCTTGAAGAACAAGACCACCGCACTTCTGCTCCACGCCTCCGGTGTAATGCCACCATGGAGGACGGAATTAAAGAGCTTCTGAAGGACTTCAAGTACCGGTCTTCCACCCGCTTTCAGAAGCTCCGCTGTAATTCCATCCTCGCCTGGGGCCTTACCGTTTTTAAGGTGCTGGAGAGCCATTCTAATCTCGCTCAGACTGACGTCCGGGATATCTTCGGAATAGTGTCGGATGAGACTCGCTCTTGGATCGTTACTCACACTTGCGTGTGGCTCCAACGATGACGTGTACAGCTGCCCATAGAACCTCTCAATCTCACTCAAAATCTCAGGTGTCCCGGAAACGATGCTGCCACATTCTGTCTTCAGCTTTGACAGTTGGCTCTTTCTGGCAGACAGATCTCTGGCAAGGACTTTGGAGCCTTGGTTCCGCTCGATCGCTTCTTCAATACGAGCTGTATTGAAGTTGCGTAAGTCCCGCCGCATGCATTTGGAGATCTGTCTGTTCAGATGCCTGTATGCTGTCAAGTCTGTTGAAGAATGTAGCTTCATCTCCCGTCTAACAGCCATGAGATTAAGAGTGTGATCGGAGAGTTTTTGTGTTCTTCTGCGGCGGGTCTTGAAGAACTTAGCTCCGACCGCATGGACAGTTTCCACGAGCTTGTCATTCATATCGTCCACTTCTTTGCAGTCTTCTAGGCACTGAAAACGGTTTTGTAACTCGAGCTGAAAGGTTTCGGGACTTTGGATTAGAGCACGAGGGGGACGGAGCGTTGACTTCATTAGACGAGACCTCTCCAACTTAACGTTTAGGTTCAGTGTGCCTCTAACCATTCGGTGATCGCTACCAGTTTTCACCCTTGCGATCACGGAGACATCACTGAACAGTTGTCGTCTGGTCGTCATAATGAAGTCAATCTCATTTTTTGTCGAACCGTCGGGGCTCGACCAGGTCCACTTCCTGTGGGGCCGCTTCTGGAAGAAAGAGTTCATCATAAAGAGTCCCTCTTTCTCCATGAAGTCGGCCAGCTGCTGGCCCCTTGGGTTCCGTTGCCCTATTCCAAATTTCCCTACTTTCAGCTCACCGTTCTCTCTTGTGCCTAGTTTTGCATTGAAGTCTCCCATTAACACCGTATATTGGGTTTTGGAGGAATGCATGGCTCTAGAGATATCCTCATACATTTCCTCCACCTCCTGATCGGGGTGTGCCGAGGTTGGTGCGTAAACCTGTATGACCTTCAGCGAATACCGTTTGGTGATTCTGAGTATAAGGTACGCAACCCTCGTCGACACACTCCCGATCTTTACAACGTTGTTAACGAGAGACTTGTGGACGATAAATCCGACACCTCCTTGGGACAGATGGTCGCCCTCCCGGTGATAGAGCAAGTTGCCGGATTCGAGGATTACCGTGTCCTCCCCCTCTCTTCGGACTTCGGATAATCCTATAATATGCCAGCGCAACTTGTCTATCTCTTCTTCCAGCTCCACAATCTTCTCGTCAGTCCTCAGGGTGCGTGCGTTGTACGTTGCCAGGTCGAGTCGTCTAAGGTGGCAACCGAACCTCCACCGGAGATTCTTAGCACCCCCTGCCCCGCCGTTACCATGGTCGCCACCGTAGCTAGGAATAGCGGGGCCGCCGGGGACTGGGGGCCGTCTGTTTGTTGCTTTAGTCATTGGGGGGTATTTGCCATAGTTGCCACGCTTGGCGAGCGGGTTGGCAACCGCAGTTTTTTTATTATAATTTTGGCTATTATCAGGAAGATGCTGCTGCCCATCTTCTGCCTGTTTCCCTTTGTCGCCTTTTACGACACCCACGGGAGGATATGGGGTAGTGGATATTCTTGACCGCCACTACACGGCATATTTAAATTTACATATTTAAATTTAAAAGATTTAAATTATTTTACTCTATTCAAGTGTTGCCATTTACTATATTCATACTATTTTCGTATACACTTTGCAAGACTGCCAACAAAACACACAAATTATTTTTATATTAAGTTATTTATTAGTAATAATTATACTATTAGTAAAAATAAAAATAAAAGTGATATGGTTGAAACTAAGTCTCTTACAAAGAACGTCTTACAATAATGCATTATCTCAATCATAGTACTATGTAACAATTCCATTTAATGTTATGGCAACACTAGTTAAAACAAAATGTCACTTTTTTACCGGCTTTACGGCTCTGGGTTCTAGCCCTTCTGAGAATGTCACTGTATGACACGAAGGCCCTAGAGCCATGCCAGAAATATACATTTATATTATGCAAATATATAATAGAGATACATTAATCTAAAAACTCTCAATTATGTAGGTAAGTACATTATGTTGAGAATCTATTAAGCTAACATCAAATGACCACAGGACGCATGACTTTTTCCAAGTGACATAAGACATAACCTAAAAAGGTACAAATCTAAATGTCTTTTTATTTGACGCCTTCTCAGGCCAAAATTCTTTGACAGAGTTATTAATATATATTAAAAATATCTTAACATTTTAAGATATTTTTGATATATAGACACTACCATTCCTTCTCAACTAATTTTATGTATGAGTCTGCCATTGTTCTTTATGCTATCTAACGTCTATCTTACATGCCACCTTGAGGGTCAATCAAATTTTGTTCGATAAAAAGATATACCTATATAATGAAGCAGATGGCTCAATTACAAAGCAATTTTACTCGAACTCGATGAACTGGCAGTCCACCTGATGGCAAGTGACTTCTGTAGCCCATGGAAACCTGCGATCTAACTGACGGCCCCGTGGCGCAGTGGCTTAGCAATCAGTTGTAGCGCTGGGGGCCGCGGGTTCGAATCCCGCACGGAACAAGTATTTGTATGGCCTACAAATAATCGTTCCGGATCTGGATGTTTGTCCTTCTGCAATTTATGTTTGTAAACTGCCTCCACGACACAGGAGAAAATCCTAGTGTGGGGGTAACGTTTTATTAAAAAAAAAATCTAACTTCTAACAAGGATAGCTACAGTTTCGTTGTCACCAGTGAGGACTAAGATGGAATGCCTCAGTCTGTAATTATACTGGCTCTCTACACCCAGACCGGGGCAACAAGCACTGCTGTTTAGCGGCAGAGATATGTAAGAAAGGGTAACCCACCCAGATAGATTACTAAAGGCCTTCAAGCAACTATTTTGGTTTTTGGGTGTTTTTTCATATGCAATTTTTTCACATATACATGATAAATTTATAGTTTGGAGGTGTAGTTTTTATTTTATTCACAGATCACACAAAACAAGCGGCCATAATGTTGATGACTGGGCACACGCCAATACAGAATTCCAGTCCTAAACAGAAAGGATCCAGTCCGAAGCAAAAAGGGCCCAGTCCTAAGCCAGGCAGTGCTAAGCGGCTCAGTTACATTATTAAAAAGCCCAGCCCCGTAAAAAAGACTCCAAGGAAATCCGGCAGACTTTCAAAGAAGTCATTCAGTACTAGCACTACATCAACTAGAGTGAGTTCTGCATCAAATAATTTATCTCGTAAGAACAGCAAGGCATCTTTAGATCGATCCGTAAGTATTTTGCAAATTCATTAATTCCAATTGATAAATAAATTATTAAACCATTACTAATTTAAATACCACAAAATTTATGTACGTAGGTTATTTTGTCATTTTAGCTACGACCTTACATATTTATATAGAACATATTATTAGATAATATTTTTAAGTATGTGGAACCAACGAAATAATTCTATCTACCATACAGGGTTATTTTTCAAAGACCAGCCAAATTTAATAATTAAGTTTAAAAATTAAATATTGATATACACTTTTTACAGTTTTGAAAAGTACTTGTAAATGAGGTTTCTATATTTATTTCAAAATATACTAAATTGAATGTGATTTATGGGCAACAACGACGCGCGCTCGTGTGTGTACAAAACAATGAACGGAGCTTTTACCTACTATTTACTTCCTTAATGACACAATCGCTACTTAGTTGATAACTGTCATAACATAAACACTCACGCCTGTCACCCAGAGGGGTAGGCAGAGACTACGGACTTCCATTTGGCGCGATCCTGACACACCTCTCTCGCCTCTTTTACATCCATATATCTACGCATACACGCCCGTCGGTTATGGGTACTCCTAATCTGGCCCATTTTTAATGTATCGCCGATTTGGTCGATAAACCTTCGTCTAGGGCGTCCCTTCCCGACCCTGCCGTTCACTTCCGCAACATAAATTTGCTTTGTCACTCTTTCCTCGTTCATTCTTTCTACATGACCAAACCACCGAAGCATTCCTTTCTTAATCCTTGTCACAACGTCATCTTGCAAACCACACTTTTCTCTTATCACACTATTTCTCACCCTGTCATTCAGATTCAGCCCTAGCATACTCCTTAAGGAACGCATTTCTACAGCATTTATTCTACTCTCATGCTTCTTCTGCCAGACCCAACTTTCACTACCATACATTAAAGTAGGGACTAACACGGCATTATGAATTGCCATACGTGCCTTAGTTGACACATTCTGACTCCTCATAATAGCGTGTAGAGTCCCATTCACTCTATTTCCTGCGTTCACTCGTCGTTCTATATCCTTATCATATCTACCATCCCTGCTAAATAAACATCCCAAATATACAAACTCATCCACTTGCTCAATCAACTCCCCTTCTATTCTTATTTCACATAAAGTTTTACTTTCTTCTCTTTCAAAAACCATCACTTTCGTCTTACTTGCGTTCACTTTCATACCCCTTTCTTTCAATGACCAATTCATTAAAGTAACCATCATTTGCAACTCGGCCGCCGACGATGCAAATATGACTTGATCATCGGCGTACAAAAGGCATTTGACGGTTGACTCACCCATTCTTAACCCACATTCTTCAACTTTCAAAGTTTGCAAACAACTGTCCATAAATAAGTTAAACAGCCACGGGGAAGCCACACATCCCTGTCTGACACCTTTATGAATGCCAAACCAGTCCGAGTAGACCCCGTTGATCCTGACACAAGCACTAGAGTCCCTATAAAGAGATCTTAATGCCTGTATCAATCCAGCGCTCAACCCAAATGAGTTCAGTGTTTGCCATAACACATTCCTGTCCACTCTGTCATAAGCCTTTTCCAAGTCCATGAACGCACAAAAAACTTTCTGGTTTTTAGCCAAAAACTTCTCCGCTATCATGCGCATGGAAAAGACTTGATCCGTACACCCCATCCCCTTTCTAAATCCAGCTTGCACATCCCAAATTTTTCCATCAGTTTCTTCCATAACTCTTTCAATTAACACCTTAGCATACAGTTTACCCACAATGCTAAGCAAGCTGATACCACGGTAGTTTTTACAGTCCTGCTGCGACCCCTTTCCCTTATATATTGGGACTATAACGGCTTTGCACCAGTCTTCCGGTACCCGTTTCAGTTCCCAACATAAATTAAACAAGGTGTGCAGCAGGCCTGTAATCACACCCTCACCAGCCCTTAGCATTTCGAGTGATATTCTATCATATCCGGCTGCCTTACCTGCTTTCATGCTTTTCATTGCTTTCATTATTTCATCTACACTTATCTCCCTACCTCTCTCCACTTCTTCCGGAATTTCTATTTCACTTATTCCAGACGACTCTTCACTCTTAAACACGCTTTCAAAGTATTCCTTCCATCTCTTTAAATTCGAAACTTCATCATTCAACATGCAGCCATTCTCGTCTCGTATAGCAGTCATTCTAGGCTGTTTTGAATTTCCCCTGGCAGTTCTTACGAGCTTCCAGAACATTTTAATATTTGCCTGGAAGTTATCAGATATCCTTCTATCATTCTTATCTATCCTTTCTTGCTTTTTCCTTTCAACAACTTCTTTTACTCTCTTATTTATACGTCTAAAGTCTGCCTTTTTTCTTTCAATCTCATCATTCATACCGCCAGAATTACCAGCTTTAGTTGCTAGTAAATCTAGCCATGCTCTCTTCTTTGCTTCAACTTCCATCCGTACCTCATCATCCCACCACAACGTATTACTTTTCCTTTCATTCGTTCTCTTACTTACACCGCATACTTCGGTGGCTGCATCCACCAAAACTTTCTTAATATTATTCCATACATTCTTCAATTCTAAATCATTCATACATAATTCATTCAACCCACTTATATTTTCCCTCAATCTGCATTTATACTTCTCTTTTACACCTTCATCTTGTAACCTCTCTATTCTTATACGCTGTAACGCAGTGGTAGACACCGATGTCCGATGCCGCCAACGTCTGAATAGACCATTAATTCGGCATAAGACCAAGTAATGATCCGTCCCTACGTTGGACCCCCGGTAAACCCTTGTATCTACCACTGCGCTCCTCATTCTTTCATCCACAATTATAAAATCTATCATGCTTCTATCATCCCCTCTTTCCCATGTATACATGTGAATCCTCTTATGGCGAAAGAAAGTGTTCGCCACAAAAAGATTCTTTTCCACACATACGGTGAGGAGGTCTTCACCATTCTCATTTATTCTTTCATCGCCAAACGTTCCTAATATCCTTTCATAACCAGACCTCTTCACCCCAACCCTTCCATTAAAATCTCCTAACATAATAATATTTTCATTTTCCTTACATTTCATCAACACCAGCCTTACCATGTCCCAAAACTGCTCTCGGATATAAGTGGGCTTAGACATATCTGGGGCGTAAACCCCTAGCAAAAACAACTTCTTTAAGCCCACTTTCATTCGTATCCACAGCAGCCTTGGGCTAACACATTCATACTCTTTCACACATTGACCCATTCTTTCTGAAAGGATGACACCGACTCCCTGACATGCCCGCTCGGTCTCCTCTACTCCAGACCAGTAAGCGGTATACATGCCATGTGCAGTGACATCTCTTCCCTTTCGTTTCGTCTCGTTTACACATAACACATCTATTCCTCTATCATACATCATATCGCATACTTCATCCATCTTATCATTCATTGCTCCACATACATTCAGCGTGGCCAGACGGGCCTCCGCAATCCACTTTTCGCCCCCCCGGGAGACAGGACGTGACGGGTGGCGAACCTCGTCGCCGGTTTTTCTCCCGGAGATTCTTCGCACCCCTGCCCCATTAAAGGGGCGCCGGGAACTCGGGGCCATTTCTTTTCCAACTGAAAACTGTCATGATAAATAAAATAAAATAAATAATACATTTCATCGACGGTTGGCATAGATGCTATTCAAAAGTTCTGCACACCTCTAATTAAATAATATTTTTACTCTAACACAAAAGACAGTTCGAAATACAAGTTTAGACTACAGAGCGAGGGAAAGAGGTGGAGAATAAATGTAAACAATTAATTGTAGAAAAGATAGTTGAGCTGGAAGGCCAATGATAAGTTATGTGATTTAAATAATGGTTACTCAGGCGGCACGAGCGTAGCGTAAGATCGAAGTCGCCCGGCCGCCACGCGGCGCGCCGAGCCGCGCCGAGCGCCGCCCACGCGCACATCGCGTGGCGACAGTCGCCGCCTACGCTCCTCAATATACCTACATATATAATAATACAAAACTGACACAAATTGTATGTTGTTGTATTACAGACGTAAACGATGACTATCTTTATTACGGCGTATTTAAAAATTGGGACAAATATTTACAACTATTAAAAAGTTAAAATGATTAACTATTTTCAATATACAATCACTTAAAATAAAACTAACTTACTGATATTATAATAGATGTTCAATTCAAAATGGAGTGCGTTTCTCACAATGCACAGTTAAGCATGTTTCCTTAAGTTATTTTTCACATTAACTACATGTGTCTGAGCACTTTTCACTTCCGTGAATGCTGCAATTATTTTGCTGCGGAGATTGTCATAGCTTTGGGCCCTCTTCGACGTAATTTTGTCTCTATTTCACCCCACAAATAAAAGTCTAATGGTGTAAGGTCCGGTGACCTTGCAGGCCATGGTATAGGGCCGCCACGCCCAATCCACCTATCTTCGTTTTCGCAATTTAAATAACCACGCACTGCACTTGACTAGTGCGGCGGAGCACCGACGTGTTGGAAATAAAAATTATTCAGTAACACTAGGGGTATATCATCCAGGAAATTTTGAATAACAACCTGTAACATGTCCAAATAAATACCATCCATTAATCGTCTTTCAATGAAGTACAGACCCATAATTATGTTATCAATAATTCCGGCCCAAACATTTACACTAAATCGTACTTGATAATATATCTTTTATAGAGTATTCAAATACTGCCTACTAATGTTTTTTGCGACTATTAAAAAGCCCTACACGCGTAAATAGGGCTTCGTCAGTCTACATAATATTAGTATTATCAATTTTTGACAACAACCATTCAAAAAAATGTTTTCGAGGTAGACCATCGCTATTATTTAGCGCTGGCACAAGGTAATAAAATGGGTGATATCCAGGAGAATTCAGTAGTTTCCAAACGTAGTTCTGGCTGTGACAAGTAATACTACCTACGAAAATTTGAAAATAGGATACTCTGTACTTAATAAGGTCATGGTCAAGTCAACACTGTCGGGTGAACGTACCCAGCGGTGTATTGAATGGGAGGGGATGGGGAGGCGAGGAGACGCGATTGTTTTTACCGAGTCAAAACAACTATTAGATACCTATATCTGTAACCGAGCACGAGCTCCGAATGCCACCGGCAGCTGCTTCGGAACTCAACACTCCCTTACGAATGTGTGCGTGCGTATAAAATAGTAGGCGCTTCATATTTATGAATGGACAAGCAATTAAAATAATGCATTTCCACATATTTTGAATATAAAGGATACAATGTTTCAGTTTTTTTCATATATTTTTTTTCACCATTCACTTATGTTATCTATTCTGAACCCCCTCTGCAAATTTGGCCGGTTATCGCAAAATAACCCTGTATGTCCCACCGATGGGCATGGGTAGTTCTCATTTGTGAGCTAGTTTTGAAGCACGAAAGAGTTCTTTGTGTTGTCTTGCATGGTGGCAGCTTAGAAGCTATGCCAAGGACGGCAGAACATTTGGAAAATTGGCACTTGAAACTGCAATTAATAATTTCACTGGCGCCGGCTAAACTGGCAAGATTTCCAAAATTGTCATGTTCAGCATGTAAATTGGTTTATAATGATATTTTCTTCATATTTTAAACATTTGATTCATCATCATCAGTACAGCTCTTCACAGTCTCCTTCTGAACATAGGCCTTCCGCAAGGATTCCACAAAGCACGCTCCTGAGCCACCTGCATCCATCGGCTTCCTGCATCTCTTACCACATTGTCACTCTATGTAGTGGTGGGCCACCCTACATTATCCTGTTTCAGTTTCTCCCTCTTGCCTCTTATGACTCCCACGGAACTATATGATTTGTGGATATTATTACACCACCACTACACTACGGTCATTTTGATTATTGCTTGCCAATTGTAATTAAACTTTGTTTTGTGTTGAACAATGTAATTATAACAATAAGATTATTAAATCATTTAGATTTTGTTTTATGTTCTAGTTTCCTTATTTTTATAGCATTTGGTGAATATTTACTTTAACTTGGACTCTTTGTTATTAGGCCTCAGTAATGGAAATAACAGACTCTGATGTTCATCAAATAGCAAGGGAGAGCGATGTATCCACTCGTTCAAGCGTAAAGAGTTTAATCCGGTCGCCATTGTTACCAAGCCCTAAGAAGTCGGCGCTTAAGGATCCAACTGCAAAGAAAAGTGCTAGGAAAACTGAATCAATCAAGTTTGATTTCAGCAACCTTGAGAACAGTGCTTCAAACTCAGTAGACGTTCTAATGGTTACAGGCACAAGTAACAAGAGCTTTGAAAATATTGCATCAGAAGACGAATTGACTTTACATTATTCTGATAGCTCAGCAAAATCTCCTTCCCCAAGGAGGTCGATCCACTCGCGCAGCAGTAAAATCATGGAAAGGACTTTAGGAACAACATTTACATCAGATACGGGACCAGTACAGGATACTTTAACACCAGAATCGCCGCGATCTAAAAAGTCCTTACGTGGTAGCCTTATGTTGCAGAAAGTTTTGCAGACTCCGGAAGTTAACGAGTCGTCGACGTACTCGCGTAGAACCACTAAAAGCTTAACGGAACAGAGCTGGAACTCCACCGTGGCTTCCTTACGCAGAACTAAAACTCTGAGCCCACGAGATGCCTCAGCTAGAGGTAATATTGAGTCATATTCGATCGTCGATCTAGTGTCTATTGACTCCAACGATTCGCGCTCTGGATCAGTGTACAATTCTGCATCGTCGGCTGATACCAGTGCCTCGAAATTCGGGACGCCGCAGACAAGTGCCGGAAGAAAGACCAGATCGATAAGAGCTTGCAGTCTCCTGGCGTCAAGTACACCAACTGTGAAAAGTGATTACAAATCCAGATTATCTAGGTCGCAAAGTGCAGCTACATCACGCAGTTACGACTCTATTCAGTATGATTCACCCTCTCGAAATAATATATCGAAAAGACGTTCCAAGTCTCTGTCAACTCCAGACAATGTTACATTTAACATTAGCGGAAGATCGAATAAATCTAAATCATTGGCAACAGACAGTGATCAAGATAATATTACAATAAATAGCACAAGAAAATCTCGGCAGTCAAAGTCATCTAATTCTTCACCATTTGAAAATTCTAAATCATTGGTAACAGACAGTGATCAAGATAATATTACAATAAATAGCACAAGAAAATCTCGGCAACCAAAGTCATCTAATTCTTCACCATTTGAAAATTCTAAATCATTGGCAACAGACAGTGATCAAGATAATATTACAATAAATAGCACAAGAAAATCTCGGCAGTCAAAGTCATCTAATTCTTCACCATTTGAAAATTCTAAATCATTGGCAACAGACAGTGATCAAGATAATATTACAATAAATAGCACAAGAAAATCTCGGCAGTCAAAGTCATCTAATTCTTCACCATTTGAAAATTCTAAATCATTGGCAACAGACAGTGATCAAGATAATATTACAATAAATAGCACAAGAAAATCTCGGCAGTCAAAGTCATTTAATTCTTCACCATTTGAAAATTCTAAAGAAAATGTTACATCATCTAGAAAATCAGTAACTTCACCTAAAGATGCCACATTTAAAGTGTCTAGAAAATCTAAGAAGTCAAAGTCTATTTTGACATTGGAGAATTCACAAGACAATATTATATTGGACCATTCTAGAAAATCTAGGAAATCCAAGTCCATTTCTACACCGGAAGTATCCCAGAAAAATATTGCATTAGACAGCTCAAGGCATTCTAGATCGTCGAGATCAAGTCGTTCACGCTTGAGCGAAGTAAGCGTTGCATCACCAAGGTCTTCCAAGAGATCTGTAAACTCGACTAGTAACAACAGTCCGCTGCAAAATAAAGGTACTTCTACCCCAGAAATAAGTAGTCCCCAAGAAGTTGGTACACCAGTGTTAAGTATACAAAGTCTTCTGGACTCAAGTCGAGACTCAACAATGTCACATTCAAGGGAGAAAAACGTCGCCAGGGTACCAGTAAATATTTTACGTAAAACTATAGGAGGCCGACCGTCTGTACCTAGAAAAGGTGTTAGCAGTAAATCGAAATCATTGAGTCTTGGTACAAGAGTCTCTTTAAGAAAATCATTGAAAATTTCTCCTAATTACTCTGAATTAAATAAAGATGTATCTCAAGATGAAGGCGAATCGACTCCAAAGAGTGCTGTGAAATTGGTGCAAGAGGCTGTTAAAAATAAACACTCTTCTGCTAAGAAGCCAAAGTCAAAGAGATCCATTATAGATAACCTCAATGAGTCCGATATGGTCAAACAACTTTTCAACAGCCCTGTAAAAAGGAAGCTATCACAAAGCATGATCGAGTTTTCTAGAAAGCAACTTTTGGAAGAGGACATTACTCCTCCAAAGAGACAAACTCGAAATACAATCGCGTTGACTGGAAGAACTCCTGAAAATTCCATATTGGAACATTCGCAGGCATTCACACCAGAAGTTTTCGTCAGTCCCTTGAGTACTCCCAGTAATAGCTCCAATGTCAGTGGTTTAGAACGCTTATTTGCAGAGACTACGCCGGAAAATAACGTTCGAAATGTATCAGCCGCTAAAAAGTTGATGCAAACTCCTCGATACAGAAGGTCCATTAGAAATGATTTAACTAAAGTATCTGGAGTGAAGTCACTGTTTAAAAGGTCGCCTAGAAACCGTTTAAGCGACGTTAGAGTTAAGGAAGTGTTCACAGTCTCACCTAACAATGATTTAAGAAGAGTTTCTGGAGTTAAAGCACTTTTCCAATCGCAGAAAGAAAGAAGATCGCCGAAGAACAGTCTAGAGGATGTCACTGGTGTAAGAAATTTGTTCAAAAAGAACAGTCCTGATAATGACTTACGTAACGTTTCCAGAGCTAAGACAATATTGCGTAGAAAATCCCCAAAGAATGATTTAAGCGATGTTAGAGTTAAGGAAGTGTTCACAGTCTCACCTAACAATGATTTAAGAAGAGTTTCCGGTGTTAAAGCACTTTTCCAATCGCAGAAAGAAAGAAGATCGCCGAAGAACAGTCTAGAGGATGTCGCTGGTGTAAGAAATTTGTTCAAAAAGAACAGTCCTGATAATGACTTACGTAACGTTTCCAGAGCAAAAACAATATTGCGTAGAAATTCCCCAAAGAATGATTTAAGCGATGTTAGAGGCTTACGAAGATTATTCCGGCAAGAGAAACAAAGAGATGATTCTAACAATTTGAGTGGTATTGAGGAGTTGTTTAGTGAATCACATCAGACTTCAAAACTGTCTGACGCAAACCTGGAAAGTTCCTTTGATTTGCTTATTGGTAAACCGGCTGTGCGGTCTTACCCGAAAGCCAAGAGTTTCTCAACCAAATTGATTCAAAAACCAAAAATTCGTAAAGCGCAGTCTCTACAAACCTCTTTTAGTTCGATTACAGATAATGTGGAGGACTGGTTAGAGACCGAACTGAGGAAACGAATGCACAAATATGATATAAGCGAACCGTCATCAAAGCGGGGAACATCAGTGAACAAATCCAATGCCTCCACTTTGTCATTGAAATCAGGCAAGAGTACTGGAAATGTACTTTTATCAAGAAGCAAAAGGTTAAAAGATAATTCGAAAAATAAGTCAAACATTTCAACATCTCTGACCCCGGGAAGGAAATCTGCAAATATCTCTCAAAAAGCAGAAAATTCAGTCACAAAAGCAAATAAATCCATAGACGCCTCTAAAACAAAGACTTCACTCAGCAAATCTAAAACTGTAGTTGAAGAAATTTCCACTAACTTGAACAAATCTAAATCCAAATCGAATCTAACGCGCGCACTGCAAAAGCTGGCAACAGATACCGTTGATGGCAACTCTCCGGTTCTAACTTCTAGAATAAGAAACAGTACCCTCGCCAAAACTTCCCTAGTTGAAGAAGTCGAGCGGAAGAAGTCTACGTCAGAAATTTACGGAGCTCACACTCTACCGATTAAAAAGAGGTCGCTGGTCGATACATTGGCAAATAAAAGCAGCGAAAAGAGTGTTCTGCCGATAAAGAAGAGAGTTGTGATGCATTCTACTCCCGTTAAGGGCAGGATCAACTTGACTATGAATGCGTCTGACATTGGTCGCGTATCCCCAATTGCGCCTGTTCATGAAGTGGCGGTTGACATCGATAAAAATCAAGACACCGCTGAAAGGTAAGGAATTGATGATCATAATCATCATCATTACAGCCTTTTTTACTGGAAATGAAGCATTCCATCTTGGTCCTCAGGGGTCACAATTCATCTGAATTTTGATAAATATAGTACCATCAAGTGGACTGTGCTCGTTTGTCTCCCTTATTCTATAAAAAAAAAAAAACAGCCCATCACAAGTCCACTGCTGAAGATAGGCCTTCCCCATAAATTGCCTCATAGGGGGCTTTTGCCATAGTTGCCATGCTTGGCAGGTGGGCTGGCATCGGCATTTTTAATTATTTTTAGTAGTTATTAGGAAGATGCTGCTGGTTAGTTAACTAAGTTATTTTACTGCACTTTTGAATATTCTGGATTTGGGTCAAAAATATCCAAGCTGGGGCCATTCATGGATATGTCGTTCTAAAGTCGACAAATTGTTATTACGGGGTTATAAAAGGAAGTATTATTCTTATAAATCCGCAGGTAAAATTTCTTGCTATACTAATGTTAAACACTCGCTACCCGCGGTGCCATAAATCATCGGTGCGCTAGGGATAGACGCGTGCAGTGCAGCATTTATCGATAACCGCTTATTGATTTACCGAACGATGAAGAAAGTAGTTTATTAATAAATGGGGGTAGTTTAATAATTACTGCCACCATATCATTCATAATACAATCCGATAGAATTGATATGGACGCAAGTAAAGGCAGAAGTGGCGAGTAAAAACATCACGTTCAAAATTTCTGACGTGGAAGCAATTAATTCATGCAGCTATTGCAAATGTAACTGTGGAAAAGCGGCGAAAATGAGTTCTATGCGACGAAGCACTTGAAGAAGAAGATTTACAGACAGCACATTTCTGTGAGCGCCTTGTCTAGCGTAGGTGACGATAGCAACAGTGATTCTGACTCGGACGAAGATTAATTATTGTATACCTATTTTAAATTTTTATTCATTTTATTTAGTCTTAAGTATATATTTTTGGCTATTAATAAATGTAATTATTAAATAGTTTTCTTTCTATTTTGCATTCTTTACCTTTTCATAATATACACACGACAGTGCTGCGTTACTATGTTTGCCATAAAGCCCGTAAGTGCGACAGAAAGCGCAACAGGCGAAATCCTGTTTCCCCAGTGCAATAAGCACCGCGGGTAGCGAGTGTTTAACATTAGTATAGGCATTAAATATACTTAAGCGGTTATCGAAACCGATCTCGTTATGGAGAATTTTATGTAAATATATAAGGGCATATTCCTTGCGGCAAATAAATAAAGTGGCTGAGTTATATTTGTCGAGCCTCTCACTATAACTAATGACGTTGCGAGGAAGCTCACATTTGTTTCTATATATAGAGTATGACTATTTAAGGTTCTAAAAATGTGTATAATAAATTTTCAGGCCTATTGAACTTCCTAAAGAAAGTCCTAAAAGAAAAACAATCCAAACAAGGAAATCAAAAATCATTCAAGAAGTGTTTGATAGCCAGATTTCATCTAAAGCAGTTCAACTATCTCCTAAGAACAAAGAAAAGGTCAAGAGTAGCCCAGGTCAAGTGAGAGCTACGAGAGGACGAAGGGTTAAAGAAAATTTGGTAGTTCATAATGTTAAAATACTCAAATCATCTATCGTTATTTCCAAAAAACCGCCTGTTTTAAGCCCACAAACAACAGCAAAAGTATCTCGTAACGAACCTGTTTCAGTTGGAAATCCTGAGCCTGTCGTCAAGGAAACAAGAAAGAGGAATTTAGATGGAAAACAAGGTTTAGTTGAAGAGGTTACAGAAAATGTGCAACCTGTTACTAAAACAACACGACGAAGGAACGTGCAAAAGGAAGAGAGTCAAAAACAAAGTAACAAAGTAACGCCAAAGGGAAAAGTGGGACGTAAAACTAATTTAAGAAAGGACAATGAGAACGACACTACAGAGCAGTTATCGAAGGAAACACCTCAGAAAACTAGAACACGCAGGCAAAAGGTTACTGCAAACAAAGTTCAAACACCTAAACAAATTACCAGGGCCAAAGTGCAAAAACGAAGTGTTGTTATAACCAAACCTTCTCCTCAAATGAAGCCAAGATCTGCTAAGCAGGTCATTGAAAATGAATCCGGTGAAATACTAGAGAAAACCTCTCAAAGAACTCGTAGAAATATTGCTGAAGCTACTAAACCTGTTGCAGCAAAACAGAAGAAACAAGAATCTATAGATGAGAATAGCGAGGAGAGTGAAACTAAAACAAGGGGTAGGAAGGGCAAATTGATTTCGCCAAGTGTTAAAGTAGTAAAGAAGGGACAGAATGTCATAGTTGAAAATAGCGCTAAAGGAAAAAATGTCGCTTTAGAAGCAGAAACCAATCCAAAATCAAAGCGAGGTAGGAAAACTGTAGCTCAAACGAATGCTACAATTGAAAATAATGTTCCAGAAGTACGGACAAGGTCCACTCGAATTACAACACAAGAAACAGACAGTGTCACAACTCAAACTCGGGGTAGGAAAACTGAGACCACACAAGCAGTTTCGAAACGGCAGATTAAAGCGCAAAACTCTGAAAGTGATACTGTCGTTGAAAGTACAGCTAGAGGTCGCAAAAGAAAGATCACTGCAGAAGAAACTACATCTAAATTAAGAAAAATGGATACAGAAGATGATACGGGTACAAGAAATCGTGAAAGAAGAGCGAATAATAAATCTAAACAGCAAAAGATTGAAACCACAACAGCGATAAGTCCAGTAGTTGTTACTAAGGGCAGGCGAGGTCAGCAAATTGAAGATCTACAAGAACTTGATAAACAAAAGACAATAGAAGACAAAGTGGTGGCATCTAAAACAGTTAGAGGCAGAAAGAAAACGGAAGAGGCACCTGGAGTAAGTCAACCAAAAGCAACAGTTGGAAGAAAAAAAAATATTACTAACACAAGCGTTGAGGTAACCGAACCGAAGAGCACTCGTGGAAGGAAAGCCAAGAAGCAGTCTGTAGAAGATACTGCAGTGAAAACCACAGAGGCAAAGAAAGAGGTAAAGGGACGGAAGAAGAGAGGAGCGGAGCAGAATGCGCCGAAAAACGACAAGGAAGTGCAGGAGACAACGAAAACGCGTCAAGCTCAAAAAGCAGCTGAACAAGAGACTGAAGTCAAGACTACGAGAAGGAAAAAGGTAAATTGAATTTAATAATTCTTGCTCTGTCCCATTTTGTCCCCTCCCGAGATGTTTATACATAGTAGAGCTGCGCTTCACCTGTATTATGGTTGTAGCACGAATGAGTAGGCTCGAACGGGACACGATCACGCTGTCACAGAATACCAGCGTAAAATAGTCCTCAGGACTGACAAAGCATCTGCATTTTGATTCTTTTTCTTCCTTTATGGCGGTTACGATGAATTTCCCAATGACATGTTACATGTGAAAAGGTTTAATTGGGACACAAACTTTGCTTAAAAAAGGGAAATTGATAATACAAGAAATGGTAACAATGAATATTATGTGAATGATTTTGGTCAACTTATCTGTTGAATTACCTAAAATAAAAGACAGACAATGTTGTTACAACAATACTATATTATGTGTGTTATTATATGACAAACAAATTACAGTTTAATATTATTAGAGTTAATAAAATCACATAAAATATATACAAAAGTATTTGTGACGATTAGAACGGAGTTAAAGTCTATGGGATGAGGGATGTCAGGGGGCAGATAATCATAAAGAGATGACAATTTGGTGCAGTTAAGAAAATATGGTTACTGTTTCCCCTCATCCAAACCACATTCGCACAGAGAACTATCCCTAGTCCTGTAAACAAGTCGATTAAAATATCCCCTTTCGTCTGTTTTTAACCGACTTCAAAGATGAGGAGGTATGTTTCAATTCAAGTGTATTTTTTTTTGTATGTATGTCACGCGATATCTCGTGAACCGATTTTAATGATTCTTATTTATGAAATATGTTATACTCTTGAAGAATCGAAGGGTTATTTATTAGGGTCCCATATAAATTTTGAGAAATAATTCGACACCCCTAAGGGTAGCAAATATATAACTTATTTTTGCAATTTGAAGTCGGTTTTTACTTTTTGTTAAAAGTTATAGGCTATTTTTTTAACCTATAACTTTTTGTATTCATCTATCCATTAATCAATTACAGCCTATAAAAGTCCATTGCTGAACATAAACCTTCCGCATAGATTGCCTCCAGGGAAGATTTTGCCATAGTTGCCACGCTTGGCAGGCAGTTTTTTATTATTTTAAGTTGTTATTAGGAAGATGCTGCTGCCCACACCTACGGGACGATATGGGGTAGTGGATATTCTTACATCTCTACTACAATAATTTTCGATTTTGATTCTAAAAAAGTTTTTTACTTCAATTGGAACAATTTAATCCAATTTCTTTTTTTTTAAAGTTCATGAGACGGTCTTCTTTCACAGGCAACGGAAGTAGAAAAACCCCAGCCAGAGGGCCGTAAAAGGAAAACCAACATTGACGTGTCCGCTGCCAAAGGTGAGTTCTTAATGTTTTGACATATTGCCTGACAGTTTGTTTGTAATATGGAGGACCTATCTATCAAAAAATAAAAAAAAATGTTAGCAAAAATGTTTATTATGGCGAAAAAATGTTTATGAATAGAATAGAATAATTTTTTATTCTATATTGATTATTACATAATACTTATTGAAAGTCATTTTTTATTTACCACTGGTTCGGAAAAAACCTCATTCCTGGGAAGAACCAGCAAGAAACCCAGCGGGACTTTTTTTTTAAAACATAATTTCACTTAACAATAATTTTGTTTATACAATTTTTAAATGATTTTTCATAGAACCAGCATTGTGGCGATCACCCTGTTCCCAGGGGTTATTTTCATTCATGTATTCCTAGATATTATAATAACCCTTTTTGTAGTTTTTCTTTAATAAAACTTTTAAACTTGTTTATTGACAAACTTTGAATATTTTCTGGGATTTTGTTGTAAAAGCGTATACATTGCCCCATAAATGAATTACTGATTCTGTGGAGTCTAGTAACTGGCATTACAGGCTTGTTTGTTCCTAGTATTTAAATTATGCACATCCTTATTCTTATTAAAGCTATTTATGTTTTTATGCACATACATTACATTCTCATAAATATATTACGATGCCAAAGTTAATATGTTTATTTCTTTAAATTTTTCTCTGAGGGACTCTTTACAATTTAGGTTATAAATCGCCCGTACGGCTCTCTTTTGCAAAACAAATATAGCTTATAATAGCTTATAAGCAATATCAGCCGCATTACCCCTTAGCAAAATTCCATAAGACATTACGCTATGAAAGTAACTAAAATACACTAATCTAGTTGTCTCAACATCTGTGAGACTTCTAATCTTTCTTACAGCATATGCTGCAGAACTAAGTCTGCTTGCTAATTTAGATATATGGGGGCCCCATTGAAGTTTCGCGTCAATAGTAATACCAAGAAAAACAGTGGTATCCACAAGACTCAACTCCTCCCCATTTAACAGCACATTGGTATTCGAATGTTTTACATTAGGTATTGTAAATTTAATACACTTTTGCCCAAATACTCAAACGCTACTCAATTTTAAGGTGCCGTTAAATCTCGTGGCGTCACTGTCACTTTGACTTAAAGTGATAGAGACAACAAGAGACTTAACGGCGTCTTAAAATTGAGTAGCGTTTGAGTATTTGAGTATTTGTCTTATTGCCGTTTAAGAGCATATTGTTGGCGTTAAACCAATGTACCAATTTCGATAGAGCATTATTTACATCGTCATAATTAATTAACTGCCTTTTGAGTTTGAAAATTAAAGAGGTATCGTCAGCAAATAATACTATATCGTGATTGTCCCCTACAAGATAAGGTAAGTCATTAATATAGATTAAAATGGAATGGGCCAAGAATCGAGCCCTGAGGAACGCCCATTGATACTACCGATCCGGAGGAACCGTTATTATTTTTTTGATAGATAGATCCTGTATATTTATGGGATGCAGCATCCACTTACCATACACACCATGTGCTCTCATTCTTACCAGGGGGGACAATGCATCTGCATTTTGATTCTTAACCGAGGATAAATGTAGATGTCTATAAGCCACAGCATATACTTACTATCAGATGGACTGTGTGCTCGTTTGTCACCCTTATTCTATGAAAAAAGCCTCACTTTTAGGTTTATTTTATATCTTATTGTTTGTCTTTGATTTGACGATTCTTTTTTATAATTGGCTTTATTATGTTTTTGTATACTTGTTAAATGCATAAATGGAACATTAAAGTTTACTTCTGTAGATATCGTCATTCTATATAACATTTTTTCTAATATTATACAAGATTAACATACCAAAAAGCTCTAACACCATAATTACTATCCTTAAAACCAACAACTTTCTTCTACGACTTTTTAAAACTTAACATTTTTCGAAATAATCAATTTATTTTGTTAAAATTCTGCATTTTCATTACTCCACACCTCGATGAACTGGCGAAACTTTGTAGTGTTTATTTTATTTCACCGATGATTCTAATGACGTCGCAAGATGATTCGTGCTGGCTTGGTTAAAAAAGTGGTCCTTCGAGTCGACCCATTTGTTCTGTAGCGTGATTCTGCGACGTATAAATTACATGTAACACTTACAGAACCAATGAAGCCAGCTAAGAAACCTCGTAAGACTAGCGCGATCAGTCCCAAAGCACCCGCCCGCGAAACAAGGACACGACGCACTAAAGTTGATGGTGAGTACACTATAATTATATGCATCATGTAACATGAATCCTGTGGTTCACTTAAAAGCGTTATCAAAATCGGTATTCAAACGTGTAGAGATAAGAATCAAACTAAATTTTAATAATTTGTACCTTATTTTGTATATTGTGTGTAGGATTACCTCTGCATTGACCGAGGAGTAAGTGTATTGTCAACACCCCGATTTACCAAAGCGCGTGTCAGTTAAAAAGTAAAGTAACAACTTATATACGTCCCACTGCTGGACAGGCCTCCTCTCACTTCTGAGAGGGTTTTAGGGCAAGTAAGTGTCCGCCGCGCTGCCCCAAAGCGTGTTGGCGAACTTCAAGTCTTCGAAATATTTTTTTTCTTATTTCACAGACATGTAGGTTTCCTCACGGCGTTCTCCTTCACGCCGAGTACGCGGTGAATCAGCACTTAAAATTGGAATCAAAAGTTTCGTTGGTGCCGGCGGGGAAGAAATAGGGTTGCTCGCGTAGTATGAAATACGACTGTACTGCGATTGCTTAGACCCTAAGCTGCTACTACTACTACTACTTTCTTTTTATTATTTTTTGTTAATATTTTTGTTATTTTTTGGCGTACAATAAAGTGTTATCTATCTATCTATCTACGGCTCAATTAATTCAAACGTAAATAACATTTTTACATTATTGAATTTAATAAGGTACCTATTGTAAATGTTAAATTCCCTTTTATAACAAATAAAAAAAATCACTGCCATAGTTGCCATGCCTATAATATGTACATCTATACGTTCCTAAAACGAACACAGGCTTGGTTATTGCAAACTGTACATGTACAAAAACAAACATGTTACAAAAACCAGTGGTTTCCGTTAAGTGCATTATCAGAAACAGTATTCAAACTTCTAGAAATAAAATAATTATATTAAATTGAAATAAATTATTATTTGCAAATTACCTACAGCCTATTAAAGTCCACTGCTGAACATAGGCCTCCTCCCCCATAGATTGCTCCATTGGGGGCTGCCAACTGCAGTGTTTTATTTTTAGTCCTTATTAAAAAGAAGCTGCTGCCCATCTTCTGATTTGTTTCCCTCTGTCACCTCTTACGACACCCACGGGATGATATGGGATAGTGGATATTCTTACACCGCCACTACGCGGTAAATTTGCAAATTTTATGGGTTTTATTACCTCTATATAAAAAAGATGTCTAAAATGGGAAAAGGCGTCTTGAGACGCTTGTTGATCTGTTTAGGACTAATAAGACTACCTCTTCTTCTTCTTTCGTCTTTACTTTAGACACTAAATATATTGTCGTGGGCAGTGTACACTGTAGTAATCACTAAAGATGAAAGAAAATTGAGCAATTTTATTGAGGTTCTTTTTTTTAAATACATTACCACAAAGTAGGATTTTCACCTGTATTGTGGAGGCAGTTTATATACATAAATTTTGCATTGACAAACATCCAGAACCGGAACCATTATTTGTAAGCTGTACATATATAATTTTTTATAAGTGGTAGATAGTAGAGAGAGAGAGAGAGTAGAAATAAAAGATGCCATAATATTCCATATTTCTGATAAATGGCAGTATTTAAACACGGTAGCGCCACGCTGCAGTTATAATATGGTTGTAGCACGAATGAGTCGACCGGGGAATGACGACGCTCAAATCAAATCAAAAATATTTATTGAATGACTACAGGTAAAATGAAATAAGATCTTAAGATTATGTTATGTACATTTGTGCTTCATATTCTACCTATTTCAGATGTACAATATTAAGTCTTAATTATATTTATAAAAATAATCGATACCTTTATCAAATATATAGATTAATTCATTAATGTCATCGTAATTTTTTCATTAAATTATTATTACAATATATGATATCAGCTATCTATTAGACATGGGACGAGTACTCGGTTTGGCTTTGGTACTCGGCGGATTCGGCCTTTTATTAGAGTTCGGCCGAGCACCGAGTATTAACGGCCGAGTACCGAGTACTCGGCCTTAATTATATTCCAGAGAAAAATAAAGGCAAAAGCAAGTTTTTATCATTATTATTATATTAGACACATTTAAAACATTAGGAACATGAGAAGCAGCAGAAATATTTAGAACGTACATATGAATCTATAATCGAAATTATTATTACTAATATTTAAAGTTAAGAGAGGAAGATCAATAATTTTTCTAGATGTTTTCCGATAAAACGATTTCTATAAGCAGTCATTTTGGCGCCAGATGACGAAAACAATCTCTCGAACATGAACTCATGTTGTCTCATTTGACAAGTAATCAGTTATCACTCATCAATAGCATCCGATACGACTGATTGAGTACCGATACAAGTACTTTTCTTTCGATACTACATGGTACTGAGTTTTAAAATATCGATACCCAAAGTACTTGGTATCGAAAGAAAAGTATCGAGTAACTACTTGTATTTAGTCGTATCGTTTCATCTCTAACTCTGTGTAAGGGAAATAACCACACACCGTCCGCTACCGCGTTTTTTTTAAAGCCGAATATTCGGCAGAGTACTCGGCCCAATTTAGGCCGAGTACTCGGCGAATCACTACTCGTTCCATGTCTAATATCTATACTAAAAATACCTTACTTACGGATCTAATTTTTTCGTTATAATTTAATCTTAGTATTCAATAATTTGTTGGAATAATTAAATAATAAATCTAATTACCAAATATATCATTACTTTATTTAATCTTTGTTGTCAACAGTTAGGCCCAAGAATTTTGTTGAATGCACCTCCTGTATTATTTCTGACTCATGTTCTATATTTAATGGTAACGTTTTTTGAAATTTGGAATAAAATTGTATAACTTGAGTTTGACAAATTTAATTAATTGGTTACGGTTTAATCATTCCACAATATTCTCCAGTGTAATGCTACTATACTGATTGATATACAAAATCTCTGGAAGCACACTTGACGAGTGTAGTGCAGTCATCTGCGAATATTATTGGATTTTGAATACGTTTTGGAAGGTCGCTCTCACAGAATATCACTGTAAAATTGCAGCTCAATGCTATTGTGTTTCGTATGGTGAATGTAGAGAACCGGAGACCTTTTTTTACTGGAGACGAGGCATTCCATCTTAGTCGTTAATCGTAGATAAATGTAGAAGTCAATGGGCTACAGTATCCACTGACCATCATCTTTATTTCATCCTTATTGTATAAATAAATACAAATACTTATTCCGTGCGGGATTCGAACCCGTGGCCCACGGTAGCTCAATTTGGAATAACTTCATTCAACTCATATTATGTGCAATAGTCAACACAAATTTTTAGTAAGCAAGCTTTAATGTTTTTTCAGAAGCTCAAAAACCAGCAGCTCGCAGTCGACGCCGGTAACGCACCAACTAACTATTGCATGATGAGGTGATACATACATTCCTATTTATTTCTTTTATTTCTATGGAGGATATTTCCTTCATTGTCTTTTTTATGGCTCAGAAAACAAAAAACTTAAAATTGGCTTCAAACATCATAATTAATAAATGAAGGCATCCATTACTTTTTTACCCACCAGCTTAGGTATTCACATCTCTCGTATCACTTCTCAAGTTTTCGCCAGCCTCAGAGCTGTCGAAAAGTTTACGATGCGAACTGTCACAAATCCCAATAACGAATGTCAAAATTATCCGAACGGCGAATGTGAATAAAATTTATTGGTTTCCTTGCGAGAAGTTATCGAATTCGAGTCGATTTCTCTTCAGACGATTGTGAATAGACCTGCTGGGCGGCGCCACTTTGGAATGAGGTGTAATATTTGAGAGATTTCATGATCGAGGAAGTTAATTTGTTAGAAAAGTGTGGAGATTAATGTTTCTTTCATTATTCATCAGTTATATTTTATGTTTAATTAAATTAGAAATGGATAAAGAAATATTAATGATATTCCTAAAAGTAGAAGATTTAAATGAAGTTAAAAATATGTAAAAATATTAAGAACGCAGCATTGAGGCATTGTTTTGTGTTCCATAACATAACTTTTATTTAAAACGCAACTTTCCAATGAATGACAAATTAGAATCATTTCCGTTATAAATAAAATCACCTTAGTTCCAACTAGCGGCATCTGGTGAGCGTAAAATTATTAGCCCTCTTCGCATTACATCTTAAAATGAAAATAGTCTTGACACTTGGCCATATTTAAATTTGAGTCTATACCTCACATGGTTCTGACTCAACTTTGACGATGCAAAGTTTGAGTTTAATCTTAAGAATGTCTTTGAATAACAGCCTTGGTTAGAATGGGGCCAATAATAGCTAATAATCTTACGATCAACAGATGTCGCTAGTTGGGAACGAGTTGAAGTTTTTGTTATACAATGTCATGTAATTGAGAAGGTCGTTTTAAATAATAGTTTATCAGTTTTTAGAGTATTAATGTAATATAATACACAAAACAGTGCCTCATTGGTTTGCTCTTTAATGTTTTTGCCCATTTTAACTCTTTTTTTTTAAACACTTAGGTATATCCGTAGTTTGGTTTATTCAATTCTAATCGAAAGAAACATTAATCTTACATTTTACAACAAATTAACTACCCTCCTTTGAAATCTGTCAAATATTTCACCTCCTTCCAAAGTGGCGATGCCCTGGTGGCAGAAAAAGTCGGAAATGCCCTTACTGCGATTGTCGACCGAGGTGGTCCCATGTAAATTTAGGGGAAAACATTAGAGAATCTATCACATTCTATATTGAAGATTGTCCCATGAGGGATGTAAGAGTCGACTATGGAAAATGTCATAATATTCCATATCTTACTATGGAAAATGTCATAATATTCCATATCTTACTATGGAAAATGTCATAATATTCCATATCTTCTGATTAATGACAGTATTTAAACATGGTAGAGCCATGCTGCAGCTATGTTATGGTTGCAGCACGTACGGGTCGGCTCGATCGGGATAGGACCACGCTCTCACTCAATACCAGCGTGAAATAGCAGCTTAATGTGGCTGTTTCGTATGGTGATTGTAGCAAACATTCCGTCTTAGACCTCAGGGGTGACTACCTATCTGCATTTTGATTCGTAATCGAGGATAGACGTAGATATCTATTGGCCACAGCAACCACTTACCATCAGGTGGATTGTGTGCTCGCTTGTCACCCTTATTCTATTAAAAAATATACATTTAATATTTTTTCAAAATGAGAGGATGACATATCCTACATACAAGTAAATTAATGAGTAACCATGTAACATAGTATATTTCATTTTATGATGCTAATCATTATAATAATATAATAATAATAATATTCCACAACTATCACACAACGCCATCTAGTCCCAAGCTAAGCAGAGCTTGTGTTATGGGTACTAGACAACTGATAAACATACTTATATATTTCTAAATACATAAATATTATAGATAAATTACACCCAGACACAGAACAAATGATCGTGTTCATCACACAAACATTTGTCCTAGGTGGGAATCGAACCCACGACCTCCGGCATAGCAGTCAGGGTCACTAACCACTAGACCAACAGGCCTGTCATCATCACAATCATTGTTTAGAGTTAAAATAAAACTCAATTGTATTGAACTGCAACTAGTCTTCCATTTTCTTTCAGAAGCATCTTGGACATCAACTATTGTAAAATTCATATTCGGATTTAAAACTTAAGCTATATTTGATAGTTACTTAATAACTTAAGAATTCTGTAATGCATTGAAAGAATGACATCCACGTTAATGACAATAAAATGATTGAGAGTGGGAGTGGCGGTTATGTGAACGAAGCTACTATTGAAATTTTATGCACAACAGTGTTTGCTCACGAAAGGAAAGTACAAAATTTAATGTTATGAGAGTAGTTAGTGTATTCATATATGTTTCATATCAAGTACTAATTGTCAGTAAAAATAGGTTCAGATATTTTGTATACAATATTTAGACAGAATGTGTTTACATCTTTAAAACGAACATCGTTTCTTGCTGATAAAGAATTCAAATATGTAAATTAAATGACATAATTTTGCACCACTTTCAAATAAGTATTTCAAATAATAATGTAATATATATCGTCGTGAACATGTTACTGTAAATGCTGATAGAAATTAATTTAAAAATGCACTCGCTTCCTTTGTATTTTTGGTAGATTTTGTCACATTAACCATAGTATTATATATCATAAAATCTAAATCTGCGAGCACTTTGTTTTAGTGGATTTTAATATTTTTATTGTATTTGTCATGATCAAAGTGATAAAATCTTTAGTTTGTATTTTAAACCATTGTAAAACGAAGAATTTCTTAAGTATATTAATATTTGTTAACATCTTCAAGGTTAGATTAAGCTGACTTTTTTCTGCATAACTTTCACAATGGCTCCATTTAAGTTGCAACCAGATCTGATAAGACCTATATATATATTTGTTTTTGATAATCCAATTATGTGTTAAATGGTGCTTGTTGGATGGTGCCACATCTATAACAAAATAACCTCACAATGATGAAATCTATATTGTAATTTAACTGATTCTTCCTTGACAAATTATTTAACACAATTAGCGACTGCAAAATGTACAATCTTTACATATTAAATGTTTTGCTACATTTTGCCAATACTGATCTGATTTTCATCCACCTATATCCTAAGCATTGTACTATGACATTGTACTAGGCGTGCAGGGTGCAAATACGATCGGGTTTACTGACAATTTCAGCCCACCGTAATTTAAGAATGTTATTATATTAATTTTAAGGAAATACAACAAAATGCTGTTTCGACGTAAAATTTATTACAGTTTAAATATAAATACGTATTTATCAAAGGTATTTTAACAAATTTTCTTGCACATCCCACACGTGCCTTTTTCAGTCTTCTTATCGTGCGCTCATAATATACTTGTTGTGTTTCTCTCTGACATATTAGAGGGCTCGTAAACGTGCTACAAATAGAATCTTGCTGAGAACTATAGCTCTGCAATATTGCTTGCGATACTTTTGCTGCAGTGTTATTGTGCAACACCTCGCAGAGTATATACGGCATTATGGCATGAACTGTTGAGTTCATAAACGTAAAACAACTTTGAGACAACATTGCAACTAAAATTTTTCCCAAAACGGGTCCTTTTGCGAGCCCTTTTAAGGTTGCGTATACAAGTTACACATTTACATCATCTCTTGCATTTTAATTTGTAATGTATTATTTTAATTTCTATAATTATGTTGTACATGTAATGAACACGAGTACAAGTATGTAATAATTTTTTAAATTATTTTATTTTATAATATAATTAATTACTTGATATTATTGTAATTAAGTTTTGTAAGGTTTTTTTTTTTAATTTTTGACTTGATGAAGCGTTCGATAATACGAAAATAGCTTTAAAATTTCGTTCTTAAGTTTTCATTCAACCTTATTCGCAAATATTGGCAAGTTTTAAAAGGACACTACAATGTATTCAGAGATATGTTATATTTGTAAGCTAGTTTTAATATATTATGGTTTTTGATAATAAGTTAGTAATTAGTTTTAATGAAAATGATAAAGAAATTTTTAAGGCAATAAAATTCAACCGGCGTGTCATTAACGCCATAAAGAAATATCAAATTTTAGCGTACAATGTGTAGTTATTCCTGGGAACATTGATGTAAAAATACACGCACAATAACAATAGCTAAAGTTTTGTGATTTTGAGAAACACTTGTACCAGTTTCACAACACTTACCTCAAATCATTAATATACCTAATTATAAAGACTAAACCGTTTTGCCTCACTGTATCGGCCCTATATAGTATAATACTAACTGTTCCCCGCGAGTTCGCCCGCGTGTAATTTAGGGTTTTAATTTTTTTTTGCGTGATTCCTTTTCTAATATAAAAGTAGCCAAGTTACTCTTTATGACATCAGCTATTTGCAAGTGAAAATCCCGTCAAAGTCGGTCTGCCATTTCGGTCATTAACCGGAACAAACAGACAGACAAAAAAGTTTAAAATTTTGTTTTTGTTATAATACCGTATATATTTTCATAATGTATTTAGAAAAAAGCTGTTTTTTGACATAACAAACAGACATTTCAACTTTATTTATTTCTATAGATTTTAATGATTTGGGGTAAAAGTTGTGAAACTAGAACTTTATCCAAATGACAAAAAAATGAAGCTGGAGTTTATAAATGATGTAATAGTTAAACTTTACATTTTACATAAGATTCAAAATCAATGTTGGGGAATTGGGAAGTAGTTTTGTGAACAGGTTAGCGTTATCACAGCTTAAAAACCTTACAGTTGTGATACGCCTTTGATGTCGGGCGATGTCGCATGTATTTACGCGGCCAGCGCGTGTACTAGGGGTTGTCACTAAATTGAGAATAAAATAATTTTCGATATTATAATATCCATTATCATTTATTAACATTGTGTACATACTTATAAGTTTAAAACATTTATTGAACGAGATCATCTTTTATTACTACAACAAAAATACATTTACAAGTGTTGTACTGAAAAATATTTTCACGACACTTTCTTTGTATAAAATTTTTAGTTTTCGATTGTTAAATTTAGTTATTTAGTGTATTTATATTCGGATAGACAATTTTATCGAAACAAAATGAAGGAAACATAAGCATGACCGTTATTTGAACTCAATTTTACTTAGTAAATCGTATAACTAAAACTGTCGCGGCAACCTCATGTATTGTCTATCAGACTGAGTGCAGTTCGCACAAGGTCCCCCCCCCCCCCCCCTTATCGAAGTACATTCGTTTCCCAACTGTAAGGTCTTTAATCTGCTTTATTGTATCGTATACGGTGTGACTTTATATAAATATTTTTATATTAGATGTACCATTTTAATAAAGTTTGGCACATATTTTTGATGAGTTAACTATTTGGAGTTACATGCAAATGAAAATTACGTCTAAGGGTATTCTAAGTATAGTTATAGTATGATATTTCTTGATACTAAAAGAGGTAAAATATTTGGACATGTGATGTGACTTTAGATCGGGAAATACGACTACGTTACATCTACATTTTAAGTCCTAGTTTTATATTGTAATTTAAAGATTTATACCTAAGGGAATAACAATAAAATTATGGAGTGTGGAGACGAAGGGATCAATTAATGCAATGATTAATTAAGAATCTGATTAGTTTTATGTCAAAATACATTAGAGCTTAGTTGTGTTGTCTTGTGTCAGATTAACATTGTCTGTGTATCATGTTATTTGAATAAAGTTATGCAGTACATACATACTGTGTTTTATTTATTATATTTTTTTCACTTGAGACTTTCGTCACTATTGTCCGATCGAAAGCAGATTTCTGACCGAAGCCGATTAATCGGCTATCGCCACGACCTTCGGCCGAACCGAAGGTGAAGCCATTATAATAGCCCTAAGAAATTCTGTTCAAGATGGGCTAAAAAATGTTTTTTTTTACGTTCGGCGTGACTAAATGGCCGGTTAGGATAATAGTCCGAAATCCCAGGGCCACCAACGTCGCTTATTTTCTGACGAACGAAATGTGTAAGATTGAGTAATGTTAGTATCTACTATGATCGCATGCCAAAGCTATACTGCCGATGGAAAGTGCCTGAGAGTATTGATGACTGATTTTTAACGATATTATCTAACATTTACGTAAAAATCAACTGGGAGAATTAACGTGAGGCGAGTAATGTTTTTACGTACCTTGATTATCTGATACCTGGAAAATGGCCCTCTGGCTAGGGTTGCCATCTCCTAAAATGAAAAAGCCGGACTCGGCGCTCCAAAAAGCCGGACTTTTGGCACTAAAAGCCGGACAGTAATTTTTAGAAAGCCAAACATACCTTTCCGAGGCCATGCAGCCAAAAAATCACCAACTCCAACCCCCCGAGAGAAAAAAAAAAACTAAAATACTCCGTTACATACGTTAATTGTTTATTAATCAATCACAGCACAGATTGAAATAAATTTAAACCACTTATTACCTACTTACAATAACAATCAACAAAAGCAGTCTTCTGTTTGTAGACTATAAAAAAAAGAAATAAAATGACAATCCTAAACAAAGTATTTAACCATTTTCACAAAACAAATTATAAAAAAACTACTCGTATTTCAAGATAACAAAATTAAAAACTACAATAAAGTAAGTTTTATTATTTCAATTATCAGGTACAATTAAAACTTTAAAATAATAATCTATATTTTGCTGGCTGGTAATAATGTATATGGATAGATAAATTCGGCCTTGCTTCGCTCATTCTGCAAGCGGTGCGTGCAACACGTTACTGACACAATTCGAAAAAGCCAAACATGTCCGGCTATAGCCGGACAGATGGCAATCCTACCTCTGGCCAAGCTATATCGATGCGGTCATAGTACACACTAACACTACTCAATCATACATTTCGTTCGTCAGAAAATAAGTGACGTCTGGTGGCCCTAGCCCTGATTGCCGGCACACGCTTTTACTCGATAAAAGGATATACTGGAGGAATTATCGTGTAGTGACGGTGTAAGAATATCCACTACCAAATATCTATGATACGTGGTAGAGCCATGCTACAGCTATGTTAGTAGTACAGTTGTACCACGAATGGGTCGGCTCGACCGGTGAAGGGCCCGGAGACCCTTTTTACTGGAAAAGAGGCATCCATCTTAGTCGTTAACGTTTAAGGGATATTGGTGCGTCGCCTTTCATTAGATGTTTTAAAGCCCAATAGCTTTTCCAGGCGATTTCTGTTCGTCTGGCGATCTCTTTTTATTGCCTCATCTGGAAAGATACTGTTTGGTGCAAATAAACATACTCATGAACATATCAACCTCCACGTCATCTATATGTATCCTGTGCTTGACATGGTTTGTCATTAACTTGGTCTTTTCCATATTCATCAGAAGTACAACTTCCAGGCTAGCTGTTCGTAGCACGTTGAGCATTTCTCCTAGTTGGTTGGCCGAGGTCGCGAAGAGAATAGTGTCATTACTAAATCTAAGATTGCTTAACCTCTTTAATCCGATCTTGATGCTTTTCTCGAGTCAACTATCTGCCAAGTTTCCCAAATACTTCTTCTAAGGTCGTAGTGAAGAGTTTCAGCGATAACGGGCCGCCCTGTTTAACTCCTTTTAGAATAGGGAAATAAAGTCCTGTGGTGTTCAATTTTGTTGTTATTATAAATATTTTTAAGTGAATGTAAGTGAGTTCAATGTTTTGATTTTGTAAGGCATTGAAAATAGTTATGTGTCACACTATCAAATGCTTCAGAGTAGTCGACAAAGGCCAGATATAAAGGAAGTCGATACTCTGTATGTTTCTTAATGATTTGATTCACAGCGTGCAGGTGGTCGGTGGTGGATAAGCCAGGTCTAAATCCAGCCTGTTCAGGGGGCTGATGAGAATCTAGCTGTCTACTAATCGTGTTCTCAATTATTTTAATAACGGTTTTATTTAGGTGTGAAATAAGACTAATGGGCCTGTAATTATTGATCTTAGATTTCTCACCTTTTTTTATGTAAAAGAATTATGTTAGAATGATAAAACTGTTTTGGGAAGGTGCCGAATTTTAATATTGAATGATGTGTGAGAGAAGAACGGGTTCACCAAAGATTAAGGCCTTTGTTGTTATACCATCTTCCCCGGGATCTTCTGGTATTTTATCCTTTTTATATTTAGGCGTACTTCGTGTTTTGTGATTGATGCAATATTCTCGGGATATGAATATCCGGAAGTAGACTGTGGGACGTCTTGGTTATGGTACAATTTAGAATAATATTCGGTACATATTTGTAATATTTTGTCTCTATCGCCGTGTCTTATACGCTGATCGTCTTTTAGGCTTAAAATTGCTGCTTTTCCTATTTCTATCCCTTTTTTAATTCTCTTGAATTCTGTAGTGCGGATGTAAATAGTTTGAGATTATAGTTTCGAATATCTTTACGAATAGCTCTTTTCACAACTATGTATTTATTTAGCTCTATTATGAATAGCTTTCTGTTTCTCGTCTATAAAAATTTCGGTAGCTTTGCAAAGGAGAAGGAGACGTCTACATAGATTCTTGGGCCCAAGTGTTAATAGCTGAAAATCTGGCAAGATTTGTCAATCTAGGAGCTGAGTTATTGTAGAATAAGTAAAGGTGGGATTTTCTATTACCTACACTGTAACAGTTGATTGTTCACTGTTATTACACTGTAGCAGGCTATTTTTCACTATAGGGTGAGTGGGGGGAAGATGAAAAACGGGGTAAGACAAAAAGGCATCAGTAAAAACAGATTTTGTGTAATTTATCCAATGCAGGTAACATTCATAAGACCGCCATTTTGTTACGCACCACACCTAAGTCGGCACCATAGACTAATATATAATACTGGAGAGTAGACGTGGGTCGTTACGTCATTTTCAAGAAACGTAACGAAACCAGTGACTTGGTCGGCGTCACCTGTTTCAAAACTAGTGATTTTTGTAACTGGCTATTTTTATTTGGCTACTGTGATTATTTGCATAAATACCACCAAGAACTATACAGTTACACACGAAACGTAAATAAATTTAATCACTATCTAAGTGTTTCTAGCTATACAGTTAAATCAATAAATTTACTTCCCTTCATACTTTAGTCAGGCTTAGAACTGACTGCATTAAATGTATTTATGATTGTTTTGTATTTACTATGAAACTAAGATTTTCATAAAATTATTAATGCATAGATATTTACAAGTTAATTTGATTGTATATACAATGATTATTGATATTCACAGTTTATTTAAACTTGTACAATCCACACTAATTATATTTATATAATATAATAACAAAGAAACGTTACAGTAAATGTACATAAAACACCAAAATAACATATAAATGTAAATTTTTACAAGATAGTATTCAAAATTATAAACAAGTACAACGATGAACTAAAACAAACTAAATTATTTTACTTAATACTTCGCTTCCCGGAATTGCAAACCGTTGAAATTATTTACAAACAAAGATCACTCTATTTATATTGTCTATATCTATAGTCTTACGTATGAAAATTAAACGTACAATAATACTGTTACATACGCTGTTTTGTTTATTGTTGTATGCCACATGTGCGCTTTGCGCTTGACCGACCGACAGTCGACTCTCGCAACAATCACAGTTAACAGTAATAACGCATTTACAAAAATCACTACTTGTAATATGACTCGAAACTAGTGATTCGGTTACATGCCGCGTAGCCAGTTATTGTAACTAGTGACGTGAAATAACGCCCACGTCTACTGGAGAGTCGGCACTTGTCGTTTTGAGGAATCGGTTGTGTGTTATAAGGGATATCTACGCTGTGAATTTTACGTGAGCAAGTCGGGTGTTTTAAATCTTAATCCGTGTCGTGTAACTTGATTTACGAGGTAGGTACGAGTTTTTTTATTTGTATACATACTTAGATATTATTTTTAATTGGTAGTTATGTTGCTATGTCTAAATATCGCAACTTTTTGGATTTTAGGATTTATTGTAACATTCCGTCTTTACCCGCCAATATTTGACGCGGTAAGATAAACATATAAAAGTTTCCATCTTGCCCCGTTTTCAAAAGTCATACAAATGGTCTCATGTTCTCAAACTGTACCTGAAAAAATGTTTTGTTTTGTTACAGCCATTATATAAATTGTCAGCGGCACAATTTCAGCTAATGTTATCTAAAGGTATTTATTTTAATTTTTGTATATTATAAGAGAGGCAAAAAGAGCAAGCGGGTCACCTGATGGCTAAGTGATTTCACCGCTGCCCATAGACACAAGAAACAACAGGAGTGCGTTGCCTTCTCATAAGGTATAGGAACAGGATTCGTAGGAATGGGAGTAGGAACTTAAAGAAAGGGGAAAGACCACCAGACACTTTTTTTTTATAAAATAAGGGTGACAAACGAGCACACAATCCACCTGATGGTAAGTGGTTGCTGTGGCCCATAGACATCTACATTTATCCTCGATTACGAATCAAAATGCAGATGCGTTGCCACCCGTGAGGACTAAGATGGAATGCCTCGTTTCCAGTAAAAAGGGTCTCCGGTTAGAGGCACTCACCATACGAAACACAACAGCATTAAGCTGCTATTTTACGCTGGTATTCTGTGAGAGCGTGGTCCTTCCCCGGTCGAGCCGACCCATTCGTGTTACAACTATACCAGAAATATAGCTGCAGCATGGCTCTACCACGTATAGAAAATGCAACATTCGTTAGTAAATGCAACATCACAGCTCCTAGAACAATGCAACGTCACATCGGTTTATCTAGCAAACTTCAACATTCGGGTGGCCTTAAGAAAAGGGGAAAAAGAACGGGCATCCGGAACTCTCACTCACCAGACGAAACATGGCAGCCACTAGGAAGCTAAACACTTCACGCTGATTTTCTGTGAGAGGGTAGTATCGCACCGGTCGACCCTGCTCATTTATGTGTTACAGTGAACTGTAGACGTGGATCTAATACAAATTATTTATTAATGTTTAGATAATATTTTTTTAGAAGATTTTTTATGTTTTTAGTTGTGGCATTTTTCTAAGATCTTATTAATTGGTTAGCTGTTTAATTTTGAAATATTTGATTTTTTACGTTTTGTGCTACATATTTTTTGCACCAAAATGGTAAAAGTTACATGTACGTAATTGTGTTTAAAATAATCTTGGCATTAACAATAAAAAAAATTATGTGATTGATATCTTTCATTTTCTGTATAATCTTATCCAAGTAAAGTGAAAAGTTTGAGAAACTCTAGTTCAATCGTTCCCCGGCGGGGCAAGATTGAAATATAAAAAACAAATAATTTGTGTTATCTGTGTTTTTGAAGGTATTTTGATATTATAGACAGTTCTGAAGTGTCAGAACAAATAAAATTGTATCCTGCTGACCGTCAATATCGTCTGACATTAATTTGAACGATTTTAGAAACTACTTCGATCTTACCCCACCACCCTTTCATCTTTACCCTTGTTTTTTTCTTTCGATAAAAACATTGTAATTAATTTTTTTTGCTTTCGAATAAATATAACAGGGATTTATCGATATGACATAAAAATATGCTCTTTGTACTTTATTCACTATAGATATAATTTTAGCTTAAGTTAATATGTACTGTTCTACAAGACGTCAAACACAACACTGCTCATCTCATCAAAAAACCGTTCGATCTTCCCCCCACTCACCCTAATTACTTGAAGATATAGAAGCAGGATCAGTATAAAATCACCAAAAAGCTGTGGTTAATAAAGAAACGAAATGGTGAAACGATTAACGAAAGTTAAAACAACAACAACTAAGTGAAGTGCATATTAGAGATATTATTCTGAGATCGATTACTTGAATTGTTGTTGTAACTGTTAGTTGTTGGAATTTTGATATTTTTATTTTTTATTATTATTTTGTAGATATGTACTCAATTTTTTTATCTCCCTAGTTAAAATAGAAAAATTATCGAAAATAGATATTAAAATGCTCAATTTAATCGAGAATCGATTATATTGCGCTCGCTTCAAATCGAATCGAAAATCTATCTTTTTCTTTTAAGTAAATAGTTTGAAGTTTGAACTGTCAAGTTTCAAAATGAGAAGTCCTCTATTGGCAGATTATGTTCAGAAACGAGAATTTCACTAGTGTAATCTATATGGTTATCGATTTATTGCCATAAGTAATACAATCAATTTTGTTAAATTTATAATTTTATAGTTTTTTCGAAATCTAAATTGTAAAAAGAGCTACTTTTTTGTATTTTGCTTTAGAAAAATATGGCCAATTTTTTAAAGTATAAACCATTTAGTTAACTTCAGGCCCAAAATCCCATTCTCCTTTTTTTGTTTCTATTTCTTTGGTTTTATTTAATTACAAGCCTTTCTTATGTTATCCTTGAGTAAGTTGTATCGGCTTTGTATATCATTATTTGCAATATTATTAATGTCTAAAGAGCTGAAGCTATTTTTTAACTCTAAAATAAACTCATCTTGATGGGAAATAAATGTATTTTTATCTACTCTTCCTATTGTTTTTCTAATTATTTGATATCTGTGAATTTTTAAGTCGAATTTCAATTTTGCGCGTAATCTATGGTCTGAATGGAATTTGAAATTATTTAATACTTCTAAATTTTTCAAGTCATTCCTCTTACTTCTGAAAGTCATATACTATGAGGTAACACACATAACAAAACAATAGTCATAGTCGAATTGAGTACCTCGTCCTTTTTGAAGTCGGTTAAAATAAGTTAAATGCGATAAAATCCGTCAAATTTGCTGTATTCCATAATAGTATCGTATTCATAAATTGAAGAGACAAAAGGCTGGCCTCGTCTATGGCAGAAGAGACAAGTTTTTCAGCAGACGTTACAGACTGCGCCCTAGGCTTAAGGCTTAACTCCAAGGGTTTGTAGATCGCCTCACATTGTACGCGATCTATCTGTATTCAATCCTCGCTAGTCATTAACATTCTTTAGGCTAAGAGCTTACAGAGCGATGTTTACTCGCGCCCGCAGAATAAGAGTATGTAAAATTTGTAAAGTTTAGTGTGGATTCTTTTCAGCCGTGGAGTTAGTAACGTCAACAAACTTTGCGTGAGTGACCGCAAGTCATCAAGGTTTTCTACAGGATGCATTTCGGAGTGTGCTCAGGAATTGCATCCTGCATCCTGCCTCTCCCTTCCAACATCGGACAACCAGACTCGGGCCAGTTTCCAGGTATATAAAAAGTACTCTGTGCCAGTCTCCATTTTTTTGTTGTCGATCGTTTGTCATGCGTACATCAAAGAAGTCGATTAAGTTGCCAGCATCTGTCTTTCCATTCGATTACAATGTTTTCAAGGCAAGAGTAAGCCTTTGTTGAGTCATCAGCTTGGATAGTAGTTAGAATAGTAAAAAAAAAATCGGGCGTAGGGCAGATTATTTGCGATGTAGCGATTCTGGTGACTTTATGACTGATCGATTCGAGATCGATTGGTAATAAAGTGACCAGGCCGCCGTGTACCCGCGCTTCCCGCGGCTTACGACCGCAGAGCGCGCAAACAACCATATACGCCGCGGTTATAAATTCCATCGTGGAATTAGCTTTAGTGAAATACCTTCATTTCTTATATTCTACGCGTGACGCGTTCCACTGCTGCGGGCGCGGGTAAATATCGCTACATGAGATGAACTTTACCTTTAACTATACATAATTATTTATTTATAAAGCTATCACTATTGCTATAATTATTTTAACTGTTAGAAATAAAACTCAATTCAAATAATAAAGAGCGTATATTTAAAATTATTAATTATTTATATTTTACACGAGTATAACTTATGTTTTTGCTTAGCTGTACAAAATTATTCTAATGTTATTTAAATGTAATATAATGGAATCATTCGAATTTAACTTTACAATAAATAATAGTACACTTTCTGTACTTTATTTAGACTTCAGTCTTGTTCATTTAGGTCTCGCGGCCGGTACCTTGTGGGCTACACAAAGACTTCACAGCTTCAATTCGCCAAGAATGACAGTTTTCTGCGCGGTTGTATTTGTATAGGGTGTCAGTCGGTCTCAGAGTGGGTCACTTCTCTTGTGGGCTCGCAGTGGACCGGCTACGCGGAAGACTGTAGGTATCAGCGACTGAAAATCAAATAGGCATTTCTTTAATTATTGACGTGAATACGTCTTTAGCTTTGCTTCCATAGTGGAAGTCAATTTAGAAAGCTGGTGATAACCAAGTCGGGGGATACAGTTGCTGTTACAGCTGCATATCTATCATCAACATCCAACACATGAGTTGTCTCCTTAGCTGACACGCTTGTTCCGCTTCACATTTAGGACTGAAATAGTGCTAAGATCCTGGAAGGTGGCCAGTGTGTAGCTAAAGGATCAAAGAATTCGTTACGTTGTGTGAGGACTGTGACGTATCGCCATGCGGATGGGAAACGCCGTCATCTTGAGGTAGTTTCGTTACGTACACGTATTCACGTAAACACATGGCCGTGTCCACGACACAGTCACACCCTGAATTTTCATTATTCATTTGTAGTACTACTCGCGCAGATAAAGAATAAGATTATAAATGACGTCTCATCTATTCACCTCTCGCCTGCACACTGCCGATGTATATACTGATACCCGCCGGTAATAATCACAAAAAAAATAACGTAATGTAAAGTTTTTGTGCTTCTAATTTCAAAACCGAGTAAAAAAACATAAATGTTCAATATAATTTTTTTAAGTATTAATTAGAAATATGAAGTATCAATTATTAAATTACTAAAAATAAATATTATTTGTTTTTCTTATTGATTGATTTACATTCATAATTAATATTCACTTAATAATTTAAGTAGAAAATTCAATTAAATTTAGTAATTTTTTTTTCCAATAACTAAAAATTTCCAAACAATTTACGAATATAACGTTTTAATTAATATAATATAGTTGTTTGTAATATAACGATATAACGTTATAAGCACCACTTTCGGTTTATGTACCGTGTATGCTGACAGTACAGGCTCGGCGATCCGCTATTTCTAATCCCATTTTTTATCCGCACGAGTAGTAAATCCTCAAGGCTCCAGTACACGTTGGACGAGCACGCTTGGCGAGCCCGCTCGGCAGATTTTCGTGTCGCCGTTCACACGTTGTCACGTTGGCGTGCTTCATTCTGCGTTGGTAGCTAGATGATGATGGACGTTAGTGATCGCGGCCTTATTTTTATGTTGCTCATGTTTGGGGTTCCGTATAACTGATTCATTGTGATAAGAATCAATGAACCTAAACATTTCCTCATTAGGCCATGTCGCCATGTTCGTGAAATAATTTTATTAAGCCGTAAAGCCTAACTATGAAATGAACGTGTGATCGCTATTTGCGGCTTGCGCCAAATTTCTTTGATTTGTGCACGGAAAACCGACACTATACGGCTTGTCGGCGAGTGTTGGCCGCAAACGCCAAATACACACAAAAGGCGCAGTACAAGTTGGCCGAACGGCCTGGGTGGGTTCTATCACCAAGCAGTGCGTGAATGATGTTGAATATGAATATGATCTCTTTTTGATAATGAAATGCAGTAATTTGTTCAGTCAACCTGTACTTGATCTCTAATTTCAATACAAAGAGAAGTACAATTTTTTTAAGCATAACCCGACACAACTTAGGAGCTAGTATTGTCATGAAAACTGCTAATGTAATTTCTCAGGCACTTCAACAGATGTGAAGGGTAAAAGAGAGTCAGTATAATTACTCACATGTGACAACGAGTCCTTTTTCGATTGAAGTTGCCTGCAGGTATCAATGGATTGCAGTAGCCTCTTACCAGCAGGTGGATTGTAATTCTTCTACCGACTTCAAAAAGGAGACGGTACTCAATTCGACTGTATGTTTTTTCTGTTTTTTCTTTATGTGTGTTAACTCGTAACTTTTTACTGGGTGCACCGATTTCGATGATTCTTTTTTTATTTAAAAGCTGGTGCTTCATGTGGTCTTATATAAATGATCAAGGTCTGACCAATAGTTTTTGAGTTTTTTTTAAATAATAATTTATATTGAAGTCGGGGGTCATTGTAGAAGCGTGCTCGTGCGACCCCTGCCAGCCCTTTTCAGGGCTGCAATTCTACACAGCTGCGCACCCATGCCAACGAGGGTTAGGGCGTCCCCCCAAGGCGACGCACACCAGCTCGTCCCCGTTGGTGTGGAATGCAGCGCGCAAAGCGGCGATGGGGACCGCCAACCGTCACGCACAGCCCGACACGGCGGAAGGTGGAGGACAGAGTGCAGAGTTGGCACGTGGAATGTTAGAGGAGGCATGAGAGATAAGACGAATGAGTTGATCGAAATAATGAAAGAAAGAGAATTAGATGTCGTGTGTATGTCGGAGACCAAACGGAAGGGCAGTGGTACTGAAGAGCTTCCTGGCGGGGCGTTAGCTCTATGGTCCGGAGTCCCGGAGAGCAAGAGCGCCTGCCAGGGAGTGGGGGTGCTGCTGTTGTCTCGGTTGGTCGATGTTATGACTGAATATAAGGTTGTGAACTCAAGACTTCTCTGGGTTTGCTTTAAATTGGGACTGACGAAGTTATTCCTTTTGGCTGTTTATGCGCCGGTAGCTTCGTCGTTCAGGGCTGAGCTGGAGGAGTTTTGGGAGAATGTAAGGGAAGTTCTAGATTTGGTTAGGGGAAACGAAAGAATTGTTGTATATGGTGATTTGAATGGATGGGTTGGTACCGCTCGACCAGGGTACGAGTCGGTGCTTGGAAAGTTTGGCGATAAAAGAGTTAATGATGCTGGCAAGCTTATACTGGCTGTATGCAAGGAAAAGGGTCTTCTTGTGACAAACACTATGTTTAATCACAAGAAAATCCATATGTATAGAAAGAAAGAAAGAAAGAAAATAAACTTTATTGACACAGCAGTGCATGCACATATACAAATGGTTAACATTAAATTATATATTATACACTAATACTGTGCCAAAACAGGCTTCCGCTCAGCATTTGTCATGACATGCTCGCAAGGAGCATGTCAAGACGCTGGTCTTCCGCGGACACCTATTGTTGGCATTGTACATCCTTTCGAGAATAAACTAACTTAAAATGTAGTAATTATTATATGAATGTATTTATGTGACTTGGGTGTCTCTCGAAAGGGTGCACAATACGGGGACGCTTTAATGATTGTAATCATGGTTGTCAAAAAAAAAACAATGTAAAAACACAAAAGAGATAATAAAAGGTTAAAAATATTTATAATAGTGATCGATATTAAATGGAATTTTGAAATAAGCAAACAAATAAACAATCAACAACATTCCCTTAAATTACATTAAATTCTAGACTATTAAATAACAACTAAAACTAAATTAGTGGCCATTCCAACAAACATAAAAAAGAAATTGTTCCAAGTCCTAACCGAACGAACGAATCCGAAAAAGAAAAGAAAAATAAAACAGTCCAAACAAATACCATGTACCAAAGAAAGAAAGAATGAGAGAAGTATGATCGATTTGTTCCTGGTGGATGACCGACTGCGAAAACAGGTGATGGATACGCGAGTGTTCAGGTGTGCTGACCTGGGAACGGATCACTATCTAGTGATTACTAGATTTAGGGGTCTGTTCGCGGATTGGCGCTACCGGACGGCCGTAACAGAACCACAGTCGGTCAGTCGCATCCGAAGCTGGAAGCTTCAGGAAGCGGATACTAGGGACAAATATCATGCGAGGGTAGCCGAAAAGCTTGCCACCATCGATGGCAGAAAATAATGTGTGGAAAGAACATGGCAGAACCTTAGGGATGGAATGGTAAGTGCAGCGGAAGAAGTGTGTGGAACGATAAAAAGAGATAGTAGTAAAAGAAGAGATGCATGGTGGAATGATGAAGTGAAAGGAGCTGTAAAGAAGAAGAAGAAAGCATGGTTAGACTACTTGGCCTCTAGTAATGATAAGGATATGAGAGAGAAGATGAAAGAAAGATATAAGCTGTAGAAAGTTCACACGAAAGCATTGATTGAGGAAGTGCGTGAAAGGTGTAGAATGGAAGCGGATGAAAGGTTGTCGCACACACTTTAAGGAGAACTCCAAACTCTTCTGGAAAGAGGTTGGAAGGACCCGAAGTGGTGCGACGGCCTTAAGAATGAACAAAGTGCTTTCGAGAACCAATGACGTCCTCTCAGAAAAATCGGACGTCATGCAGCGATGGAGCGAATTTTATAGAGAAATGTATGCGTGTGATGATCTTAGTGAGGGATCCGGGGATGACGCCGTGACTGGTACGCCAGACCCGGACCTCGATGACACTGAGGTCATCAGTATGAAAGAGATTGAACGTGCGATTCGAAGTTTGAAATGTGGTAAGGCTGCGGGACTAGACAGAGTTACTGCTGAAATGGTCAAGTATGGTGGGCCTCGCGTCTGGGACAGCTTTCATCTGCTGTGCAATTTGTGCTGGCGGACGGGGGATGTCCCGGATGATTGGCGATCCGCAGTCATTGTGCCTTTATATAAAGGTAAAGGTTCACATTTTGACTGCGATAAAAGCTGTGAAGGTGCGAATTCAAAGAAATCCCAAACGTAAGCAGAAACTGTTGGTCCTTCAGATGGGGTTAAGCAGAACCACGGTGAAAAGGGTGTTAAATGAAGACTTAGGGCTTCGGGCATATGGAAGAAAAACAGGACATCGTTTGAATGCTCGTCTAATGGACCTGAGACTGAAGAGATGCCGCGCTTTGTTGAAGCGGTACGCGGGAAAAAATATCGGGAAATTCTTTTTTCGGATGAAAACATTTTTACCGTAGAAGAGAGCTACAACAAACAAAATGATAAGGTGTACGCACACAGTAGTGAAGAAGCGAGCAACCGTATTCCGCGTGTACAACGAGGGCATTTTCCATCCTCGCTCATGGTATGGTTGGGAGTTTCTTATTGGGGCTTAACAGAGGTATATTTTTGTGAGAAACGTGTAAAAACTAATACAGGTGTGTATCAAAATACAGTCCGGACGAACCTTGTGGAACCTGTTTCTCATACCATGTTCAATAACAGGCACTGGGTATTCCAACAAGATTCGGCGCCAGCTCATAGAGCGAAGAGCACACAAGACTGGCTGGCGGCGCGTGAAATCGACTTCATCCGGCACGAAGACTGGCCCTCCTCCAGTCCAGATTTGAATCCGTTAGATTACAAGATATGGCAACACTTGGAGGAAAAGGCGTGCTCAAAGCCTCATCCCAATTTGGAGTCACTCAAGACATCCTTGATTAAGGCAGCCACCGATATTGACATGGATCTCGTTCGTGCTGCGATAGACGACTGGCTGCGCCTGTATTCAAAATCACGGAGGTCATTTTGAATAAACTTTAGTGTCATAAGAATCTATGTTTTGTTAAGTTCATTTTGGTATATAAATGGTTACATAATGAATAAACTTGTTTTAATTATTTTATATTAAACATGTGACAGAATTTATGACCTGACTAGGTATATCATTATTTGCAATATTATTAATGTCTAAAGAGCTGAAGCTATTTTTTTAACTCTAAAATAAACTCTTCTTGATGGGAAATAAATGTATTTTTACCTACTCTTCCTATTGTTTTTCTAATTATTTGATATCTGTGAATTTTTAAGTCGAATTTCAATTTTGCGCGTAATCTATGGTCAGAATGGAATTTGAAATTATTTAATACTTCTAAATTTTTCAATAGTCATTCCTCTTACTTCTGAAAGTCATATACTATGAGGTAACACAGATAATAAAAATAAATAGTCGAATTGAGTACGTCTTCCTTTTTGAAGTCGGTTAAAATAAGTTAAATGCGATAAAATCCGTAAAATTTGCTGTATTCCATAATAATATGGTATTCATAAATTGAAGAGACAAAAGGCTGGTCTCGTCTATGGCAGAAGAGACAAGTTTTTCAGCAGACGTTACAGACTGCGCCCTAGGCTTAAGGCTTAACTCCAAGGGCTTGTAGATCGCCTCACATTGTATGCGATCTATCTGTATTCAATCCTCGCTAGTCATTAACATTCTTTAGGCTAAGAGCTTACAGAGCGATGTTTACCCGCGCCCGCAGCATAAGAGGATGTAAAATTTGTAAAGTTTAGTGTGGATTCTTTTCAGCCGTGGAGGTAGTAACGTCAACAAACTTTGCGTGAGTGATCAAGGTTTTCTACAGCATGCATTTCGGAGTGTGCTCAGGAATTGCATCCTGCATCCTGCCTCTCCCTTCCAACATCGGACAACCAGACTCGAGCCAGTCTCCAGGTATATAAAAAGTACTCTGTGCCAGTCTCCATTTTTTTGTTGTCGACTTGCCGCGCATTCGAAGTAAACGGTTTGCTTCATCGTTTGTCATGCGTACATCAAAGAAGTCGATTAAGTAGCCAGCATCTGTCTTTCCATTCGATTACAATGTTTTCAAGGCAAGAGTGAGCCTTTGTTGAGTCATCAGCTTGGATAGTAGTTAGAATAGTAAAAAAAGATCGGGCGTAAGGCGGATTATTTGCGATGTAGCGATTGTGGTGACTTTATTACTGATCGATTCGAGATCGATTGGTAATAAAGTCACCAGGGCGCCGTGTACCCGCGCTTCCCGCGGCCTACGATCGCAGAGCGCGCAAACAACCGTACAAGCCACGGTTATAAATTCCATCGTGGAATTAGCTTTAGTGAAATACCTTCATTTCTTACATTCTACGCGGGGCGCGTTCCCGCCACCGCTGCGGGCGCGGGTAAATATCGCTCCATGAGTTGAACTTTACCCTCAGAAATGTTATGCACACAAACTAATACATAATTATTTATATATAAAGCTATCACTATTGCTATAATTATTTTTAAAGTTAGAAATAAAACTCAATTCAAATAATAAAGAGCGTATATTTAAAATTATTAATTATTTATATTTTACACGAGTATAACTTATGTTTTTGCTTAGCTGTACAAAATTATTCTAATGTTATTTAAATGTATAATATATTTTAACAGTGGTAGAGCCACGCGGCAGCTTTTGCTGTCGCACGGATGGGCCGGCTCGAACCGGGGTGGTCCCACGACCTCACAGAAAACCAGCGTGAAGTAGAGGTTTACCTCTGCGTTTCGCTTGGTGAGTGCAGGTGGCCGGAGGCCCTTATTACTGGAAATGAGGCATTCCACCTAAGTCCTCATGGGTGACAACGCATCTACATTTTGATTTGTAATAGAGGATAGATGTAGATGTCTATGGGCCGCAGCAACCACGTACCATCAGGTGGACTGTGTGCTCGTTTGTCACCCCTATCCTATAAAAAAAATGTAATATAATGGAATCATTCGAATTTAGCTTAACAATAAATAATAAGTACACTATCTGTACTTTATCTAGACTTCAGTCTTGTTCATTTAGGTCTCGCGGCCGGTGCCTTGTGGACTACACAAAGACTTCACAGCTTCAATTCGCCAAGAATGACAGTTTTCTGCGCGGTAGTATTTGTATCGGGTGTCAGTCGGTCTCAGAGTGGGTCACTTCTCTTGTGGGCTCGCAGTGGACCGGCTACGCGGAAGACTGTAGGTATCAGCGACTGAAAATCAAACGGGCATTTTTTTTAATTATTGACGTGAATACGTCTTTAGCTTGGCTTCCATAGTGGAAGTCAATTCAGAAAGCTGGTGATAACCACCTCGGGGGATACAGTTGCTGTTTCAGCTGCATATCTATTATTTATTTATTTATAAGGCTCACCGACAGATGATACACAAAAACTAAAAACCAGATACAAGCATTGTGAGAAACATGTTATGTGCTCACCCAGTTATAGGCAACCACAGCTGACACAGAGTAATGTTACGGAAAGTTAAATAACGTAAAATTTAATAGTATTGCACCATTATTGCACAGTTTGTAGAGGAAGCTCAAATCCAAAAATTTGCGCCTGTTATATAAGGAAGATATACGGAAATATATCTATATCATATATGTTGATTATAGATATATCTATCATCAACATCCAAAGTTTTGGCTTAATGGCTATAGTTCTAAAATTTGTGCTCATAAGTTGACATTAGTCATTTATTCCATTAATAACAAAATACATTGTGTTGGCAATTACAAGTTAATTCAATAAGATTTAAAAAATAACTACATTTATGCAATACTCAATCAAATATCCACATCAAAATAATAAAATTACAATAATAGGTAATAATATAATTACAATAAAGAAATATGTCAAAAATATAAAATTACAATAAAGAAATTAAAAAAAAAATGTCTTCTTAGCTGACGCGCTTGTTCCGCTTCACATTTAGGACTGAAATAGTGCTAAGATCCTGGAAGATGGCCAGTGTGTAGCTAAAGGATCAAAGAATTCATTGCGTTGTGTGAGGACTGGAACGCCCTCATCTTGAGGTAGTTTCGTTACGTACACGTATTCATGTAAACACATGGCCGTGTCCACGACACAGTCACACCCTGAATTTTCATTATTAATTTATAGTACTACTTGCGCAGATAAAGAATAAGATTATAAATGACGTCTCATCTATTCACCTCTCGCCTGCACACTGCCGATGTTTATACTGACACCCGCTGGTAATAATCACAAAAAAATAACGTAATGTAAAGTTTTTGTGCTTCTAATTTCAAAACCGAGTAAAAAAACATAAATGTTCAATATACTTTTTTTTAAGTATTAATTTGAAATATGAAGTATGAATTATTAAATTACTAAAAATAAATATTATTTGTTTTTCTTATTGATTGATTTACATTCATAATTAATATTCACTTAATAATTTAAGTAGAAAATTCAATTAAATTTAGTAATTTTTTTTTCCAATAACTAAAAATTTCCAAACAATTTACGAATATAACGTTTTAATTAATATAATATAGTTGTTTGTAATATAACGATATAACGTTATAAGCACCGCTTTCGGTTTATGTACCGTGTATGCTGACAGTACAGGCTCGGCGATCCGCTATTTCTAATCCCATTTTTTATCCGCACGAGTAGTAAATCCTCAAGGCTCCAGTACACGTTGGACGAGCACGCTTGGCGAGCCCGCTCGGCAGATTTTCGTGTCGCCGTTCACACGTTGTCACGTTGGCGTGCTTCATTCTGCGTTGGTAGCTAGATGATGATGGACGTTAGTGATCGCGGCCTTATTTTTATGTTGCTCATGTTTGGGGTTCCGTATAACTGATTCACTGTGATAAGAATCAATGAACCTAAATATTTCCTTATTAGGCCATGTCGCCATGTTCGTGAAATAATTTTATTAAGCCGTAAAGCGTTACTATGAAATGAACACTCGGCCAACGTGTGATCGCTATTTGCGGCTTGCGCCAAATTTCTTTGATATGTGCACGGAAAACCGACATTATACGGCTTGTCGGCGAGTGTTGGCCGCAAACGCCAAATACACACAAAAGGCGCAGTACAAGTTGGCCGAACGCACTCTGCGAGCGCGTTCGGCCAACTTGTATCTTTACAAGTAACGCTTGCTCAAAGTACTATGTGATGATGACGTTTGGATCGGTATTGTTGGGGGGGAGGGGGGGGGGGCTCCTTTTCCGCGGGGAATCCGCCTGGGTGGGTTCTATCACCAAGCAGTGCGTGAATGATGTTGAATATGAATATGATCTCTTTTTGATAATGAAATGCAGTAATTTGTTCAGTCAACCTGTACTTGATCTCTAATTTCAATACAAAGAGAAGTACAATTTTTTTAAGCATAACCCGACACAACTTAGGAGCTAGTATTGTCATGAAAACTGCTAATGTAATTTCTCAGGCACTTCCACAGATGTGAAGGGTAAAAGAGAGCCAGTATAATTACTCACATGTGACAACGAGTCCTTTTTCGATTGAAGTTGCCTGCAGGTATCAATGGATTGCAGTAGCCTCTTACCAGCAGGTGGATTGTAATTCTTCTACCGACTTCAAAAAGGAGACGGTACTCAATTCGACTGTATGTTTTTTCTGTTTTTTCTTTATGTGTGTTAACTCGTAACTTTTTACTGGGTGCACCGATTTCGATGATTCTTTTTTTATTTAAAAGCTGGTGCTTCATGTGGTCTTATATAAATGATCAAGGTCTGACCAATAGTTTTTGAGTTTTTTTAAAATAATAATTTATATTGAAGTCGGGGTCATTGTAGAAGCGTGCTCGTGCGACCCCTGCCAGCCCTTTTCAGGGCTGCAATTCTACACAGCTGCGCACCCATGCCAACGAGGGTTAGGGCGTCCCCCCAAGGCGACGCACACCAGCTCGTCCCCGTTGGTGTGGAATGCAGCGCGCAAAGCGGCGATGGGGACCGCCAACCGTCACGCACAGCCCGACACGGCGGAAGGTGGAGGACAGAGTGCAGAGTTGGCACGTGGAATGTTAGAGGAGGCATGAGAGATAAGACGAATGAGTTGATCGAAATAATGAAAGAAAGAGAATTAGATGTCGTGTGTATGTCGGAGACCAAACGGAAGGGCAGTGGTACTGAAGAGCTTCCTGGCGGGGCGTTAGCTCTATGGTCCGGAGTCCCGGAGAGCAAGAGCGCCTGCCAGGGAGTGGGGGTGCTGCTGTTGTCTCGGTTGGTCGATGTTATGACTGAATATAAGGTTGTGAACTCAAGACTTCTCTGGGTTTGCTTTAAATTGGGACTGACGAAGTTATTCCTTTTGGCTGTTTATGCGCCGGTAGCTTCGTCGTTCAGGGCTGAGCTGGAGGAGTTTTGGGAGAATGTAAGGGAAGTTCTAGATTTGGTTAGGGGAAACGAAAGAATTGTTGTATATGGTGATTTGAATGGATGGGTTGGTACCGCTCGACCAGGGTACGAGTCGGTGCTTGGAAAGTTTGGCGATAAAAGAGTTAATGATGCTGGCAAGCTTATACTGGCTGTATGCAAGGAAAAGGGTCTTCTTGTGACAAACACTATGTTTAATCACAAGAAAATCCATATGTATAGAAAGAAAGAAAGAAAGAAAATAAACTTTATTGACACAGCAGTGCATGCACATATACAAATGGTTAACATTAAATTATATATTATACACTAATACTGTGCCAAAACAGGCTTCCGCTCAGCATTTGTCATGACATGCTCGCAAGGAGCATGTCAAGACGCTGGTCTTCCGCGGACACCTATTGTTGGCATTGTACATCCTTTCGAGAATAAACTAACTTAAAATGTAGTAATTATTATATGAATGTATTTATGTGACTTGGGTGTCTCTCGAAAGGGTGCACAATACGGGGACGCTTTAATGATTGTAATCATGGTTGTCAAAAAAAAAACAATGTAAAAACACAAAAGAGATAATAAAAGGTTAAAAATATTTATAATAGTGATCGATATTAAATGGAATTTTGAAATAAGCAAACAAATAAACAATCAACAACATTCCCTTAAATTACATTAAATTCTAGACTATTAAATAACAACTAAAACTAAATTAGTGGCCATTCCAACAAACATAAAAAAGAAATTGTTCCAAGTCCTAACCGAACGAACGAATCCGAAAAAGAAAAGAAAAATAAAACAGTCCAAACAAATACCATGTACCAAAGAAAGAAAGAATGAGAGAAGTATGATCGATTTGTTCCTGGTGGATGACCGACTGCGAAAACAGGTGATGGATACGCGAGTGTTCAGGTGTGCTGACCTGGGAACGGATCACTATCTAGTGATTACTAGATTTAGGGGTCTGTTCGCGGGTTGGCGCTACCGGACGGCAGTAACAGAACCACAGTCGGTCAGTCGCATCCGAAGCTGGAAGCTTCAGGAAGCGGATACTAGGGACAAATATCATGCGAGGGTAGCCGAAAAGCTTGCCACCATCGATGGCAGAAAATAATGTGTGGAAAGAACATGGCAGAACCTTAGGGATGGAATGGTAAGTGCAGCGGAAGAAATGTGTGGAACGATAAAAAGAGATAGTAGTAAAAGAAGAGCTGCACGGTGGAATGATGAAGTGAAAGGAGCTGTAAAGAAGAAGAAGAAAGCATGGTTAGACTACTTGGCCTCTAGTAATGATAAGGATATGAGAGAGAAGATGAAAGAAAGATATAAGCTGTAGAAAGTTCACACGAAAGCATTGATTGAGGAAGTGCGTGAAAGGTGTAGAATGGAAGCGGATGAAAGGTTGTCGCACACACTTTAAGGAGAACTCCAAACTCTTCTGGAAAGAGGTTGGAAGGACCCGAAGTGGTGCGACGGCCTTAAGAATGAACAAAGTGCTTTCGAGAACCAATGACGTCCTCTCAGAAAAATCGGACGTCATGCAGCGATGGAGCGAATTTTATAGAGAAATGTATGCGTGTGATGATCTTAGTGAGGGATCCGGGGATGACGCCGTGACTGGTACGCCAGACCCGGACCTCCATGACACTGAGGTCATCAGTATGAAAGAGATTGAACGTGCGATTCGAAGTTTGAAATGTGGTAAGGCTGCGGGACTAGACAGAGTTACTGCTGAAATGGTCAAGTATGGTGGGCCTCGCGTCTGGGACAGCTTTCATCTGCTGTGCAATTTGTGCTGGCGGACGGGGGATGTCCCGGATGATTGGCGATCCGCAGTCATTGTGCCTTTATATAAAGGTAAAGGTTCACATTTTGACTGCGATAAAAGCTGTGAAGGTGCGAATTCAAAGAAATCCCAAACGTAAGCAGAAACTGTTGGTCCTTCAGATGGGGTTAAGCAGAACCACGGTGAAAAGGGTGTTAAATGAAGACTTAGGGCTTCGGGCATATGGAAGAAAAACAGGACATCGTTTGAATGCTCGTCTAATGGACCTGAGACTGAAGAGATGCCGCGCTTTGTTGAAGCGGTACGCGGGAAAAAATATCGGGAAATTCTTTTTTCGGATGAAAACATTTTTACCGTAGAAGAGAGCTACAACAAACAAAATGATAAGGTGTACGCACACAGTAGTGAAGAAGCGAGCAACCGTATTCCGCGTGTACAACGAGGGCATTTTCCATCCTCGCTCATGGTATGGTTGGGAGTTTCTTATTGGGGCTTAACAGAGGTATATTTTTGTGAGAAACGTGTAAAAACTAATACAGGTGTGTATCAAAATACAGTCCGGACGAACCTTGTGGAACCTGTTTCTCATACCATGTTCAATAACAGGCACTGGGTATTCCAACAAGATTCGGCGCCAGCTCATAGAGCGAAGAGCACACAAGACTGGCTGGCGGCGCGTGAAATCGACTTCATCCGGCACGAAGACTGGCCCTCCTCCAGTCCAGATTTGAATCCGTTAGATTACAAGATATGGCAACACTTGGAGGAAAAGGCGTGCTCAAAGCCTCATCCCAATTTGGAGTCACTCAAGACATCCTTGATTAAGGCAGCCACCGATATTGACATGGATCTCGTTCGTGCTGCGATAGACGACTGGCTGCGCCTGTATTCAAAATCACGGAGGTCATTTTGAATAAACTTTAGTGTCATAAGAATCTATGTTTTGTTAAGTTCATTTTGGTATATAAATGGTTACATAATGAATAAACTTGTTTTAATTATTTTATATTAAACATGTGACAGAATTTATGACCTGACTAGGTATATCATTATTTGCAATATTATTAATGTCTAAAGAGCTGAAGCTATTTTTTTAACTCTAAAATAAACTCTTCTTGATGGGAAATAAATGTATTTTTACCTACTCTTCCTATTGTTTTTCTAATTATTTGATATCTGTGAATTTTTAAGTCGAATTTCAATTTTGCGCGTAATCTATGGTCAGAATGGAATTTGAAATTATTTAATACTTCTAAATTTTTCAATAGTCATTCCTCTTACTTCTGAAAGTCATATACTATGAGGTAACACAGATAATAAAAATAAATAGTCGAATTGAGTACGTCTTCCTTTTTGAAGTCGGTTAAAATAAGTTAAATGCGATAAAATCCGTAAAATTTGCTGTATTCCATAATAATATGGTATTCATAAATTGAAGAGACAAAAGGCTGGTCTCGTCTATGGCAGAAGAGACAAGTTTTTCAGCAGACGTTACAGACTGCGCCCTAGGCTTAAGGCTTAACTCCAAGGGCTTGTAGATCGCCTCACATTGTATGCGATCTATCTGTATTCAATCCTCGCTAGTCATTAACATTCTTTAGGCTAAGAGCTTACAGAGCGATGTTTACCCGCGCCCGCAGCATAAGAGGATGTAAAATTTGTAAAGTTTAGTGTGGATTCTTTTCAGCCGTGGAGGTAGTAACGTCAACAAACTTTGCGTGAGTGATCAAGGTTTTCTACAGGATGCATTTCGGAGTGTGCTCAGGAATTGCATCCTGCATCCTGCCTCTCCCTTCCAACATCGGACAACCAGACTCGAGACAGTCTCCAGGTATATAAAAAGTACTCTGTGCCAGTCTCCATTTTTTTGTTGTCGACTTGCCGCGCATTCGAAGTAAACGGTTTGCTTCATCGTTTGTCATGCGTACATCAAAGAAGTCGATTAAGTAGCCAGCATCTGTCTTTCCATTCGATTACAATGTTTTCAAGGCAAGAGTGAGCCTTTGTTGAGTCATCAGCTTGGATAGTAGTTAGAATAGTAAAAAAAGATCGGGCGTAAGGCGGATTATTTGCGATGTAGCGATTGTGGTGACTTTATTACTGATCGATTCGAGATCGATTGGTAATAAAGTCACCAGGGCGCCGTGTACCCGCGCTTCCCGCGGCCTACGATCGCAGAGCGCGCAAACAACCGTACAAGCCACGGTTATAAATTCCATCGTGGAATTAGCTTTAGTGAAATACCTTCATTTCTTACATTCTACGCGGGGCGCGTTCCCGCCACCGCTGCGGGCGCGGGTAAATATCGCTCCATGAGTTGAACTTTACCCTCAGAAATGTTATGCACACAAACTAATACATAATTATTTATATATAAAGCTATCACTATTGCTATAATTATTTTTAAAGTTAGAAATAAAACTCAATTCAAATAATAAAGAGCGTATATTTAAAATTATTAATTATTTATATTTTACACGAGTATAACTTATGTTTTTGCTTAGCTGTACAAAATTATTCTAATGTTATTTAAATGTATAATATATTTTAACAGTGGTAGAGCCACGCGGCAGCTTTTGCTGTCGCACGGATGGGCCGGCTCGAACCGGGGTGGTCCCACGACCTCACAGAAAACCAGCGTGAAGTAGAGGTTTACCTCTGCGTTTCGCTTGGTGAGTGCAGGTGGCCGGAGGCCCTTATTACTGGAAATGAGGCATTCCACCTTAGTCCTCATGGGTGACAACGCATCTACATTTTGATTTGTAATAGAGGATAGATGTAGATGTCTATGGGCCGCAGCAACCACGTACCATCAGGTGGACTGTGTGCTCGTTTGTCACCCCTATCCTATAAAAAAAATGTAATATAATGGAATCATTCGAATTTAGCTTAACAATAAATAATAAGTACACTATCTGTACTTTATCTAGACTTCAGTCTTGTTCATTTAGGTCTCGCGGCCGGTGCCTTGTGGACTACACAAAGACTTCACAGCTTCAATTCGCCAAGAATGACAGTTTTCTGCGCGGTAGTATTTGTATCGGGTGTCAGTCGGTCTCAGAGTGGGTCACTTCTCTTGTGGGCTCGCAGTGGACCGGCTACGCGGAAGACTGTAGGTATCAGCGACTGAAAATCAAACGGGCATTTTTTTAATTATTGACGTGAATACGTCTTTAGCTTTGCTTCCATAGTGGAAGTCAATTCAGAAAGCTGGTGATAACCACCTCGGGGGATACAGTTGCTGTTTCAGCTGCATATCTATTATTTATTTATTTATAAGGCTCACCGACAGATGATACACAAAAACTAAAAACCAGATACAAGCATTGTGAGAAACATGTTATGTGCTCACCCAGTTATAGGTAACCACAGCTGACACAGAGTAATGTTACGGAAAGTTAAATAACGTAAAATTTAATAGTATTGCACCATTATTGCACAGTTTGTAGAGGAAGCTCAAATCCAAAAATTTGCGCCTGTTATATAAGGAAGATATACGGAAATATATCTATATCATATAAGTTGATTATAGATATATCTATCATCAACATCCAAAGTTTTGGCTTAATGGCTATAGTTCTAAAATTTGTGCTCATAAGTTGACATTAGTCATTTATTCCATTAATAACAAAATACATTGTGTTGGCAATTACAAGTTAATTCAATAAGATTTAAAAAATAACTACATTTATGCAATACTCAATCAAATATCCACATCAAAATAATAAAATTACAATAATAGGTAATAATATAATTACAATAAAGAAATATGTCAAAAATATAAAATTACAATAAAGAAATTAAAAAAAAATGTCTTCTTAGCTGACGCGCTTGTTCCGCTTCACATTTAGGACTGAAATAGTGCCAAGATCCTGGAAGGTGGCCAGTGTGTAGCTAAAGGATCAAAGAATTCATTGCGTTGTGTGAGGACTGGAACGCCGTCATCTTGAGGTAGTTTCGTTACGTACACGTATTCATGTAAACACATGGCCGTGTCCACGATACAGCCACACCCTGAATTTTCATTATTAATTTATAGTAGTACTTGCGCAGATAAAGAATAAGATTATAAATGATGTCTCATCTATTCACCTCTCGCCTGCACACTGCCGATGTTTATACTGACACCCGCTGGTAATAATCACAAAAAAATAACGTAATGTAAAGTTTTTGTGCTTCTAATTTCAAAACCGAGTAAAAAAACATAAATGTTCAATATACTTTTTTTTAAGTATTAATTTGAAATATGAAGTATGAATTATTAAATTACTAAAAATAAATATTATTTGTTTTTCTTATTGATTGATTTACATTCATAATTAATATTCACTTAATAATTTCAGTAGAAAATTCAATTAAATTTAGTAATTTTTTTTTCCAATAACTAAAAATTTCCAAACAATTTACGAATATAACGTTTTAATTAATATAATATAGTTGTTTGTAATATAACGATATAACGTTATAAGCACCGCTTTCGGTTTATGTACCGTGTATGCTGACAGTACAGGCTCGGCGATACGCTATTTCTAATCCCATTTTTTATCCGCACGAGTAGTAAATCCTCAAGGCTCCAGTACACGTTGGACGAGCACGCTTGGCGAGCCCGCTCGGCAGATTTTCGTGTCGCCGTTCACACGTTGTCACGTTGGCGTGCTTCATTCTGCGTTGGTAGCTAGATGATGATGGACGTTAGTGATCGCGGCCTTATTTTTATGTTGCTCATGTTTGGGGTTCCGTATAACTGATTCATTGTGATAAGAATCAATGAACCTAAACATTTCCTCATTAGGCCATGTCGCCATGTTCGTGAAATAATTTTATTAAGCCGTAAAGCCTAACTATGAAATGAACGTGTGATCGCTATTTGCGGCTTGCGCCAAATTTCTTTGATTTGTGCACGGAAAACCGACACTATACGGCTTGTCTGCGAGTGTTGGCCGCAAACGCCAAATACACACAAAACGGCGCTGTACACGTTGGCCGAACGCACTGCGAGCGCGTTCGGCCAACGTGTACTGATATTCTCGTGGGTTCTATCGCCAAGCAGTGCGTGAATGATGTTGAATAGGAATATGATCTCTTTTTGATAATGAAATGCAGTAATTTGTTCAGTCAACCTGTACTTGATCTCTAATTTCAATACAAAGAGAAGTACAATTTTTTTAAGCATAACCCGACACAACTTAGGAGCTAGTATTGTCATGAAAACTGCTAATGTAATTTCTCAGGCACTTCAACAGATGTGAAGGGTAAAAGAGAGCCAGTATAATTACTCACATGTGACAACGAGTCCTTTTTCGTTTGAAGTTGCCTGCAGGTATCAATGGATTGCAGTAGCCTCTTACCAGCAGGTGCATTGTATTTCTTCTACCGACTTCAAAAAGGAGACGGTACTCAATTCGATTGTATGTTATTTCTTTATGTGTTACCTTGCAACTTTTTACTGGGTGCACCGATTTCGATGATTTTTTATTTTATTTAAAAGCTGGTGCTTCATGTGGTCCTATATAAATGATCAAGGTCTGACCAATAGTTATTGAGTTTTTTTAAATAATAATTTATATTGAAGTCGGTTGCACAAAATTTTTAATTTTAAATTACATAATTACGCGGAGGCGGGCAGCACGGCGTGCAGCGTGCGCAGCTCGTACTGTGTACTGTGCACAGAGTAGCACCTGTGCAGAGCACACACACACACACACACACACACACACACACACCTGCACGGCGGTGAAGAGCACGGGCGCGGAGGCGGGCAGCACGGCGTGCAGCGTGCGCAGCTCGTACTGTGTACTGTGCACAGAGTAGCACCTGTGCAGAGCACACACACACACACACACACACACACACTCACCTGCACGGCGGTGAAGAGCGCGGGCGCGAAGGCGGGCAGCACGGCGTGCAGCGTGCGCAGCTCGTACTGTGTACTGTGCACAGAGTAGCACCTGTGCAGAGCACACACACACACACACACACACACACACACACACACACACACACCTGCACGGCGGTGAAGAGCGCGGGAGCGGAGGTGGGCAGCACGGCGTGCAGCGTGCGCAGCTCGTACTGTGTACTGTGCACAGAGTAGCACCTGTGCAGAGCACACACACACACATACACACACACACTCACCTGCACGGCGGTGAAGAGCGCGGGCGCGGAGGCGGGCAGCACGGCGTGCAGCGTGCGCAGCTCGTACTGTGTACTGTGCACAGAGTAGCACCTGTGCAGAGCACACACACACACACACACACTCACCTGCACGGCGGTGAAGAGCGCGGGCGCGGAGGCGGGCAGCACGGCGTGCAGCGTGCGCAGCTCGTACTGTGTACTGTGCACAGAGTAGCACCTGTGCAGAGCACACACACACACACACACACACACACACACTCACCTGCACGGCAGTGAAGAGCGCGGGCGCGGAGGCGGGCAGGACGGCGTGCAGCGTGCGCAGCTCGTACTGTGTACTGTGCACAGAGTAGCACCTGTGCAGAGCACACACACACACACACACACACACACACACACACACACACACACACACACACACACACACACACTCACCTGCACGGCGGTGAAGAGCGCGGGCGCGGAGGCGGGCAGCACGGCGTGCAGCGTGCGCAGCTCGTACTGTGTACTGTGCACAGAGTAGCACCTGTGCAGAGCACACACACACACACACACACACACACACACACACACACTCACCTGCACGGCGGTGAAGAGCACGGGCGCGGAGGCGGGCAGCACGGCGTGCAGCGTGCGCAGCTCGTACTGTGTACTGTGCACAGAGTAGCACCTGTGCAGAGCACACACACACACACACACACACTCACCTGCACGGCGGTGAAGAGCGCGGGCGCGGAGGCGGGCAGCACGGCGTGCAGCGTGCGCAGCTCGTACTGTGTACTGTGCACAGAGTAGCACCTGTGCAGAGCACACACACACACACACACACACACACACTCACCTGCACGGCGGTGAAGAGCACGGGCGCGGAGGCGGGCAGCACGGCGTGCAGCGTGCGCAGCTCGTACTGTGTACTGTGCACAGAGTAGCACCTGTGCAGAGCACACACACACACACACACACTCACCTGCACGGCGGTGAAGAGCGCGGGCGCGGAGGCAGGCAGCACGGCGTGCAGCGTGCGCAGCTCGTACTGTGTACTGTGCACAGAGTAGCACCTGTGCAGAGCACACACACACACACACACACACACACACACACACACACACACACACTCACCTGCACGGCGGTGAAGAGCGCGGGCGCGAAGGCGGGTAGCACGGCGTGCAGCGTGCGCAGCTCGTACTGTGTACTGTGCACAGAGTAGCACCTGTGCAGAGCACACACACACACACACACACACAACACACACACACACACACACACACACACTCACCTGCACGGCGGTGAAGAGCGCGGGAGCGGAGGTGGGCAGCACGGCGTGCAGCGTGCGCAGCTCGTACTGTGTACTGTGCACAGAGTAGCACCTGTGCAGAGCACACACACACACACACACACACACTCACCTGCACGGCGGTGAAGAGCGCGGGCGCGGAGGCGGGCAGCACGGCGTGCAGCGTGCGCAGCTCGTACTGTGTACTGTGCACAGAGTAGCACCTGTGCAGAGCACACACACACACACACACACACTCACCTGCACGGCGGTGAAGGGCGCGGGCGCGGAGGCGGGCAGCACGGCGTGCAGCGTGCGCAGCTCGTACTGTGTACTGTGCACAGAGTAGCACCTGTGCAGAGCACACACACACACACACACACACACACACACACACACACTCACCTGCACGGCGGTGAAGAGCACGGGCGCGGAGGCGGGCAGCACGGCGTGCAGCGTGCGCAGCTCGTACTGTGTACTGTGCACAGAGTAGCACCTGTGCAGAGCACACACACACACACACACACACTCACCTGCACGGCGGTGAAGAGCGCGGGCGCGGAGGCGGGCAGCACGGCGTGCAGCGTGCGCAGCTCGTACTGTGTACTGTGCACAGAGTAGCACCTGTGCAGAGCACACACACACACACACACACACACACACACACTCACCTGCACGGCGGTGAAGAGCACGGGCGCGGAGGCGGGCAGCACGGCGTGCAGCGTGCGCAGCTCGTACTGTGTACTGTGCACAGAGTAGCACCTGTGCAGAGCACACACACACACACACACACACTCACCTGCACGGCGGTGAAGAGCGCGGGCGCGGAGGCGGGCAGCACGGCGTGCAGCGTGCGCAGCTCGTACTGTGTACTGTGCACAGAGTAGCACCTGTGCAGAGCACACACACACACACACACACACACACACACACACACACACTCACCTGCACGGTGGTGAAGAGCACGGGCGCGGAGGCGGGCAGCACGGCGTGCAGCGTGCGCAGCTCGTACTGTGTACTGTGCACAGAGTAGCACCTGTGCAGAGCACACACACACACACACACACACTCACCTGCACGGCGGTGAAGAGCGCGGGCGCGGAGGCAGGCAGCACGGCGTGCAGCGTGCGCAGCTTGTACTGTGTACTGTGCACAGAGTAGCACCTGTGCAGAGCACACACACACACACACACACACACACACACACACACACACACACACACTCACCTGCACGGCGGTGAAGAGCGCGGGAGCGGAGGTGGGCAGCACGGCGTGCAGCGTGCGCAGCTCGTACTGTGTACTGTGCACAGAGTAGCACCTGTGCAGAGCACACACACACACACACACACACACACACACACACACACTCACCTGCACGGCGGTGAAGAGCGCGGGCGCGGAGGCGGGCAGCACGGCGTGCAGCGTGCGCAGCTCGTACTGTGTACTGTGCACAGAGTAGCACCTGTGCAGAGCACACACACACACACACACACACACACCTGCACGGCGGTGAAGAGCGCGGGCGCGGAGGCGGGCAGCACGGCGTGCAGCGTGCGCAGCTCGTACTGTGTACTGTGCACAGAGTAGCACCTGTGCAGAGCACACACACACACACACACACACACACACACACACACACACACACTCACCTGCACGGCGGTGAAGAGCGCGGGCGCGGAGGCGGGCAGCACGGCGTGCAGCGTGCGCAGCTCGTACTGTGTACTGTGCACAGAGTAGCACCTGTGCAGAACACACACACACACACACACACACACACACACACACTCACCTGCACGGCGGTGAAGAGCGCGGGCGCGGAGGCGGGCAGCACGGCGTGCAGCGTGCGCAGCTCGTACTGTGTACTGTGCACAGAGTAGCACCTGTGCAGAGCACACACACACACACACACACACACTCACCTGCACGGCGGTGAAGAGCGCGGGCGCGGAGGCGGGCAGCACGGCGTGCAGCGTGCGCAGCTCGTACTGTGTACTGTGCACAGAGTAGCACCTGTGCAGAGCACACACACACACACACACACACACTCACCTGCACGGCGGTGAAGAGCGCGGGCGCGGAGGCGGGCAGCACGGCGTGCAGCGTGCGCAGCTCGTACTGTGTACTGTGCACAGAGTAGCACCTGTGCAGAGCACACACACACACACACACACACACACACACACACACACACACACACACACACACACACTCACCTGCACGGCGGTGAAGAGCGCGGGCGCAGAGGCGGGCAGCACGGCGTGCAGCGTGCGCAGCTCGTACTGTGTACTGTGCACAGAGTAGCACCTGTGCAGAGCACACACACACACACACACACACACACCTGCACGGCGGTGAAGAGCGCGGGCGCGGAGGCGGGCAGCACGGCGTGCAGCGTGCGCAGCTCGTACTGTGTACTGTGCACAGAGTAGCACCTGTGCAGAGCACACACACACACACACACACACACACACACACACACACACACACACACACACACTCACCTGCACGGCGGTGAAGAGCGCGGGCGCGGAGGCGGGCAGCACGGCGTGCAGCGTGCGCAGCTCGTACTGTTTACTGTGCACAGAGTAGCACCTGTGCAGAGCACAGACACACACACACAGACACACTCACCTGCACGGCGGTGAAGAGCGCGGGCGCGGAGGCGGGCAGCACGGCGTGCAGCGTGCGCAGCTCGTACTGTGTACTGTGCACAGAGTAGCACCTGTGCAGAGCACACACACACACACACACACACACACACACTCACCTGCACGGCGGTGAAGAGCACGGGCGCGGAGGCGGGCAGCACGGCGTGCAGCGTGCGCAGCTCGTACTGTGTACTGTGCACAGAGTAGCACCTGTGCAGAGCACACACACACACACACACTCACCTGCACGGCGGTGAAGAGCGCGGGCGCGGAGGCGGGCAGCACGGCGTGCAGCGTGCGCAGCTCGTACTGTGTACTGTGCACAGAGTAGCACCTGTGCAGAGCACACACACACACACACACACACACACACACACTCACCTGCACGGCGGTGAAGAGCGCGGGCGCGGAGGCGGGCAGCACGGCGTGCAGCGTGCGCAGTTCGTACTGTGTACTGTGCACAGAGTAGCACCGGTGCAGAGCACACACACACACACACACACACACACACACACACACACACACACACACACACTTACCTGCACGGCGGTGAAGAGCGCGGGCGCGGAGGCGGGCAGCACGGCGTGCAGCGTGCGCAGCTCGTACTGTGTACTGTGCACAGAGTAGCACCTGTGCAGAGCACACACACACACACTCACCTGCACGGCGGTGAAGAGCGCGGGCGCGGAGGCGGGCAGCACGGCGTGCAGCGTGCGCAGCTCGTACTGTGTACTGTGCACAGAGTAGCACCTGTGCAGAGCACACACACACACACACACACACACACACACTCACCTGCACGGCGGTGAAGAGCGCGGGCGCGGAGGCGGGCAGCACGGCGTGCAGCGTGCGCAGCTCGTACTGTGTACTGTGCACAGAGTAGCACCTGTGCAGAGCACACACACACACACACACACACACACTCACCTGCACGGCGGTGAAGAGCGCGGGCGCGGAGGCGGGCAGCACGGCGTGCAGCGTGCGCAGCTCGTACTGTGTACTGTGCACAGAGTAGCACCTGTGCAGAGCACACACACACACACACACACACACACACCTGCACGGTGGTGAAGAGCGCGGGCGCGGAGGCGGGCAGCACGGCGTGCAGCGTGCGCAGCTCGTACTGTGTACTGTGCACAGAGTAGCACCTGTGCAGAGCACACACACACACACACACACACACACACTCACCTGCACGGCGGTGAAGACCACGGGCGCGGAGGCGGGCAGCACGGCGTGCAGCGTGCGCAGCTCGTACTGTGTACTGTGCACAGAGTAGCACCTGTGCAGAGCAAACACACACACACACACACACTCACCTGCACGGCGGTGAAGAGCGCGGGCGCGGAGGCGGGCAGCACGGCGTGCAGCGCTCGTCACTGTGTACTGTGCACAGAGTAGCAACCTGTGCAGAGCACACAACACACCAACACACACACACACACTCACCAGCACGGCCGGTGAACGAGCGCGGGCGCGGAGGCCGGCAAGCACGGCGTGCATGCAGTGCGCCAGCTCGTACTGTGTACTGTGCACAGAGTAGCACCTGTGCAGAGCACACACACACACACACACACACACACTCACCTGCACGGCGGTGAAGAGCGCGGGCGCGGAGGCGGGCAGCACGGCGTGCAGCGTGCGCAGCTCGTACTGTGTACTGTGCACAGAGTAGCACCTGTGCAGAGCACACACACACACACACACACACACACACACACACACACACACACACACACACTCACCTGCACGGCGGTGAAGAGCGCGGGCGCGGAGGCGGGCAGCACGGCGTGCAGCGTGCGCAGCTCGTACTGTGTACTGTGCACACAGTAGCACCTGTGCAGAGCACACACACACACACTCACCTGCACGGCGGTGAAGAGCGCGGGCGCGGAGGCGGGCAGCACGGCGTGCAGCGTGCGCAGCTCGTACTGTGTACTGTGCACAGAGTAGCACCTGTGCAGAGCACACACACACACACACACACACACACACACTCACCTGCACGGCGGTGAAGAGCGCGGGCGCGGAGGCGGGCAGCACGGCGTGCAGCGTGCGCAGCTCGTACTGTGTACTGTGCACAGAGTAGCACCTGTGCAAAGCACACACACACACACACACACACACTCACCTGCACGGCGGTGAAGAGCGCGGGCGCGGAGGCGGGCAGCACGGCGTGCAGCGTGCGCAGCTCGTACTGTGTACTGTGCACAGAGTAGCACCTGTGCAGAGCACACACACACACACACACACACACACACCTGCACGGTGGTGAAGAGCGCGGGCGCGGAGGCGGGCAGCACGGCGTGCAGCGTGCGCAGCTCGTACTGTGTACTGTGCACAGAGTAGCACCTGTGCAGAGCACACACACACACACACACACACACACACACACACTCACCTGCACGGCGGTGAAGACCACGGGCGCGGAGGCGGGCAGCACGGCGTGCAGCGTGCGCAGCTCGTACTGTGTACTGTGCACAGAGTAGCACCTGTGCAGAGCAAACACACACACACACACACACTCACCTGCACGGCGGTGAAGAGCGCGGGCGCGGAGGCGGGCAGCACGGCGTGCAGCGTGCGCAGCTCGTACTGTGTACTGTGCACAGAGTAGCACCTGTGCAGAGCACACACACACACACACACACACTCACCTGC